>OY294068.1:193074314-193674314 GCA_958510875.1 Endomychus coccineus
TAACAGTGACTGTATTCATACACGTCTCTAGTTAATTAGAATTGTTAAGGAATTAATCTAATTTAATGCACCAATACTGCTGCGTAGACATCCTTTACAGATAATTAATACGATCCTATGATTGATAACAATTGGGTTAATGACATTGCACGAATATTTTGATAGTACAGTCGCAATAATGTAAATTGGCAATGATACCAATGTGGCAATATTCTTAAATCGGACCAAATCGTATGTCATTATGCTACAATTTTGGTTAATGCATGTAGACGTAATATGTTAAATCTCGGACAGAAACACTCGTGTTAGTCGTTGGTTGTGTTTTTTTTTGGCATGCGGAGGCAGAAATATATAATATATATATTTTGAATACCTTATATCTTCTTACGGTTTTGTATTAGAGATATAAGAAAAAGGGAAGAACCAAAATTGGAAGTTAGACCTACTGGATGAGTTTAATTTAAAAGTTTACTCGATGATGGCTACTTGATAGCTGAAAGGTCTTCAGTACTGAACAATATTTTTAGTGGATAAATGTAACTTAGTTTGATGCTAAATTCGAATAAAATTTAGTAGTTGTTAGAAAGGTTTTTATAAGTTTCTCAGATGTCTTAACTCATGGGGCTGTTACGAATAACACTAGAGGCCTACTGGGATTATCTTCCTTATGCATGTTAATTATAGAATAGCGTCTTTATTATATTCAATACAGAGCCAGAATGCAACCAGCCTTAGAGGCCCAACCTGCATTCACAATTATTTTTGATAAAGACGAAATAATCACTCCACTAAAAATACTATTAAAGTATGAAGCAATCATCATCAGAGAAAAATTATAAATTTAAATACTATTTGGGGATAATAATGCAAACAAGGGGTTACCCTCAGCTGGAAATACATCTGAATTTATTAAATTGGTTTTTCACTTATACATTTCCAACCGGTGTGAAGTTGGCAGCCAAAAGTAAGCAGCCAAATCGTCGGAATCAGCCGAAATTTAATAATGATAAAAATTCATAGAATGATAGTTTGTTGTTTGAAGTTTTCCTCTACTCTTAGACAATTTGAAATCGTCCTTTATACCAAAACTAATTAATGATAGCTAAGTATTTGAAACAGAGAAAATGATAGTCTATGTATAAATAAGAAAACTATGTATGGAAGGAAAGTCTCTTCCATGCCTAGAAAGAGTAGTCTTAATGTAATAAAAATCAATATCATGCTGAAGGAAACGAAAAGCCAGGATAGTATTGGAACAGAAAATAGATAATTATATAGTAAAACTTCTTACAAGTGGAAAATGTCTTCGGTGCCGTCGAAGGGTTAGTATTTCTGCCCTTATTATAATATAAATTGAGCTCATGCTGAGAGGAACGAGAAGCCAGCTCGGTATTGATACAGAAAATAGATAATTATATAGGAAAACTTCTTACGAGTGGGAAATGTCTTAGGTGCCGTCGAAGGGTTAGTATTTCTACCCTTATTATAATATAAATTGAGTTCATGCTGAGAGGAACGAGAAGCCAGCGCTCGGTATTGATACATAAAATAGATAATTATATAGTAAAACTTCTTACAAGTGGAAAATGTCTTCGATGCCGTCGAAGGGTTAGTATTTCTGCCCTTATTATAATATAAATTGAGTTCATGCTGAGAGGAACGAGAAGCCAGCTCGGTATTGATACAGAAAATAGATAATTATATAGGAAAACTTCTTATGAGTGAGAAATGTCTCAGGTACCGTCAAAGGGTTAGTATTTCTACCCTTATTATAATATAAATTGATTTCATGCTGAGAGAAACGAGAAGTATTGATACAGAAAATAGATAACTATATAAGGAATCAATGGGTTAGTTTTACTACCCTCATTATAATGAAAATTGTTCTGTCTTAGCTATTTAATTCCTGATTCCATTTTTAAATTGCATTTTTCTAAAGCATCTATGTATCTAACCTTTCTCCTATGGCTAACGTTTTACTTGCTTCCCGTCTAATCATCTGCAGTTCTCTAGAATCAATAGTTATAATACTTATATGTAGAAACATTTCGACAAAGAATATTCTTATTTTACAACAAGCTGGTGCCCTAGTTTCTTCGGAATACGCATCGGGATAGACCTGAGTTAAAATCCTTCTATCAAAGTTTATTTTCGTATGGTCTACCATGGTCTGGCATGATTGTAGTATGTGGTGATACCCAATAGCGAGTGCTAATAAAACTTCTAGAATAATAAATATTACTATCAAATTCCGTGTTTTGTCTTGTGTCTATTTTGATCTCACACTTGAGATTGCAAGCATCTGAAACAATAACTTCATATAAGTCTAGGTGTACGATTTCATTGAAATTCTACCTATATCGTTATCTATAGTGGCCGCGTATCGTATTTCGACAATTCTTCTTTTGTTTCTGGTGTTTATTATGTAAACTGGAGACAACCTACGCACAATATTAGCATCTTTAATGTAGTCTAGGCTCGCTCAACGATTATGGTGATCTTATATCTTGCCATTGTTTCGATATTCATACGTGAATCACGGTTGAGTCTCGAATAATTCAAAAAATTCGACTGACGCATTATTATCAATCTGCATTGTTCAGTTGTTATAATATCGATATTGTATTTATAAGTGCGTCTATTGTTGCGTCCGAAGTTTTCCGGTCTCTTTTTGGTTAATTTGAGAAATGACGTCAATGATAATGTCAGAGAGTTTGGCCTTTGAATTCCGGATTAGATAACATATCGCGTAAGACCTTATTCTAGTATTTAAACAGTTAGTGTGGGTAAATTTTATTAAAAATATTTTATTATAACTGATTAATTAATATTAATATTCAATATAGTAAATATAATGCCTATATAATTGCATTTGGTATTTTATTTGTTCCTTTGAAGCGTCTGATGAAGTTGCTCCTCTATTAAATATTGAAACATTTTTAAATGAACATTAGCTTTTTTAAGTAACATAATACACATTTGCAGAGCACAGGGTCGTATTCAATAGTCCCAACGCTCTGTTAATGTTTTTTTGATCGTGTTTAACCATTTATTGTAGCTCTGCCAATCCAAAGATCTACATAATATTTTTATTTATACTTTTATTTTGTTCTATAATTTGTAATCATACGACTTCATTTCATAATTCTTTGCTAGTGAACAATATGTTCGATAATTATTTAGATTGCTATTTTTCTTAACAATTTATACACATTTTAAACGATTTTTTTAATCCTGCTTCTTCACCTCATATTCATAATCATCGATATTATATTGTTTTCATGGCAATCTAAGTAATATCATCTAAGCTATTAAAATTGTTTAATCAATGTGTTTACAATTTGCTTACGCTTTTAGAGTGGAAGTTTTAATGTTACAAATTCTAGGCTATTTTTTCATAAAAATAATGGGACTTGGTCAAACGTACACGAAATATTATTGTAATAATGTTATTCCATTTAAAAAAAGTATTTCTATTTAGCCGTTTCTTTTTAATTTGAAGATTTAACCAGGTCCCTTAAGTTTTCATGTTGAAATGTTGTTTTTTTTATTCAATATATTTAATAAAGGATGTAGTGAAACCCTACGAAAAATTAGAAGTATTCTTATATTATTATTCTCAACGGTTTGTGAAAATTTCAAAAAAATTTATCATAAAAAACTATCTCGGAATCTCCTTAAATTCAATTCTGAATAATTGAAAATTAAAAAAAATGAAATGTTCAATATAGTTGGAAAAGAAAAACAGAAACATGCTCCAATAAAATATTATTGGTGACTGAATAGTTTTCTATTTTTAATTGAATTCCTGTTTTAGAATAATTTCTGATTAATTTTAATATCATTATTGTCATTAATATGTTCGATAATTATATAGGTACATTGCTATTTCTCTTAACAATTTATACACATTTTTAAGATTTTGATTATCCATTTTTAAATCCTGCTTGTTGACCTCATATTCATAATCATCGATATTACATTGTTTTCATGGCAATCTAAATAATATCATCGAAGCAATTAAAATTGTTTAACCAATGTGTTTACAATTTGTTTACGCTTTTAGAGTGGAAGTTTTAATGTGAGAACTTTCAAGTAAGTATTGAAAATCGGTTGCATACGGTGTGAGGTCAATTTATATACGGCTGTTATCGAAGTTTTATCGTGCTATCGATCAATAGGTTACCCTCCTAAATCAATTCAGAAGAGCTTTTATCTACCCTCAACAGGCAACTGAAAATTCTTACCTACTTCGGACCCTAGTAACTAGTTCCATTTTTCATTATCAGTTATTAGATAGCGTAACGTATAAAATTTTCAAGAGGAAATTATTATTATCAGTTACAAAGTTAGGAAAACGCTTATACTTTTAAAAATCGCCAAAGTATTGTACACTACAATGCTCGCTGTTAGTAGTTGGTAAATTTTCATTTTACAAGATCCGTACTAGATATTTTTCTCAATTTTGTCAGATTTTCTTATCAATTGGAATATTTCTTTTATGTTTATTGCTTACAGACAAAATTTGTAACATTTAATTGAGATATCTCAATTTCTTAAAAACCAGAGTAAAAACGTCACCTTTAAAACAACCAATACTCTTTACTCAACATAATCACAATTTCACCCTTAATCCCCATATTTTACTTATTCAGGAAAATGAACATAAATTCAATATTTCAGAATCCATATGAATTTTAAAGTATTCAAAAACAATGGGAACATCATATTAAATTAACAAATCGTTAACTATAATTCTCCACTTATCCATCCCCCATCCCTCTATTTCTAAAACATTCAGATTGATTTCTAATACTCGTATTTAAGTACCTAAATCTAGATTTAGCTTTAGTTGCAAACTCTTAGCTTTAAGAAAGAGCACCATTGTGTTGAAACAATTTGTCAGCAATATTTGTAAATTAAATATTATACGTTTTGTGTACATTTCACTTAAATTCTCCGACTTTCGAAAGTTAAAAAGATTTCACACTACGTGAAAGCCGAAATCATACATAACATAAAAACGTTACTATAATTTCAGTACGGAAATGCCATTATCAAATAGATACAAAATTATGAAGTAAACAATAAACATTTCAATTAAAAATAGGAATTAAAGTACAACAGGGTTATAAGATTATCCAGGGCAGGCTGAGCATATCCTTAGTGGGGCTTATTTTGGGCTTCAACCACAGAGTGTTTCACCAACTCTCCAGGACAGTAGGCTGTGAATTACAAAATATATATGGAGCATGGAGATACTTTTAAGAAAATTTCATGAACAAAGAAATCAGCGGTTTCAATTATTCTGAATTTTATATGCCCCAGTATAGGGATCTCGAAGACCGTTAGATATACAGATTTTGTTACATTATAAAGACATAAATAGACTATAGTTCTATAGAATCAGATAATCAGACTATGAATGGAATAGACTAATTAACATTAAGCTAGCTTAAATAGTTTTGTCTTTCATAACTATTAATGCTAGACTAATTTACCTAGTCTACCCCTTGTCTGATTTCATATAACTGTACCAAATATCATACCTATTTGTTTAAAAAAAGTTATGTATAAAACAGAAAATGTTCAAATTTTATTTTTCTCTTAAATCCTCAGTTTTCAGCTCTATTTATGGATTATAGTTGGCCTAGTAAATCTGCAACATTTTAGTAATATAAACAAAACTGTAATCATTATAGTTTTCGAGAAACCAATACTGAGACAAGTAAATAGTTCGCATGTGGAAAGTTTTTGAATTTGTTTTGTTTTAACAAAATATTTACAGTCATAAACACATCACTGTGGTAATTGCTTGTGCAATTCAACTGTATTTATGTAGAGAGGTGTCCACTTTCCACGCACACAATTTTATCGAATTTAGTACTATTTCTCTAAACATAATTACTCACTCCATTCTTTATTGCACGCGTTTACATAAATTAAGATCTCAAAGGCAAAAATATACCGTGTCGTGTGTTTACTTTATTTGTTTACGCCATGAATCAATATTATTTTTATCAATAGTCATCATCGATTTATTGCTGACTAATTAAAAAATTAACATTAATTTTGAAAGGGCAGGAGAATGCATGACCTTGCGAATTAACAAAAAATGCCTGCAATGCTAAGCGGTGAACTTCCCTTCATCTATCCTTCACACATTTCCAAATGTCCCCTTTTTCACTTTTAAAAATCTGGTCAGCCTTTATTCTTCTTCTTATTCTGAGAGTGCTTTGAGAGACAAACGAAAAGATGACGTTGATATAGGTCTAACTGATCATTGAGGATATTGTTACGGAAGTTTTCGACACCTTTATGAATCTCTACAACTCCTATAACCATAACCTAAATGATCAGTTAGACCTATACCAAAAGCGATCTTTTCCTTTGTCTTTCAAAGAACTTTTGGAATGTCACATAATAATTATCCTAATGCACAATTATATCCCGTAAACTACCTGTTTTGATATTTCCAATGATCCCTTACTCGAAATTGTAATCTCATTATTATTTTAGTTCGGTGTTGAAACTGTGAAAACAAAGTAATTGTTCTTTCATTCAATCAAAATGATGAATCACCGGCTTCTACCTTCGATACATAGAGGGCAAGGTGAAAAATCCCTGAAAAATAGAACAGATAGCGCCACAATCGAAATTGTGACATTTGTGATGTACCATCTTCAACTAGAACCCATTAAAATTTCCGAACTGATATGTCATTCAGTTCTGTTTTGACATCCATCGAAAGCAAGCAACCTTGAAGATTTTTGAACACATGGGAAAAACTAAATTTCGTGTCTTGATTAAACGTTATTCTTGCGTGGAAAAAACATTACGCAAACCAAAGCATCGCTTGTTAAACATCATGGGGCTCTTCACCATCGATTGGAATGATTCGCAAATGGTTTACTGATTTTCGTTGTGGTAGTATGACTTCAAAGGACACCGAACGTTCTGGTCGTCCATTATATTCATGGTATGCTATTGGATGATCGACATTTTTGCATACATTTTGAATATGAGAAAGCTGTCTGTCAGATGGGTGCTGCATTTGCTCTCTGTTAACAACAAGCGCCACCGTGTGTCAACTTCAAACGACTGTTTGGCGAGGTTCAAGCGCGATAAAAAGAACTGTATGTGCCGTTTCGTAACCGTAGACGAAACATGGATCCATCACAACACACCAGAAATCAAAGAACAGTCGAAACAGTGGACTTGTCCTGACGTGGGTTTATCGGCCAACAAAGTCGTGCTGACAGTTTTTTGGGATGCACACGGTGTCGTTCATATCGATTACCTTGAAAAGGGTAAAACGATCACCGGCTCATATTACGCAGAGCTGTTGGATCAGTTCGACGCCGATTTGAAGCGAAAGCGGTCACATTAGGCAAAGAAGGACAACGCACCAGCGCACAGATCACAGGTCCGCAGTCGCAATGGCAAAATTGCATGAATTGCGCTACCAATTAGTTCGTCGTCCACCATATACTCCAGATTTGGTCCACTACGATTTTAATTTATTTCCATACTTGGAGAAGTGACTCGGCGGTAAGAAATTGGCTCCAACGATGAGGTCATCGCTGAAACAAACGCCTGTTTTGAAGGATCGAAAAATTAGAAAAACGTTGGACGAAGAGTATCAGGGTACAAGGAGACTATGTTGAATAAAATAAGTTTTGAACAAATAAATCATTTCTTGTTTAGTTTTTCATGGATTTTTCCCCTTGCCCTCGAAATTTATTGCTGTGAACGTACACTAGAATTAAGATATTTCCTGAAAAACTCAACTGAAATTGAATGGATTTCAAGGCAAATTTTACATTTCTATCAAGAAGTATACTTTTGTGAATACGTTTTTAAGGATATCATTAGAAAATGTGTATCATCGTTCTAAATTTTCGAGTCTTAAAATAATTTTGTTATTTATAGTATGCGTTCCATGAAATTTTATTTCACAGCGTTGATTTTAAATGTGAATTATGTTAGAAGAAAAGCAAATTATATACTTATAAATTTGATCAATATCCAAATGGTTTATATAAATAAATATTTAATCAGTTCCAATAATAAAGGAAAACTAGAAAAATATGATAATTCTGATGATTTGATATGTCCGTTTGATATTATTTCAATATGATCGGTTGTTTCTCTTATACCATAACATTTTGACACGAGTCATCAGATAAGTTGATAATGTATCGTTTGAAATATTCCAAGTACGACTTTTTTCTTTTTCTGGAAACACAATACCGTTGAAATTCCAGTATTTTCTTGCTACTGCTATTTATAATATAATATTATCTACTGCGTAGTCATTCCACCAAAGAAACTTACACCTGGATGACTAACATGGATATATCAAATTTCTAATATCCATATCTGCCATTGACGTCAATGCATACCAGCTGGAGTCACCGGCACCAGAATTATTCAACATATTCTTTCGGACCGGTTGAAATGATATACCAATTATTAAGAACGCGACTTACGACACATCGTGAAGTAAACGAAAACAATGTCAATTGAAGAGACCATTGTTCATTTCGTGAAAGTGAGTCTCGTTAATTGTATTTATTCGGATAGACTAGTACGAGAAAAATGTGATCAAACATTTTCACATATCCTTGCAACATAAACATCGTTTATGACTTTCTCGAACATCAAGTGGGTTCCTCTTACAGCAATCTCAAACTGTCTATGAAGATTATTGAGAATTTGTATATTGATAACTTACCAAATTTGTAAATTCATTGTATTATATTCTATTGCGCTTAGGATATTTGCACACTTCGACCTTATAGATCTATTGTGTCCCCTTCTGTTGCTGAATCGTTCAGTATACCTCAGCGGCTATATAGTACAGTCATTTGAAAATTTCATTTCGGACTATCTTTGTACAGTTGATCTTTGTCTGAAACTTGTTGCAAAATGTTTTTGATGTCATAAGAATCATTGCTCACCCAGTATCACCATGAAAAATTCTCACAACAATTGTTTCATCAACAAATTGACCGTTTATAAACAATATAAATTAACAAATTTATCAGATCCCAAAAAAAGTGTTATTTAGAGACAGAAATACCCACTTGGGGTTTCCAATTACGATTCCGAAGTCAAAAATAACCGAATTATTCATTATCACCTGGAAATTACCCAATTGGCACCGGAAGTTGATGATATTTAACATAATTTATACCTTTTTCTTGCAAAGAATTGACTCAATTGGATTTTTTGAGCTAGCAATCCCCATGACGAATCCAAAGATGACGAGGTCATTCATAATCGTCCGGAAGTTGGCCAACTGAAACCGGAAGTTGATGGAATTCACCATAATTTAGACAATTTTCTTGCAAAAAATAAACTCAATCGGTTTTTTTGAGCTATCAATCTCTATACCAAATTCAAAGATAACGAGATCATTCATAATCGCCCGGAAATTGACTTATTAGCACCGGAAATTGATGAAATTTATTAAAAAACCTTTTCCTTGCAAAAAATGGATTCAATTGGTTTTTTGAGCTGACAATCAGTATATCAAAAAAAATAAAATATCAATCTATAACAGTCCGAAAATTGACCAATTGGAACCGAAAGTTGATTAAGTGCATGATTTGATGCTGTTTCATATTCCTGTGACATATTTTAATCATATTTTAATGATAACATACACCATTTGAGAGCAATAAATAAATAAAAAGTTTAGTTACTTATTATTATTTTTTTTACATTTACAGTTCACCGTTACATTCATTCGGTATAGTGATTGCTAGCTCAAAAAAACCAATTGAGTCCATTTTTTGCAAGAAAAAGGTATAAATTATGTTGAATATCATCAACTTCCGGTGCCAATTAATTAATAAAATAATTGTTATGCCAATTTTCCATGGTGAGACTGGGTGACCAATGATTTTTAGGACATCAAAAACATTTTGCAAGAACGCTGTTGGAACTTGAATAATTTCGTAATTTATGTTAATATTCATTTAATTATCTATATGTTTCATAAATGTGCTCTATTTCTACCCTCTACCCCCAAAGTTGGTATCCACAACCTTCTAAGATCAGATATAACAAGTTCTGTCAGTTACATGAACCTTCGGGAATTTTCTCGCATTTCCGTAAATTTCATAAGGGGGTATTGAAAAATAGTGAATTTGGTCGATCTCATCAATTTTCATATAACTGCGTCAAAATATATTCTCATTGATGAGAAATTCGATTCTACCATAAGTTTGCACCTCAGAGGCTGGGGAATCATGTCAGTGCGTTCCGAAACCCTAAATTTTGGCTATTCGTTAGATGAATACACTATAAAATCACATTTACCATGATTAATACACTCAGAACAAGTTCTATCAGATACATGACGCTCTGTGCTTGATACAATTAGGTTTAAAAAATTCCGTTTTAGATATTGATACTTCTTCGGATGATGATCGTGAGACCGAAACGTACTTAAAGAAGAAATTTAATAAGCACATTTGTTAGTGTAACCTATTTCCCGAGAAATTATATATATAATTAAAATTGAACTAAGAGAGCATCCAATATACACATATATTTGTGGCACTGCTATTATTGTTTTGAATTGTTATAAAAATCGTCAATCTCTTGAATGTGGGACATGTCATCTAAAAGGAGTTACTAAACACATTAAATATTCCACCATAATAAGATACAAATTTGATACTACAATTCCAATTTTAATGTACTCTTTAACCTTCGATATCGACCTTTGTCAACTAGCCGTCGGACGTTGGCTTTGATCGGCGCTTGTGAGTTCATAGTAATGATATTATATTTTTGGTAGATTATGTTCTGCTACGTTGTAGAAAATGGGAGTGAGGTCACGATGCCAGAAAATATCATAATTCCATAATTGACTGAGATAAGAAATAAAACGTCTGAGAACTTATTATACTATTCAATATTTATGGTATGAAAAAAAGTAAAACTGTCTGGATTTATGGCTAGTAACATACAAAAAAAAATCCAAAAATCGCGATCTGTGTTATAAGTTAGTATTGAACCTGTCACCATTTCTGTCAGTTGGAGTTGCACATTTCCAACAGAAAAAATGTATCTAACGATGTTGAGACCGTTTTACAGTTCGCAATTCTTGTTGCAATACGCAATACTCTTGATCAAAAGCATGCGCATTACAGAATTTGCGGGCAAATCTCTTGCCATTCCAAGACATTGCACAGAATTGGTCCGGTTCGATAGTGATTACGAGTTGCGTGCAATTATGGGGAAAATTTTGGGAACTTTTTAGTTACCAACTGAACTAAAGTTCCCAGAAGAACGCTTATTGACTCTGGCCTTTATATCACAGAACAACAGAAAGATTTATACTTATTGATTTATTGATTCGTGTGTTTCGTTCATTCTTTTGCTTTCGATTTTGGATCTATCTGTAAATTGTAAATTATGTTGTATTGTAGTTTAAAACCAGAAAAAGCATTCCTCATTGTTCCTAATTTCCTAGCAATATCTAACCATTCTGCAGCCAGATATCTTAATGTTATTATTAGTGTGAGCAATTTTGGACAAACAGTTTTTTAAATGTGTTAGTATCCATCCTTAGACAATTTAAGAACTTTTCTATATATGAAGCAATGAGCTCTTCATTTAAACCAATATTTCCCCTATTTTGGTTTAACCATGGCCTTACCCACCACCTTCGTTGTCTATCTCGCCACAGAGCAGCGGCAGCAATAATTATAGTAATTATAACAGTAACGTTTTTCTTTTGCTTGCTTCTATTCATTACTAAATAAAACTAAATGAATTTGAAACATACGAACGAACAAATTAATAATTCTTAACTTTTCATCACTTTAGTATATTTTTTAAGGTTGGTAGAGAACTGAAGTAAGCAATTGCAAGTAAAAATTGCCAATAAAAACTTGCAGGCCAGCTCTTGCAAGGTCAGCGAATTGCTGCAATACTATTGCAACAAGAATTGCGTACTATAAAACGATCTTTAGCAACTTTATTTCATGCATCAACTTTTCCCCTTTCGAACTGTTAAAGTTATGGAAAATCTAAAATCATTCAATTTGTAATCATATCAGTTCAAAGTGAAAGTGGACTGGTGACAGGATTTATCACTCCTCACAGGGCACTGTGAATAGGCATCTACACAGTTCACATTCACAGTTCTAGTAGATACTAGATGCGGAGAGGAGGACGTAACTGCATCTCATATCTTAGTGGAATGTCCACCAATCCATACATGCCACCTGAGAATATAAGAGACATCATTTCATGTATGATTCCAGCCTTCTACTCTGTCTTAGGCCTGCTCGATTCAGTCTTGTATCAACGGGCGCCCAATGGAGCCAATCAAGCAGTCTGTCGCCGTTTTGATTGAATGATTGAATTACATCCACTTTTTCAGATCTTGGAATTTAGACTTCCCAATTCAATTGAACCCGAGCATACTAAGACAATTTAATTCCACATCGTTGCAAGTCAATAGAGTACAAGTAGAGGTGATTCCCATATTAAAAAATAATCAATAATTGCCAATGACTATGAATATTTTATAGTCATAGATGGTAGCAATAGCAAAACAGTCTATATAAATAATAATTCAATAAAATTAAAATTGTATAGTCTGAGCACGTTCAACTTTCTTTGTTTTCTGGGAGCCCTTGAAGGCACTGAATTACTTCCATCAATAGATTCCTCACTGAATAGTTCATGTGACCATACAATTAACTCCAATAATATTGTAAATGTGATGGGATTAACTCAAATTGTTGAATTTCGACATCTAATATTATAGCATGAAAATCAAGCATTCAGAATCAAATCGCTTTTCAGTCTGCTACATATTTGTAATGATGTACCTACATAAAGCAAGACTTTGGTACTTTTCTGCGATAACACTTTCACAAAAATCTCCAAAATGCTGAAAGGTTAAACCATTCAAAACACGATTGTAAACAGACCTAAATGTGGGTGGGAATAGCAGATTGCGTCTTCAAATATCCAGTCCGTGAGGACGATCAACTTGTGAGTCCTCGAAACACTATAGATCATTGAACAAGTGGTCGATTGCACCATTCAAATTCTCTTCAGGAACGACTGACAAACGGGATTGAAGACTGAAATCAGCAACGGTATTGTATCGAGACAGAAATTCATGTTCACCAAATGCTTCTCCATTTTTTTCATCAAATGAAAAAACAACCCAGCAGCTCTGCATTCGGAAGAAAAGCTTCCTTTGATGCAGCTATGACACCTAGTACAAAATGCGCATGAAATGTTGTCCGGGTTGGCACCTGACCGGAAAATATTTTATCATTCCAATGATTCCGACATAGGTAGCTTCCTATTTGTCATTACACATCAAAGTCTGGCAAGTTTTTGTATGACTGACGTCTGCATTGAGTGCAAACAGTTCAAGATTTCCTGCACCCAAGAGTGTTTGTACAATCCTTTTTACAGTTGCAGGAAATCACCTCAACGGGGGTTGGGACTGGTTATTTCATCATGAGCTGTAGAATGAGGTCATAAATGTTGGCTAGGTTGAGATAAGTTTTTGCTTCTGCCCCCGCAAACAAATGGAACCGTAGGTCATTGAGGTCTAGGGTTTCTTGGCTTGCCGTTTGTCATCACACATACAGTCTGGCACGTTTTTGTATGACTAGCCTCTGGATTGAGTGCAAACAGTTCAGCATTTTAGTTCAGATTTCCTGCACCCAAAAGTGTTTGTACAACCTTTTTTACAGTTGCAGCAAATCATCTCAACAGGGGTTGGGACTGGTTCTTTCATCATGAGCTGTGGAATGAGATCTTGAATGCTGGCTAGGTTGAAATTAGTTCTTGCTGCTGCCCTCGCGAAAAGTGGAACCGTAGGTCATTAAGGTTTTGGGTTTTATACAGTGAAACAAGGATCTATAACTTACCTCGGCAACCTTCTCAGTTATAGTATTGGGGTCGAGGAGAACCGCAGCATTCTCTCCAAGGTGTGGTTGTTTTTTCAATGTCGAAAGAAATGTCATCCTTTGGTCTAAAAGTGTTGATGTAGTAGCACAACCACTGAAGGCGAGAAGAAAAGTTCAAGTCTACGTTGAGGTTTGCGCATGAAGGAAATTCCAAAGAATATTTTGTGCTCTGTTTATCGAAAGGGTGTGATCCGATGTCTCTGATGCAAATCGTGTCAAACCAAAAAAGACCAATAAACCTCGCAGCAATCTTCACAACGTCGTAGACATAAGCCATTGAAATGGTTGTGGTTACAATCTACCTATCAGCATTTTCATCTACCTGTATCACCAACTTTTCACTTCTCTTCAGGTGCATCTTTCATGTCAAGGATAACCATCGGAAACTACAGCTACATTTGGGCCGGAGTGAGATTTCAATTTACTTGGCGGTAGGGGCGTATGTGTGTTAAGGGGGTCCAACTTAACCCCCCCCCCCCCCAGGATCGCTCATGCATACTATAGTCCCAAAAGAGGCATTCCGAGGTACCTCAACTTTGTGAAGAAAATGTCCAGCTTCTACAACCACATATTTAACTTCTGCCGAAAAATAGGTTCTTCAATGTCAAAATAGAAATTAGAAATTTTTAGAAACATTGCAACTGTATCTCGGAAAGTATTGGCTCTACGGAAATCAATTTGGTCTCATTTTGTTGCAAATTTAGTCTACTTTTGAAGAGACACTTTTACCGAAACAAGGGTCTTTGGGGGGGGGGGGGGGGAGAATTACGAAAGCTTAAAAAACTACTTATCAATTATTTTACAATGATCCCTAGTCTGTCGTAAAATGTACCATTTTATTGGATTATTTGTCAGGATGAGATTGAGAATCTTATTCTTCATTTATTTTCGTAGAAATTACCCCTCGGGTATTTTCTAGTTGGAATCGACAGTTACTAAAATATCACTGCATGAACGTATACACAAACCGCATTAGTAGTGAATAAGCTTATTATTTATCAAATTTGTTGATTGAATTTTTCATACCAAGCCAACGAGGATAATATTTATTCTGCATTATCGTATCGAATGGATAGCAATAAAGGAAACGGTATATCAACTACGACATTATACCGGTAATTAATTTGTTTCCAACTTCAGTTTTTGATTAGCAAGAGCTAGAAGTGGTTACTTTCCTTTGTACTCTGATTTTATGACACTCGGCGCTATGATTCGTTACATGGAATAACATCAAAGTGTTATACCCCAGGGATGGAAACACGTACTCGTATTGGAGTGAGTATCTTTATTTAATGATGAATAATCTTGGAAACTCCCTTCCAGAGTTACAATAGGATATTTTTTTAATTCAGTTACGAAAGTCATCTTTTTTTACGCCGATTGCTATTTTAAAAACGGTTTCATTTTAACACCGAGTGCTAAAATGAGTTCATTTCAACACTGAGTGAGAAAATGAGTTCATTTCAGCACTAGTGCTGAAATTAGTTTTGTAACATAATTACATATTGCTTTTGACTTACTTCACAACAAATTTGCTACTACAGCTTTTGCAACTTCTTCAACGTTCTTCAGATATGAATGTGGCTATTTTGACCAATATGTCTTGACATGGTAACTCTTATATCAAGATTTTCATCTCCATAGGAACAAACAATAAGGCTTTAATAATATCGACATGAAGATGAAACATAAAAATTTAATCTTTTTCGTAACAACTGAATTACAAAACATCTTGTTGTATGAATAGCTATTACGCCACACAGAATAGCTATAGAGATTAATTGATAATTATTATTGATGCAATTTATCACTACGAATTTATCTCTAAATCTAAAATCTCCATGGCATAGCATAATCGGTTCAGTTTGATAGTTTTAGAGCAACTGAATCGGTTTTTAAATATCAAACCTTCCTCCATCATTCCAGTCTGATATTGTTTAAGATGCTGACCAGATTTGGAAGGTGATGATTAGTAGTCCTCTTGACCAGTGAATATCCATTCCATTGATAGATGGCATAATTCAATAAACAAGGTTTCTTGGATAAACGTTATGGGTAACTTTGTAAGTTTTAAAGGAATTTCATATATTTGAGAAACATCACACGTTGCAATTTTTTAATGTTAATGAGATGTTGTGACAGAGTTTATTGGAGCAAAGCGATCATCGTTAATATAACTTCAGACCTAACAGAACCAGATATAAATCAATGTAGGATCCCAGTATTGTTCTGAATTATTCGAGTGAACACTACGATAATTAGGATAGAAATGAATAATCAGTATGTTTTTGAACATTAACCGTGGCTCTCATGATCCAGACGGTATAAAAAAGGAACAAGATGGTTTTGAAATCAAGAATAAAACCTTCCGATGGATACAGAATACAAATTGCTTTGTTCCTGCCTGATTTCGAAGAAAATCCGACCCTATATATCACAAGGTTTGACGCGTTCATTAATAAAAGACACTGGTTTTTAGTGGGGCTGATACTAAAAAAACCATTCACGAACCATCTGCCCAGTCTATTAACCAATTGATTAAGTTGACATAGGATAAAAGAGGTTTGAACACAAACTTATTCACCGGTCACAGTACAAGATATGATTCTACTTGTGCATTTTTAATCCAGGCAATATAGACCAAAATTTGCCAAAGCCTTGGTTTTTTTTGCAGGAGAAGATGGATTGAGATGCTGTTTTCAGCATCCGATTATGGAAGACAAGTAGAAAGAATGCATTTTGTTGAACCTAAGCTTAGATGTTTTATCAATCGATGAATGTACTCCAAAATTAGTCCAATATCGTCACTCCGAGGTTTTTGGGATCGCTGAATATGTAAAATAACGGGATTAAGGATGAAGTTGTGATTATTATATTATTATAGGCAATTCGCGTAATTAGAGTCTTCTATTTTGAGCCTGTAACTTCTCAAATGTTCGTTAAACCTTACATTGGAACTGCGTTCAGTTTTTTTTATGTACAAGGCCTTACAGTCGTCATAGCTGAGCCTGTAAATATGAGATTTCTTTAATTTATCTTTTCTAGATTTTGAATCATTAATATATGACGAAGTTCTTATTCTGGTTTCAAAGAAACTGAGATATTTTTTGTGACTGTTTACCTTGATATGCTAAATATGCGTTAGCTCATTTATAAACTAACCAATCATAACTCTCTGGCTCACTCCATTAGCTTCTAATTTTTTATTATTGAACAAGAATAAATGATATTTTTGCACTAAATGTTAAAATGCAACAAATGAAAGATGTTTAATAACTGCATTCAGAAACATTGGAACTATAGATATTTCCTATTTTCAACCTTTGCGTGCCACAAAGTTGTTGTTAAGAGTTTTATTGAGTATTTCATGTTTCAAGTGAATCACTCTGTACATATACCTAGGTAAGTATGGCAGTGTGGTCATAAACGCTTATTTTGTGTTGAGATGAGTCTCAGGGCACGCGAATTTGCGATTTTTTTCAATTTTCAAATTATTTGGGATGTTTGAATTGAAGGTGCCTTCCAGCATCCATTATATTGAGTGTCATAATTTTTTTACATAACAAAGATATTTCCCTAGAATATCTTGATTTGATTTCATAGTATTTTTCGAATTTATTGTTCTTTTGCTGTGAACCCAGTCTATTGTGATATGAGGTTTGGTTTTGTTACTGTGATATACCGGGCCCATCAGTATTATCATTTTTGACATTATCGAAACTACAATACTATAATGGATGAAATTACCATAAAATAATGTGCGGCACTTTGATTTTGAATATAAGATACTCTATTCTACTCTCGGTCTCACTAATACTACTCTGCTACTGATTGCGGTGATTGAGTTGTCGAGTTCGTCTAGAGAATGACACAGAGTATTTTCGAGAAAGATCTGGTAACTTCTCGCTCTTGTTCTCCCGGTCGAGAACGAGGACAAGAGCAAGAGTTGTATTATTAGCCATCATCAGAGTAAACTGAGTCTAAGTTTACTCTGATGTTTGCTAGTTCTATGATTTGCATAATAAGCATCACTGTGAATTATAGAACTGATGTACAATAATTTGGTCAAATTTATACAAATTGAATTAAATACTACACTAGGAAATTTCTACATATTTCTTCACAATGCTTAAAATTGTGTTTATGTGGAAAGCTGATACAATAAATCTGTAATACCGGTACAGCAAAGATGTTTTCTATCGTACTTATAAAATATTGTACCGATTTGGCGCAAAGTAATTTTTGTTGTCAGGTTAGAGTGGTCAGACAGTTCTGTTTCTTTCTCGTGATATCACATCTTTGACTATAGATACATTACTGTGTAGTGGTTTTCTAATACATATTCATATATTTTACCTATTCATGTGTTACATTTTCAATTATTAGTGTTGCGATATAGACATTTTCAATTGATATGAATGGCATAAACTCAGTACTTGGTGTAATTAGTTTAAGGAATCCCACACTTTGGTGACCTGAATTAGTTTTAATTTTTCTGCCATACAAGTGTTACGTGGAATTCATATCTATACACACAAGACAATGTTACTTTTTGATTTTATTATGCAATTGTTTTAAAATGTCGATATTGTAAAAAAATAAATATTTGAATCACCCTGTACGACAAATATTGCTTTTGATTAACAAAGTTGTTATTTAAACATTTCTAGTGACTGTGATGAATTGAGTTTTCTAAAAACCACACATCCGAAATATGTAAGTATAATTGAAGAATTGTCTCAATTTATCAACAATTAATGATGAATTATTGTTGATTGGTTGACATAAGCTTGATTTCTATGCAATCAAAATTCAGAAAAATATGCATATTGGATCTTAAATCTCAAATTATTATGCTAAATTAACAACAGATAGTCCATTAACGGGAGCACCGCATCCAAATCATAATGGACTCAATTTTGGATCGTTCATATTAAAATTAGATTTTATCGAATATAAATGATTAAAATTTGATAGCTTTCTAAGCTATAAGGAAATGGATTTTGCGTTTACTTCTTCTTCATTATAAATCTATTGGCCTAATTCGCCATTGTTTTGACGTACTTTGCTGGCTTGTCGTTTCCTTAATCACCGGAAAACGCCAGGTTTTGATGATATTTAAATCTGATTGCATCCGCGTCATAACTGCGATAAACATTTGTCGTTTCAACTTTATTCATGTAAATCTTGCGGTTTCATATACAAATAAAAGTATAAGATTATAGTTCTAAAGAATATACTATAGAATTCGGTATTAATGACACACAACTTGCTTCTCATGCCTCAGTATTATCATACAGATTAATAATTGCTTGATAAAAATGTCATAAACTATTAACTTAGGTCACATTAGCTCATCAGCATATAGAAGATATAACTTGTAATGCTATCATCTTGGAAAATAAATAACAGGTAAGAAATAGTTGTTCGAATAATTCCTCTTACATTGAAAACATCACATTTATTTTTCAAGATTCCGTCTGAATCAACTTTTTCATTCAACCAGTTTTTATAACGTCATTGATTAAGCTAGCTATGAAGTTATTTACGACAGGTATTGAACCCATCCGAATCCAAGAAATTGAATAATGAGTAATGAGTAATTCTTATTTCAATCAAACAAACATCAAATACTAAAAAAAATGTTTTTCAAATTCTAATCATTAACCATTTTTGACGGCTGCTCCTCTATCACTTCTAACTTCGAGCACCTTTACTTTTTTCGATCTTGGTGCATTCGGTAAACCATACGGAACTATCTGGTATCATATGAGGATTTCTCCCTGCGTTCCCCCGACTGTCGGATCCCCAATGGGCCATGGGATCCAAGCAATCCAAGAATGCTTCGGCCTTTTTGGTCGGCCTTTCCTTGTCCAATACGATCGAAACGTTACGCTTCTCTTATGACTTCTGCCTGAACGGCGTGGTGCAGTGGCTCCAACCCCAACAACCTTTCCATGTCGGAAACATCATCAAAGGTGTTGCATGAACAATTTTTTAGCTTGTCCTCACATCTATAGACGGGTTGTATTGAAAATTTTGAGAACAATTTATCGAGTTTATTAATTACTTGAGGATGATAAGTGAAACTTCTGAATTTTATTTGAACTATTCGAAGGTAGTGACTCTAATATGGGTAATTGGTTATGTTCCAATTTTCTTTCTGTTTAGAAATTGAGTTATTGATCAAAGATTGGTCGTAATCATTGTCCAACGCTATTTGCTGAGTTTCTAAACTTTGTTGTTATACTTTTGCTGCTGAAAGGGATGTTTAACAATCTATTAAATATTGCGGAGTCAGTTACTCCAATTAATTATAATACAGCACAATTTGATAGTTGAGAAACTTCAGCAAATAGTGTTGGGCAATAATGATGAATCTTTAATCCATTATTTGATTCCTAAACAAAAAAAAAACTGTATGTGTCAATTGGTTGTTAAATAAATATAAATAAATACGTGTGGCACTCGGGGACTGCCGTGGTAAAGCTATTGCATAGCATTTTTTATCAACTTATGCAATTATAATTATTTATTTATTTTTTATTTATGCAGTATTTTTTTTTCTTTGATATTAATTCAAGTTACACTTTTTGAGCGTGGTGACCGATAAGAAAACTAATTTTTTTCTTTTATTGAATGAATGAGAAGTTAATATCGTTTAAAATAGTTTTATTGTCTTACAATAAATGTAGGTTATTCAGGAATTTTTATCATTGAAACTATAGGTTTATGGTAACTGAAATAAGAAACATAAGTTTGAGACTTGATATCCTCTAAATATCTGGAAAATACCGCGTCAATAATGGTCCCATATTTTGTTGTGGATTCTTGTAGATCATTATTCATTTTCAAATTCAATTTTTCCGAAAGAAAAGTTGTCAACCGCTCTTTTTATCAGCGAAGTTGATGTTGAAATCGCCAGCCAAGATAAGTGGAAATTTATTACCATTTGTACCAAGTATTTTCGACCCTTCTTCAGTGTACTCCAGTAAAGTGCGATGAATAAAATGCTCTACCTCGTCCAATTTTGGATTCGGAGAAATGTAAATTGCTACCATGACTATGTGTAGGCCATTTCTAAGTTTGCATAAGCACGCACAAATATCTCCAACAAATGAGCGCCTAACATTAACATCGCTAACGTGTGCAATATTTATTTCAATATTCGGAGTCATAATATTAGTAACATTATTATTATTTTGGTAAATAGCTACCCCACCTTTTGGAACAGTATATATATATACCTACATGTATACTTACGGGGCGCACATGCGGTGAGTGTGGCATTAAAAAGATATGATAGATACCTATACACCTATATACTTTCTCACAAACAGCTGCTTACGTATTCGTCCGATTTCGGAGCAGCTCGTCTCGATCCGTGCGAGGTTCGTACAGTCGAACCATATACATACACGTTAAGCGAACGCTCGGCCGAGCTACATGGTAGGCGGAGTGAGGGGTGTCAGGTTTTATTTTCGTTGCGGAATTTCTTGATTCGGTCGCCGTGCTCAAAGCCCGCGATAAAAGCTATGCAATAGCTTGAAAGGACGTTAGGACGCAACCAATTAAGAAAATTAGTTCAATAAAATTCAAATCCTTCAGTAATCTTAATACAAATGAAACAAACTGGTGAAATCAGCTTGTCTTTCAACACATTCTCAAACATTTGTTAGTTATTAGTCTATTGGTAGTCTTATTATAACATTATTATCATAAAATTGTCCCTCGAAACTCTATAGCTCTTCAGTTGAAGATGCATTTCCAAAAAATCAGTGGAACTCAACATAATCAAATATTCACCAAAAACAACGATATGGAAGTGTGAAACATTTCGGCTTATAGCCGGAATAAAATATATATACATTATCGCGCGAACAGACGGCATGATTAGTCCGAATCAGTGAGTCACATCATCCACGATTATATCATTTTTCCTTCCAGCCACCTCCATTCTCAAGGGGTATAACATCTGTCTCTTTAACGTATTCAACGAAACAAACTTGAATGATACTTCTTGTTTCAGCCTTCGCCTTGGAGAAAAGTTCGAAACTTTGTTCAATGGACTCCCTTTTTCCAAACGTACAAGAAGCATCGTTATCCTTGGGTTCAGTTGGCAGGTCATCAAGGAAATTTCAAGGCTGGACCAGATCAAGGCACGATTCTCAAGAAACTGTGCGTGAAAGAAGAAAAATGTTTCAAAGTGAGTATATAAATCTTGTATTTAGGCATCCCAATACGATTTGAAAAGGGTACTCGGAAATCAATGCTATCACAAATGGTGTAACATCAAAATCATTGATATTTACTGTGAATTCCCTACTGATAGCAGAGATAAGAAAAAAATAGCATTTAACCGGGGGTTTTTGTGTTTCCTCTTTGATAAATTCTTGCGTCATAATACTTGGTCATGAATCTCGCTTTATGAATCCAAAATTACTTTTATGATCTTTTCTAATAAATTGCTCTTGTAGGTGTTAATGAACGACGTCCTGAGACCTTACGTGCCCGAATACAAAGGACTTGTAAAATGTGACGATGGCGATAATTCGTATATACAACTACAAGATCTTCTTGGTGATTTCGTCAGCCCCTGTGTAATGGACTGTAAAATTGGGGTTCGGACATATTTAGAAGAAGAATTGGCCAAAGCGAAAGAAAAACCTAAGTTGAGAAAGGTATGTTCAGATCAGAATTATAAGATATTCAAGGGCTCATTGAATACATATATACAGGTTCGGCAAAATGTATAATAAAACGAATTAATACTTATTTTAAAACTAGAAATCTAACATTGTGTTTCGTCAATGATCGCCATTAGTCTCGATGCAGTCTTCTAATTGGTTAACATTTTTGCACAACATTTCAAGGAACGTGACGTGGGATACAATTGCTTTCATTCCTAATGTTTAATTTCACTTCAAACTCCAAATAGCTACAATGGAAATAATTCAGATGCTGCAAGATCTGGGGATCTTGCTGGCCATGGAATCATATCATTTCTTGAAATGAGTCTGTTCGGAAAGGATTCTCTTAATATGTCCATGCTTATTCTCGCCGTACGATTTGTTGCCCTGTCTTGCTGAAACCAGTAATGTCCTATTACATCTTCAATTTGAGATAAAATGAACATGGTGCGCAGCGGTAACGTCTGACCATTCTTATCAAAAAATGGCCCAATTATTCTAGACGATGAAATGGCACATCATACAGTTACTTCAGGGCAATGTAAAGGTGGCTGATAAATTTACCGAGGATTCTTTTGAGCCCAATAACGGCAAGTTTGCTTATTTTAGATGTACCTCGTCACTCATGAAAAGGTTATTTTCGATACCTTAGGAATTATCATGAATCAAACGACAAAGTTCAAGTATGTTAATCTTATCACGATCATTAATATCCTGTGCTATTGCAATCTTATATGGATGAAAATTCGTGCGTTTTAACATTCTTCAAGGTGTTCAAGCAGATTTGGTCGGACTAACAATAACTGCATTTCTTACCCTTTCTTCGTTACGTTCATTCCAGGCAGTTCTTGGTCTTGACTTTTTTCTACAACAGGAGTGCAAGTTCCTTAAAAATGAAACAAGAAATGATTTATTGGGTCAAAACTTATTTTATTCCTCAACATAATCTCCTTGTTGCCCGATACAATTCGTCCAACGTTTTTTTTAATTTTCGATCCCTTCCAAATAATACGGTGTCGGCAATCCTTCAAAATAGGTGTTTGTTTCAACGATGACCTCATCATCGAAACCAAATCTCTTTCCACCGATCTATTTCTTCAAGTTTTGAAATAGATAAAAATCGCAGGATCTGGAGAATATGGTAAATGGCGAATCAATTCGGAGCGCCATTCATGCAATTTTGCCATTGAGACTGCGGATCCGTGCGCCGGTGCGTTGTCCTGGTGGGAGAGCACTTTTTCTTTGCCAAATGCGGCTGCTCTCGCTTCAAATTGATATCGAATAGATTCAACAGCTGCTCTGAATAATATACGCCGATGATCGTTTTGCCCTTTTCACGGTAATCGATATGGACGATACCGTGTGCATCTCAAAAAACTGTCACTGTGACTTTGTTGGCCGATAAACCCACTTTGGCCTTTTTCGACCCTGATTCATCAGTACAAGTCCCTCGTAGATCCCCGTTGTCTCCATTTATTGCGCCAAGCTAAAATAATTAATGACAGCGACGGACATTGAAAAGAGATCGAAAACACCTTTGAACAACTATTACTGAATTAAATTGAATCAATTTCTCAACACAAAAGACACGATGTTGTGTAGACCAACGTCTCATTTTGACAACTGTCAACAATTTTGTGTTATTAATGAAATTGAATGGGTAATACATTCAGCCGAACCCTCTATTATGTCGCACATGTACGTATTTTGTTAAATGGACGTTTCTCATTTCATAGGATATGTACGAGAAAATGTGCCTTATTGACAGTGAAGCGCCAACAGAAGATGAACATAAGATGAAAGGTGTAACCAAACCCCGATATATGGTTTGGAGAGAGACGATATCGTCCACAGCGACATTGGGTTTTCGGATAGAAGGCATAAGAAAGTCAGATGGCACCTCTAGTAAAGATTTCAAAACGACCAAGACGAAAGAACAAGTTGTGAAAGAGTTCCAAGACTTTACGGAAAATTTTCCGCATGCTGTGGTAAGGGGAACATATCATTATTATCACTGATTTGGTTATCGATATTTATCTTTTTCTCTAATACAATAATCACTAAATACACTAAATCCTAAGTGGAACATTGACACAAATATTTGTTTAATGATGCAAGCCTTAACTAGCTCTATCATATTTCGATTGTAATTAATAAATAATTGGTGATGTATCAATTAGGATAATTGCGAATTTCCGACTGCCTAATTTCTGAATAATTAACATTATTCAAACGGTTGTCATATTATTATGGGTTGTTGAACTGAGCAATAATGTTCTTCACATACAGATTAATATCGAATCAATATGTTCATGCCAATATAGATATTACATCGGGAAAATCGTATCGTTCAAATATAAATACAATTCAATACTTCAGGGAAAAACAGCTCCAGAATCAAATCGGAGTTATAAATAATGAATTTTCTATAATTATTTGCTAATTTTGAAAAATTTCTTATAGCCCAAATACATTCAAAGGTTGAAAGCAATCAAGGCCACGCTGCAAGAATCGAAGTTTTTCAATTCGCACGAGGTGAGTCGATAATATACGATTGAATATTAAGAGTAAATTGTATTCAATTGCTCCTAAATCTAAATAAAAATGAGTGTATTTTCCAATTCCTTCCGGAACTCGAAATTAATGATAAAATAGAATGAATAATATGAGACATCTGGTACAGAGTACTGTGGAATATGATTATAATTACTCCTGCATAACCACAAATCATCTTGTCTGGTTCACTGGTAAATGGACTGATGTAGATTCCATCTTGCCATCTTCCTGTTTTCTTCGTGTGAATCGATACAGTCTTATATCATGGCACCTCGTGAACACCTGAAGATGGGTTCATGGATGTGTCAGAGGTTGGCAAAGACAAATTGATCTGGTTAAAATATGGCTAAAAGGGAATGGAAGAGAGCAGATCCAAGCATTCGGAATCCAATCTCTCGAACTTTGAAACAAAAGATGATCGAAGAAAAAGTTTCAAGTAACAGAACTCGATATTCTAGGTGGTTCTGAAAATACTAGACTTCATAAAAGAGTCGAGACCAGTTTATGAATGCCTCGGCGTGATGTTGGCAGAAGCAGCAAATTCACTTTGGTGTGGTTCAAGGACAGGAGAACATAGAACGGAATAAAATGGCTTCATTAGACCCGAAATGTTACATGACACATATAATTGAGAAAAGAAATGAATTAATGATAAATAAAACTAAAGATATATGCTGAGGCATTATTCCCAGGCTTAGATAAACCAAGAATAAAATGGCATTTTCTAAACGGCAAGTTCAGCACGAATAGCAAATGTGATAACTGGCCCCCAGCTTAACACTTTGAGATATCCAATCTTTGGTATGATGGACAAGAAAAAACGGAATAACGTCCATCGCAGTCGAGAAGCTATGATTCGCTCAAGGATACACCATTTCCGAAAGGTGAAAGGTCTTGCCAATGAAAATAACATACTCCTAGGTCTCTCAAGGAGTCCTCTGAAAGTCTCATCATAAGGTGAAAGTATAAACAAAATTCGATTTGGTTGTAGTAAGTAAACGAAGGATTATATAAAAATTCACGAAAAATAGGTCATACTAACACATATGCTTATTATTTTCGTATTAAAGTACGTTTCGGTCAAACGACAATCATTAGAAGACGTATTAATCTCTAAAACGTGATTTCTTGAAACTAATTGTTTAAACATTTCTTAATTTTCTTTTATCTACTTTTTCGTTTCAGTCGTTCAGCCGTATATCAAACTGTGCTTTGATATTAATGTGTTACAATTTCGTTTACTCGTGTTTCTGTTCGTTTAGGCGACTTGGGTATTTTAAATTGAAATGAGTGCGATAAGGACGCCTTGGATAATACAATTAGTTTTAAGAAATCACGTTTTAGATATTCTCTCTTCTGATGATGGTCGTGATACCGAAACGTACGTAAAGCCGAAGATAATAAGCATATGTGTTAGTGTGACCTATTTACCGAGAAATTGTATATAATTCATAGCTGGGTCAAAAATCATTATGAAAGAAAGGAGGAAGTATTCCCCTGTACCACCTACAATGTAATTCAGTATAATAAAAAAAAAACATATTTCGTTCTCTTCATCAAAGCAGATGGAGTTTCTAACATTTCTTACTTGATTACCATCAAATCCTTCCCACTTGAAGCTACGATGAATGGCAATTGAGTTGCGAAATCTAATGAGCGTTTTTTTTTCAGGTAATTGGAAGCTCCTTACTCTTCGTCCACGACCGGTACAACGCAAACGTATGGTTGATCGATTTTGCGAAAACTGTACAACTACCCGGCGAAGTTTCAATCACCCACAATGCCAAATGGAAAGTTGGAAACCATGAAGATGGTTACTTAATCGGTGTCGATAACATAATAAGCATATTCAAAACTATGTTAGAAAATTTGCCAGTTCCTATTTCACCTCCCCTGTCTCTTCCAGACGTTCCTGAAGTGACTCGATCACAACCGGAAAAGAACGAAAACACTTGATCTGGAAAATCATCACCAAAAAATGTAAAAAATTTTGACGTTTGTCCTGCGCGCTGGTAATTCGAATTCAACGAGATTCGACCGACTCATCGTAATTTCTTCATTTCGTTCGCAAACTTATGTATTCAGAATTTTGAAAATGCTTATTTGTATAATATACCATAAAGCAGTTTACTGAAAAATAAGTTTAACAAAACCATCTCGTGCTCGATTATTATCGTCATCATGTTATGGGACCAGAACAACCATAACTTTGAGAATTTTAGTAACTAATATCGAAGTAAGGAGTTTGAAAGGTGGAAATTCTAGTTTATATATGCCGAAAATCATAATATGTATATGTGGTGAATGTTTCTGGTGGTTTGAATGAATTTAAAACACATTTTATACGTTTCGCGAAAGAAAAATGATCTGAAATGTCGAGAATTTTATCATATCGTCAACTATATATCAAGTTGATTGATGCTCTCAGTTGCAATGGATGCTGACCAACCTCCAGGAGGTTAGGGGAGGTTTGTGGATAGCTTAAATAATACTAACATCAGGTTACACCAATTCCCTTGTCGCAGATCTTTTTATTGGATTGCTTGGTGGGAGAATTGAAGATTTAAGTCGATATATTTGATATTGCTCACTTATAATGTTTTTATATGGGAGTAACATGGAAATAAGAACACATTGGATTATTCCGATAATGTGTTTTATGACGTTCCTAAAATAATTGGGAAGAATTTATTAAAGTGTTGATAAATATACGCTGTATATAGGTATAGTTGTTCCTTATTAAAATAATAATATGTTGAATATTTAATTGGATGATTGTCAATGTAAATGGTTTTCAAAACATAAACCGTAGCGGCGTAATCTTGACTGAGATGACATTATGATGTGAGGTTATCTTCAAGAAATGCCAAATGTCTTTCGTAACTCCTGTATCTAGAGATTGTAAGTCGGTAGGAATTTTATCAATGACTTGGTTGGGAAATACCGTTTCAGTTACTTTTTCATTAATCCGTTTTTTAATATATTAAAAATTCGGAATTTTACGATACAAAATCAATTATTTGACTATATTTCCAGAGCCCCTTTTTCAAGGATGTCTAGGAGTTTTGCGTTTGGAAAGAATGTCTAACCTTGCATAGAAACATTTTAATATTTATTTCTAATGAATAAAACCGTTGCTCTTCTCGATAATTCACATAATACTTGTGAATATATTAACTTTTTGGATAACCTGTTATGTCACGAGTTTTGAGGTGCATAGATTAAAATTATTAAGTAATTTTTTTTAATAAATAATTTAAATTTTTAATTTCCTTCTCAATTCTGAAGAAATTTCTACAATGGTTTCTACGTTTTCTGTTCCATTCAAAAACCCCAAAAAAAAGAATAACTACAAAATATTCTTCGTTATTAAAATGGATTTCAGCCCTGTTTTCCTTCTGTGAAAATTTTCGCAACTTCCCGCGGTGAATAAATTGACGAAGGTGTAATAAACTAGAATTCCCCCTTTATGTTTTTATTTCTGGTTCTGCAAAATTTTCGATGGTTTTCTTCAAGACATAAGTTTGGACAATCGGTCAAAATTGACCGATATTCATACAATATTCAGACGTTTATTGTTGTTCGTTACAATAATAGTATTGTTTTTAAGAAAATGTAAATAATTATAATAATTATTTATTAATATTTATGTGTCAGTAAATTGTGTAGTTGTTCAATTCGTCGATAAAGAAAAAATGTACAACAGACCGCACTGAAATAAATAATTGTACCTTATTCAAATTAAAATATTTTTAGGATCTTGTTAGTGTAACTTGAAATGATTATGCCATTGTCTTTAAATGATAAAATATATTTTCCTAAATACTAAGCCTCTTTCTCTGAAACCTGCCATTCCTTGTACAAAGTTACAAACCATAAAAGGATAGGATACATGCTTTATTCAAAATAGAAGCCATGATGTCCCCTGCTAAACAGAAAATATATTATAAATTCCAAAATTAAAAGATTTCGAGAATTCTTAGTCTTACTATACTGAATCATTTCTAAATTATTCAAAATATGGTATGCCTATTATCAATTTTCTCATTATCATTTCTGTTGCGATTTTATTTCTTTTTCGTCTTTATGTTGCCAAATAACAATATGCTGAAAGTTTGCGAATAATCGTTACGACGGTTACTGTGTGGTGACATCTTTGAGAGAGTACCCGGACGAACAAAGTTCATCAGTACAAACTTTAATGAATAAGAATTTATGATAGAAAATTACTCAAATCTATAGTTTGTCTATCAAAAAATAGATGGCGCTTCAAGTTTATTGTCAGCACTCTCTATTGTAAAATAGCTGAATCATAGCATTTTTCTAATACGGAGGAAACAATCTGCAAAAGAAAACTTCGATTCATACACCCTTCAGCTTTCTCGTTTCTGCTGTCTGTCGCGGAGATCAAGAATAGAGTACTTGAATGACGGATTTCGAAACTAGCTCTAAGGAATCTACGGTTTTTCTATCTCTTTCCAATTTGTCGGAGGAGAGAACAGACTATTAGAAAAACATAAAACCACCGCCGCTGGCTTAGACCTAGTCGAATTAATAACATTGCTCTTATGGGCTTCGAGTACTCTATTCTATTCTATTCTATTGTCGTACCACTTTAAGCGAGCACAGTGATGCCAACTCGAGGGAAATTTCCCGATTCGTGGGAATTTATCTAATGACACTCTAAATGCTGTCACCGATGTAGATCGTACATGTTTTAATGTCTGTAAAATTCATTTAAATTCGTATAATGAAGAGAAAGGATAATAAATAAATCTTGTCTTACTAAGAAATCACTTTTGCAGGATAGTATAGAATTTTATTCTTACTTTTTTATGTAGTTTTTAAATTTGAGTATGTTTTTTAGCTTATTTTTTCATTATAAAACAGAATTAAGTTACACAGGTATTTTATAGGTAAACGTAATCCTCTCAAACTTTTCTTAAAGTCAATATAATCCTCCTGCTTTCTACCAAATTTAATGAAAATTATTTATATAAACTAGTATTTATGGAATTTGATCCGGAATACGCTTTTGAAAGGATGTTTACTTTCGAAACACCTGATGGTATATGTTAATATAAAATATTATGAGCTGTCTGATACATTTTTTACTGCTAACTTCCCTATTACTAATTTAGGCATAAACATTTTTCTTATGAATCTGTTGTGTAAATTTAGTATTGAATTGAAAAAAATTTACAGTACATCACGTTTTAAAAATTATTTTTCTGAAAAACCTAAAGAATCTTATTATTATTCATTAACGTGGTAATATTGCAAAAAATTAGATATGCATTACAATACTTTGGGTATTTGTGATAATTTTTTGGAAAAATAGAAATTTTTTATATTAAAAGGTTGGCGACACTGTTCGAGCACTAGAGGCTAGACTAATCAAGTACTCAACTACTCAATTCGTCTCTTTATTTTATAGCTGTCTTGCGATTTTTGATTTGTCCTAGTGGATTTGGCAGTCGATGTTAAATAGACCACGTAGATAAATGATAACTCACCAACTCGGTATAAAACTAGCTTTATTCACGATTATTACAATAAGCTTAATCATTTAATCGCGAATGACTGGCAATATGGCTTTCGTCGGCAGAGATCAACAAGAGACCTGCATGCCTACATAACACATGTATGACAGAAGTCTATTGAAAAATATGAATTGCATTGTATATCTCCAAAGCATTTGATCAAGTCTGGCACCAAGGCCTGCTTGAGAAACTGTCATATGGTATGCCGCCTCAACTTTGTCACTTACTATCGAGTTTTCTCTCAGGTAGATCACTCCATGTGGTGATCACTCCATGAGGACTATTAACGCTAGTGTTCCACAGGAATCTCTCTTGGCACCACATCAACGTTCTGCTGGAGGTAGCCTGTCATGTCTACAGCTTCGCATATGATGATACACTCCATACCGCCATCTCATCTAGAGCCCATATCATCCAATGAAGCCAGAGGACCGAGACAGAGGCAAGTTCACACAATTAATGGAGATCCGGCAAATATGTTGAAATGGGTATCTGATAATCTACTGGGGTAGTGGAGACTAAAACTCAAGCTTGTATCTTCTCCAGAACGGCGGATACCCCAACTATTCCTATGAAGTCTTCTATATTCATGCCCGGGATCACCACCAACAGCACCCTCTCATGGTTCATTGAGAAAGCCGCTTCACAAAAACTTGGTTCTCTATTCCGTGTCATGAGCTAGACTCACAAACACACTTTACTAATAATTTTCCTAGTGAAATTTTCCTATTTTCCACATGAAATTCAAGAATTCTGATAAATGGAACATGTCATTATATTTTGAAGTTCAACTTCATGCATCTTATGAATCATATTATTCTCGTATGTATTTCACTTATCAAAACTAACTGGGCATTTTTCCTGTAATCATAAGTAATGATGATTTCAAAGTCGCCCATCTATTCTTTGATGGTCCGGCATCTGACTTTTTTATGAGTCCAGAGGGACAATATTCAGTGAACTAAACATAACACGTTAACCTTTCGAAATTAAAAACTATATTTACATTATCATAATTATTGTGAAACTTGAATAATGCGTTACCCTGTCATTTACATCATTCATAATAGCATAAAAAATAGAACCCACGTACGAAAGGAAATCAAGTCAATGAGATCAGTATCTAATTCGTTTAAAACAGATAACTTGATTGTTTACCAATGTAAGTACGTATCTCTATACATTCATGGTATTTTAAATTCCACTTACATTGTTTGATTGATTGTGTACTTGTAACAAATATACTGTATGTATGCATCTTAAAATTAAATTAATGTATTGAGGCTTATTTCGCAATAGAAACAAGATGGAAATTGACGGAATGCCTTACACGTTCATGAACGACTAGATTATTGACAAGTGCAGCACAGATTTTCTAGATCAAATCTCTTATTCATGTCCATGTTTTGATAAATGTGGTTGCGTTGCTATTACAGATTCATTTATATAATCCTACTTTAGAATGCATTTAAGCATCATATTCTAAATTGTGTTATTTCTATTTCTATCATTGAAACATCATTAATCTATTATGTGCAGTTCGTCAACACTATACCTTGTCAAGCACAGATTCAGATATAATGGTTCAGAATTAGCTTATCAGCCTCAAATATTACAAACAAGCCTGCGATAACGTTACCCCCTGGAGTTTCCTGCATGTTTACAAGGGCAAGGAAAACTAATAGATTACAAATACAAACTTTCAAATAACCTACTAAATTAGTATTTCCAATAATTTTTTATACTAACCTGAGATATGAGTAACCTTGCCGTTTGGAGTTTCTGGTATGGGTGCAGGGGCAAGGAAAATCAATCAGCCACTAAGACGAACTTTCAAATAACCTACTTACTAACTACACTATTACGAGGACAAGGTGAAAAGTCCCTGAAAAATAAAACGGATGGCGCCACAATCGAAAATCCTATGTGACATTTGTGATGTACCATCTTTAACTAGAACCACAGAGTTCTTGAGCCCCATAAACGCAATGCTTTACAAAAAGACCCCATCTAAGGATGTTGAAGAGAGGCTATCTCTTTCTAATTGTATGCTTCTAATTGTATACTACGCCTACTCTCTTGGCGCGTTATTTAAATACAACAAACGTAGTATAAGTGGGCGGAACATGTTGGGAACGATTAGAAATAGAAAGCCGCTCGTTAAATTCCTTAGACGGAGTCAAAAAATATGTACCTTCAAGTACTACATTTTTTATCTCTATGACTAGAACGAGTCAAAATTTTCAGACTGATATGTCATTCAGATCTGTTTGACACCCATCGAAAGCAAGCAGCCTTGAAGATTCTTGCAAACATGGAAAAAGTGAATTTGGCGTCTTGATTGAACATTATTTCTTGCGTGGAAAAAACATTACGCAAACCAAAGTATCGCTTGTTGAACGTTATGGGGACTCTTCATCATCGATTGGGATGATTACTGATTTTCATTGTGGTAGTATGACCATGAAAGACGCCGTCATCCAATTGAAGTTACAACGCCAGAAATTGTCGTTAAAGTGCAAGAGATTTTCAATATTGCATTCTGAATAATTGAATCTTCGAATGCTGCTCGCAGAACTCAACAACAGTGTGTCGATACAAAGCTTATGATTATTTCTATGGATTCGATATTTCCTAGATGTAAATTCACTTGAAAAATGTCAAATAACGAAATAAAACACAAATTTCAAATTACACGACCTGCACATTTTTAGAACGGTTCGTGAACTGTTTGAAACCCCCTCTGAAGATGTCACTGTGTGACGAAACCTTTGTCATCAATCAAACATTGCACCTCGTGTAGATTCAAATTGATGTTTCATTCCGTTGTTCCATATTGTTGAAGCGTAGGGAGCAGAGCGAGTGGATCTGACTTTGCTGTCAACTCGAATAGTAATGTTTGTCCTCCAAATCGACCAACTTAACCTTAACCGATTTGTATGAGTATTTGAACAGCGACAGAACTAACCCATATCTACCATCTAACGGAGTTTGAATTTTGAAATACAATCTGGGACATGAGATATTGAAGAAACATCATTCATTCAAGTCCTGTTGCCTAAGTATACAGAGGTTTGAATCAATCAGGATCGAAAATATGACACGAGTGAAAATACGACAGGTACAGTCCTCCAATAAAAGTTTTCTTCAGTTTTTTTTATCATTATTTCATTTGAATTAGGCTTATTCCTGCTACTGCCCTTAACACCGATGCCAAGAGGCAAACTCACCTCAACCAGAAAGTATTACCGAATCCCAACTATCTCCATTTAATGGTAAGAATAATGGATGAAACGTTTCTCAAACTCTTTATATCCACCCATTTCACGTACGAATAACTACCCTTCGTTCGTTATTTGTCACAGATACCACCATAAACAATATTTCCTTACACCCACTATCACACAATATAACATATATAACACCTATAACTCTATGATACCTAGATTAGTTAATATCCTATTTAGTGGAGATAACTTCGATTTAGAATTAAACAAAATCATAGATATTTCTAAACGTAACGGTTATGTTGTCAAGGTAGGTAGTGAATAAAATACTTCAAATTTGGAGCTTACAGGCTGAGGCGTGACGACTGTAATGCCTTGTACATAGGACAAACTGGACGCATTCCACAAGCATTTGAGAAGTTACAGGTTCAAAAAAGATGGCTCTAATTCGGCGAATCGTCTATTAAAAATCTCAAGTTCACACTTAATCCCACCAAAATATGTTGGAAACAATAGGAACATAATATCAAATGACCAAATCACCAAATCGATACCAATAAATCACCACTTTACAAAAATTTGGTGGATAATCTAGCCCCTTCCCCAAATATTGGCTACATACATTCCTTCCAATTTGTAGCACATTAAAATTGATTTCTAATTTTTAAGGACATAACAATTTGTTAACATTAATTAGAAATTGAATGTTACAACTTTTTGTAAGAATTTGAGTTTTATACTACCTTTAGAAAGTTTAAAAATACACTACGTAATCACCGGAACCGTAGATATAATAAGACTATTCTTTTTTCATAGTCTTAATCAATAAAAAAAAATTGTTGCTCCTGCAATTAAACCTAGTTGATTCATTGAAGTTATCATCAGTCTTGATTGTGAGCTTCATTCACCTTTATCAACATTTACAATATCATGGACTTAGACATAATCAACATCAGAAACATAGAAATGATGATAAAAGAAAGATTAATCTTGATTAAATACGTTTTTGCGTTATATTCGAAAATTATTATCTTCAGCGTACATAGCTTATATTCATCTAAATTAACAGAAATGCAAAACTTTCCTTCTTATCAATTTCAGTCTTGAAGGAAGTCGGATGGAATGCCCAAAGGAGCATTCTTTGTACTCAACGTTCTAATTTCAAGTTCGTGTCCAACAATGAAATCAATTTTGAGAGAAAATATGTAGGATGTTAAACGTTCAATTTTTCCTGAAATAGTAATGCGAAATACGAAATTGATTTCAAAAAGTTCAATCATTCCAATTTTGCATTTTTCAATTTTATCACTTCGAAGGAACATATCAAATGGATTGTACTGTACCAACAATAACTGATACACTTTATCACGAAAAATCACCGTTTATCAGACTCACTGTCTTCTCTATCCCTCTTATTAAAGTACCTTTGCACAGGACTTGAACTTTGAGCACTGCCACTCGCGACAGGTCTGACCGAAAACCGTCTTATTTTCGAAGGAACCGGAGTCACCACAGACGAAAATGGAGATGGAGAATACGGAGGTGGTGGCAATTCATTAACCGGACTCAATGACAACCTTCTACCAGCGCCTGGTTTTTCGGGCAATAATCCAAAGATATCTGATCCAGATAAGGGCGTGAAAGAAGATCTCCTACTATGGAAAGCGCTCGATGGTTCCACCACCGAAGGAAAACTAGGCATCAAAGAACACCTTCTGTTTTGGAAGTTGGATCTGATCGGCAATCTCCTGGTACGTTTATCGAACTTCTGTTGTGCTGAAGTCCTACTTGTAGTTTCACCAAGATCTGACTTCAGTACCGGTTGGGAAAGCACCGTAAGTGCTCTGATTAAATCGGCCACAGAGGTCTCTTCGAGGACGCGTTCTTGGCTCACCGACAATTGCGATGGTCGTCTTCGTTTTGCACTCAAATATTCACTGGTATTGGACACCACGCTTTGTCCTTTCCTACCGTTCGGCAGTTCTTGGTTCTTTTCAACGTCGACGGTTCCATCAGGTTTCGATTTGAAACGATTTCTGAAACGTTGCATCCAACTCGGATTGCTTACATTCGGTTCCATATCAATTGATTCGGACTTATAGTTTCTAGTGAGCGTTGGGACGATTTCTCTTTGGTACGATTGACCGTACCACGTGTTTTGTGCGGAATCATCGAGCTTAGAAATCGGTGGTAGTCTAGTTTCACTAATTGCTCTTCGCCGCACTTGATTATCATCTACTGTCGTATCACCAAATGACCAAGTGGATCCGTACTTTTCGCTAGCTAATATTTCTTCATCTGACAACCCTTCGTAGCATCCGGGTTCGCCTTTTGGATTTTCGTTGACAGTTGACAGAGCATCAACCACTTTCAGAAGGAGATCTGTTTGATGATTGGTCTTCTGGAACGTCATATCCTTGTCGATTCTGTCTAAATCAGTATCTGACTGTATTCTTTGTAATATAAACGTTGTGGGGCATTCTGATAAAGCTCTTTTCCTCATCATCGAAGGCGAATTCATGTTGCGATATATCGTTAGATCGGGACAGCTTTGACTTCTCTCTATTTTTCCTGGTTCATAATTGAATTCTTTGTATACTTTCTTGACGCGAACTAGCAAAAATTCATGCAGAACGGATCGTAATTCTTCTCTGATTCGATGTGGTGTTCTTACGAAACCATGTGTTATTTTCTGTTCCAACGCACGTAACTTCTTGCTTCGCATTCCTTTCGTGATGAAATTCAATATCATCACTACGTATCCCAGCCCAGTTATAACCCAAAATATAAGGAATATTTGATAGAATAAAAAGTAGAAAGAAGTTTCATCAGTTGCTCGAACACCTGAAAGAGTAACGATAACTTTATAACGTAATCAGAATTTTGTAACGCTCTGTATATAGGCGTTTGCAGGGTCTTACTCTATTGCGATTTTCTTCAAAACTAATAGACGGAAGTTGATGTTTTATTAAGTTACGGAACTGCGAGGAAAATGTTGAAAAAAAGGGGAAAAATAGTGTAAACATGTCATGAAAGTGACAAATTTAAAATCACTGATGTGAGATATTATGGACCTGAAATGAATATTGTTTAAGGACATTAGGCATACCGTGCATACTTTTCAAGGAAAATAGAAACATTATTTGATACAAATTGCTACAATTTATAGAAAAAAAAGTACACTGATACCGTGCACAACCATGAATGTATATTTTTTCGAATTCAAGATACGTCAACACTAAAAACTAGCACCTTTAGAGGACCCCAAAAGAAAAATCTATGGGAGTTAAATCTGGGGATCGAGCCGGCCAATTCGTTGGTCATGAGCATCGCAACCAGCAATCCTCAATGTGATGGCTGAGGAACACGGCTCCCACGTCGATGCAATGAGCGGGAAAACAATCCAATTGCAAACACAATATGCCGCAGGTACTTTGTGTACTAACGGAACTACCTCAAAGAATAATAATAATCTTATTGGTAACAACCTGATAAAATTAATTTAGAATCACTTCATTTTGATACATTTTCAGTAAAGGATTTGACATTCAAACTAAATGATAGGCTCTGACATTTCTTGTTGAATACGAAAAGTTCAATCAATCAAAAAAAAACGGGGGCGGACAAGTCCGGAGTATTTAGACCGCTTGATTGGGCCCATTGTGCGCCTCTTGATACAAGAATCAGTCCAGCAGGCCTAAGGCAGTGCCGAAAGCTAAGATTTTGCATGGACTGATATCTCTTATGGCTTCAAGCTGAACATGTGTGCTGCCGAGGTGTTGTAGCCTGAGAGAAGCCAGTGCTGGACATTCAGCTAGGATGTGAGAGGCAGTTTCATCCGCCTCTTCACATCCACTACAAGTTGGGTCTTCAACAATGTCCAGTGCTTCCAAAAGTGGAAAGTGAAAAATCTAAGACATAGAAGGATCTTTTGACAATAGCTCAATAGATTCTATCAACAGGTCCCTCAGACCCAGAGGAACCATGTATGAATCGGATAGACTCACTACTAAGGAACAGGATGATACATGCAACGATGGTGGAGGAGACCGTAGTGGCCTGAGTGGCCAAAGAATGACCGCAAGGAAGAGAACACCCTCCGCTTAAATGGACGGACTGTTGGAGGCCCTCCAGTACAAAGGATACAGAACCCTTGGCTATGCCGATGACATAATTGCCTTGGCACAAGGAAAATACAACATCACGATCAGAGATCAGATCCAACAGGCTCTGAACCTGGTAATAGCATGAACGGACTCGGAGGGATTGAACATTAGTCCCCACAAAGCCACCATTGTAGCATTCACTCGAAAACGCAAATTGAAGGGCCTGGGACCTCTGAAACTTCGAGGAGAACCCCTAGAATAAAGGGAGAGGTCAAATATCTTGGGGCAAACCATAAATATACACCTTTAATCCAGTAAAAGACTTCTACAAATTTGTACAAGTTACAAAAGTACTGGAGTGGTTACTGTGATCAAACAATACAGAAGATACAATGGGCCAGCAGCAGGCCTAAGTGTCAACGGAGGCAACAGCCAGAAGAGCCTACCCAGGTGGTGAAGTCTTTAGTGAGTATACATAGAAAGGTGATTCCCACAGTAGACCATGAGATCCAAGGCTCCTAACCTACCCATAGAGGGTTTCCTTCACCTCCGAAAAAAAAGGCGATTGGTAGCAATAAAAAGTTCCTCGCGGTTAATATCAGGGATAATTTCCCCTTCAACATGATTTGCTATAATTATGATTCACTTCGATGGGAAATTCATGAGGAATTGATCATGACAGTGGGAGTAAACATCGAAGTACCTGGGAGTCTGATATCTTACCTGCTACGTAATCTCCAAATCCAATTGTTGTTAGAGTAACAAAAGCATAATAAACTGCAACGTCATACTCCCATCCTTCAAACGCCATTATCACAATTGACGGGACAAATATGCAAAATGTAAAACCAGGTACGAGATATAATACAATTTGTGCGATCAGTCCTAACCTTGTGGTATCCAAATTTTTCTTTTCTTGTTTGGAAGCTTTCCATCTATTGTACAATTTGGTGAACTGGAAAGAAACAATAAAGGTATCAAAATAAACATACCAGTATCTGTTTTATTTTTCAGGGACGTTTCACCTGGCCTATAGAAAATTAGGTAACTATCAAAATGGTCCACAAACTATTGCGGGATATCCACACAAGACTCCGCCTTGTCCAGGAACGTGAGTCAAATGACGTTTCTAATTTTGCTGATCATAATATTGTTAATTATTAAATAAAATTATCTCTATGTTCGAAAAAGTAAGTTGTGCAAAAAGTTTGAAGACATGCATTGTACGTTACGTAGGTCTCTTTTGCAAATTACCAGAGGAGAAGCTTAGGCTCGTTCATGATGTATGAATTGCCTATCAGTCTTTTACAACATATTTTCGTTCTACTCACGAATGTAACCATTTCAATGTTATAAATTATGTCACGGTCGAAAATATGGTTCTTTAGATGTAACCATGAGAAACATTATGTTGAACAAATATTGCTACTAAGTACAATGATTATTTTAATATTTACAAAAATAGCCTTCTGTAGGTGCGAAATATGGTAAATTTTCAAGTAAACATACCTAGATAGATCACGTTACAAGAAAATTAGCATCGAATGGAGGAGAATGCTCGAGTCTTATGCATTTATTTTCCGATAAATTTAAGATATTTCTAAGATATTCATGTCATGCATATCCATGAAATGAATAGTATATCAACTTCTTGATAATTGGTTCCTGTTGTGATGATAAAAACTTTGTTGTTTTTCAAATTATTAGTCTTTCATCGAATCTCTGATAGTTTGTCGATCAGAGACGAAAGAAAAATTATAATAAATTGCAGGTCATTATTTTCTATTAAAACTAACGATGATAATAAGTGACGTGATTTAGATATTAAGGAACCTGATAATTCTGAAAACAAACATAACTGGTCCATGTTTGAAGGTTCATCGATCTAGCATTACTGCTAATGTTAGTAATATATTATCATAAAAATAACTTCAACGGGACTATCAAACTGAATAATTTTTTTTCTAACTTTGACTACACTTGAGGAAAATATAATGTTTGGAAAACATCTCGTGAGCCAGCGGTAGAATGTAGGGCGAGGAGATAGGCATTCGAAATTTTCTTGTAGGGTTGGAGGTTATGGGCATGAAGAAAAACCACATTAGAGAAAAATTTGCGTTAGATAGAAAAATCAAGTCTGGTTTGATTGGTCTTGAGCTTGACAATGTAGGGGTGACTAGCTTGAGCTCGTCTAGTCCACTAGAATCTCTCATGGTGGAATAATAGACGATATTTCTGATGAAAATAGACCATGACAAAATTTTTAGAAGAGGGAGAAGTCGCCCACCTTTCTACGATGTTCTACTGAGGTCAATGAATTCGTAAGTGTGACATCCTCAATCAGACTAAGACTAAGAATAGCTCTCTCCTGGATCCAAACTCCAAACATGTGATCAATACTGCAGGACATGTTGAATCTGTGCCTTGTAGATAATGAGGAGCTGCTGTGAAGTAAAGTAGCTCTTGGCACGAAATAGAAAACCAAGTTATAGTGAAACGATTTTCTCAATAGATCTCACATGATCATCCCACTAGAGGGTGGTGATCCAGAGCATGTATATGGAAATTTTAATATTTCTTTTAATATAAACCTTTGACATCTCTATCATAGATAAACTTGTTTGATACGATGTCTCGTCATGGATTAACTATTCACGTACTCTAGATAACACAAATTTTACCAGCTCATGTTCCATCAAAAAATTAAATAAATCATTTTGATCTACTCTTTCTAGAAATGCTTCCTAAGAAGGTACAGTACTTCAATTTCGGCTTTGTGAGTCATTTGTTTTTTATCGTAACTTTGGCCGCTACAGCAATTTTGACCAAATTAATCAATCCAAGTACTCCTAAAATAGAAACCCAATACTTGGCAATAGAAACATACGTCACAGTAGTTCCCACGCCAAAGGATTTTTTTGAATCGTCCATTTTTGTGGTTCCTCGTTGAATAAAAAAAATATTGTTGCAAAATTTTGACTAGAACAGCCGTTTTCGGAAAAATTGTAGTTGAAAGTTCAAAGAAAATATAACAAGCCACATGGCATTTATTTTGAGCAGTTGTTTCTATTTGTGATTTTTATATTCAGTTGTATGTTGAGTAAAAAGAAAAATAGTTTTTAAAACACCCTGAAAGTTATGTATATTAATACTTACCGATTTTCCAAAAAAGTCTCCTAGTGTTATCATTACAATACCATTAATAGGAATACCAACGAGTCCGTAGAATATCATGAAGATTCTTGAAAACATAGTGGTTGGTGCTAGGTTACCATAACCTAAACGAATAAGTTTATTATATTTTAATAGTTATTAGGTCACTTTATATAATCGAAACTGGGTAACAATAGAAAATTGAAGAGTTGGCAAATAATTCGAGTAATATATGATCTGTTTCATTTCTACTTGACGTTGCAATTCATTGAAATTGGTAGTATCGAGCCTGGTTGAGGGAACCGGAACATACATCAACTCTCCAAGATGGCTAATTTTAGTCCTTCTTCAGTGATAGGTACATTTCCATAGAACTTTGAGTTGGCAAGTATTTGGAAGACGCATTTTTTAGGCTGGCCGATTCTGTCTGAGCGAAAGTCTGAACCAACTGTCCTGGACTAGCTGGAGTTAGCAGCTCGTCGTAGTAGTTCTCAGCAAGGGTTACAAAATCGAGTTGGAGAAAACTTACTAAAGCAAGCATTACAGCGAGAACCTTTCAGCTTTCAGGAGACCAATCCCAGATTTTGTCAAGCCCATAAGCAGTACCCGCAGTCACTTTTGAAGTGGAGCTGAAGAGGGACGATCCCCACCAGAACCTCCAGTGCCCTAGTGGTGGCTGGCGGTCCTCATATCCTCCGTTAGGATTGGGCAGATCATGGCCGTATAGATTCAGTGCAGAAGTCGTTTCCGTAGACCCCAAGTGCTTGCAAGGACTATCATGCATACTCAAAAGGTCGCAACGTCCTCCTCCACCTGGGTTTCCAGGTGCATTTTCAGCTTAGCTTAGCATCGAGGATAACTTCACTAAGCCTTTCGAATTGAAGGTTCTCCTTAACACACGAATCTATGGATCCTAGTTTCCGTTTCCTGCTGAAAATAACCACTTCGGTTTTATCACAATTCACCATAATTCAAGGTTACAAACAAGAGAATTGAAAAATGATGCTTCGGGGGCTAAGCAATTTTCCGGAACATGCAGGCATTAGAGGAAACGAAGACGTCGATAGTTTAGTCGATTAAGGCGCGGAGTCTGCCCTGAACACGACAGAACTAGCCAAATACATTAATTCTCCGTGGGTTGAGGGGCACATCACAATATAAACCCACAGAGAGTAAAAGAGGGTGTGTTGAGAAATGGGGTTGCAAACAGACTTCATTGAGAATGCAGCTCAATAGGAGCTCAGCTTGGACAAGGTGAATCAAGTTTTAGTTATTGATATCATTTATTAATAATAATTATCTTCATTATCAATTCAGGTGCTGCCTGATTGAACTGGGAAGGAAAAAAGAACCCGAGATGCAGATTATGGAAACGTCCCATTATTATAATATTTCAGCGTATCATTGATATAAATAATATTGCATTTGATCTTAATGTTTGAATGGAAACAAAAGGAGTTTATTTGATCTAAAAAAAAGCAATTGTTATATTGTTTCGTATTGATTGTATCGGCGGAGGGATTTCATTCATTATAAAGATAGATCTGAGATAAGAAAATCAATATTGCAATTTTATCACTTACCTATTGTGCTGACAACTGTTATGACAAAGAATAGAGCATGGTAAAAGTCCCATTTTCGTGGCACATCTAGAGGAACATTCGCTATGGGTTTCCCGCAATACTTTTCTAGGGCATCGAAGAGCTCCTTCTTGTCACTTGGATCTTGATGATATTTCTTAATGATAGCTGAAACAGAAACAAGTATAGGTTCTCTCTACATAACTAACTGGTCAAAAATCATATGATGAAATGGGCATTTTGTTCCTGTCATTGAAATATTTGTAATAGTAGTGAGATGGCATGATATCCGTCAGAAAAAAAAACAAGCTATGCTTTGCTACATTTTTCGCATAAGCTGATCAAGACCGCGAGCCGCAGTCTGTCTAGTTGCGCGAGCTCGATTCTTTTCTGTACAATCGGCCAGATATTTTGACGGAACGCTTTGCCCAATATTCCGAAAACGGCTGGTTTGTATTGCAAATATAGAGAAATAATTATGGAATTCTATAACAATAACTTTTATTGAATTATTCGGAGCTAGTGGCTTTAATTTAATTAATTGATTGCGTTCGAATCCCCTTATTTGTTCAGAAGTTTAATTTACTTCAACTGAACACATATAAGAAAACAATAGTATCTCCAAGCGAATGTAATAGGTAATAGAATTATTTGTAAGTTTATTTTAGGATGCAGTAACTTTGATTAAACATAAAAGAACAAATTTTATAACAGGTTGAATAAATTATTATCATTATCATTATTTAGGCTACTAAATACCACATTGTCTTCAAGGTACCTTGGTTTGCAATAATGATGCTGTATTTGAAATTATATTACCTATCAACCGTCTTCTTTCTTCCCTTTCTACTTCTATGAACATTTCTTCTTCTTCGTGTTCTATGTGGTAAAATATACCTGCTCCTAGTAGCATATAGCAACAGAATACGAACAGAACAATCATAAATCTCCTTTTGGACATCATTTTCTTAAAGGATCTGAAAACAGCGAGGTCATATCATTTCGAGTATATCCTTCTATCGTGTATTGTTATCCAAGACATATGCATTGAAAAATGCTGAATGATCTGGAAGAAAAACTTCAGAACAACAAATTCTACTCTTATGTTCTGTGTAAATGAGGTGGGAAAAAAATGTAGCATCTATCAAAAGTGAAAGCAAAAATCCTCGAAGTTTGAAAGGAACATTCATCGATAAGCTACCACTTCAATTGATACCAAGATGAAGAAGCAGAATATGAAAGTGTTATTGTTCTTGGATAATGCAACATTCTACTTCAAAATAATACTGGATAATGTCAAACTTATATTTCTTCCACCAAACACGACCTCACCAATTGTCAACCTTTGGAACAAGGCTTTATTCGGAAGAAATTTCAGATACATGTGGATAGTGACAGAACTCTTCTAGGAATAGAGGAAACATCCCTACTTGATACGGTTTTCGATGACGGATTTTGTTCACGAAGACAATAAAGTAAATCTCTGAAGACGTATTTGAACGTACAAATATAGATGTAGAGGATTACGAAGAAAAAGGAGAAGAGCATAAGCAGCTGGCACAACTGTTTCCTACATTAAAAAGCTCATTTGTCAATTTGAAACAATTTGCATTAATTGATAGCGATGTGACAACACAAACTGCTGAATAGACCATCATCGACTGTATTGAATAGGTACGGCAAAAGATTCTAAAACTGAAGATGCGGAACCTGAGATTATTCCCGTATCGAATATATTAAGCCTATCTGATGCCAGTTTGAGGGTTTTTTAGTTAATGCGAACAATTACAACATGGTAACAAATGTGTCCAAGCTTTTTGAAATGTCAGTCTGAAAAAAAACTAGAAAAAATTTAATTTCTCAATAATATCCAGCAGCTGAATTAATGCTTATGGGGGATTTCAACGTTCGCAACTCCGCTTGCTTCAGGTTTTCCAAGAAGACGGATGACACAGAGCGACAAGCTGAGGTCTTCGCCATTACCTATGGTCTCGAGCAGTTAGCTAACAACACAGATCCCTGATACCAACTATCATTATGCCAAAACGCCTGACTTATTCCTGACTAATCATCCAGATCCCTATAAAGAGAAGGTCCGTGCACCATTGGGAAAATGGTCATTCACTCATCACTACGACATATCCCTATATCACTCCATTTACTACTCCAACACCTCCACGCACAGTTTGGCATTACAACTCAGCCGACTGGAATTGTCTTTTTGAGGATGTTTTGAATCTGATGACCCAACGCAACGTGTGATAGAGGTCTCGGATATTATCAGGCTATGAAACTTACGTACTCCATATCAACAAATCCGGGTCAACTGGTGAACGATGGTTAAATAAAATCTGTTCTGAGGCCCCGGCTCCAAAACAAACAGCATACTATGTCTGGAGACCAGAATAAAATATGTTGAAGCCAGAAATAGTGAAACAATAAACGCTTCGAAAGATGCAGATAATGCCAAAATAAAAACAAAGCTTATCGAACGCCCGAAAGGCTCCCACTCGTTTTGGACTTTCGCCAAGGCAATTGGTAGAAATTTCATTTCCAGTTCATTTTCTCCCCCAACTAAAGATGATGGAACACTGGCTACTACACCACATAAAAATCCAACCTCACTAGAACATCGTAGCAAGGTGGGATACCTCACCCTTGTCATCACAAATCACGTTTGTTGCTCCACCACTTGAGATTCTAGATAGGAGGGAATAGACGACCTGCCGAACTTTGTACTGCTGGACTTAATTTTTTATTTCGAACAGCGAAATTGGGGAACTCTTCGACTAGTGAGGTCTCTTTCTATGCCTATCAACTACAAACCTTCAAGAAAAATTCGAATACCTATCTCTTCTCCCAATATTCCACCGCTGCTTCACACGATGTTCTTCAGATTCCGAGGTATGTAAGTGAAGATATTTGTATTCAGTATTCAGTACAAAGACCACCTGGAAATGATCAATAAATTCCACATTGCTTGAAAGGACTATTTTGCCACTGAGCAATATGCTGTTATCTTGTAAATGCTTAAGCAATATGGTTTAAATTATTTTTTCAAAGTGCGTTTCCTCTTCATGGTACATACTCAATAATAAAAAAATGAAAACAGATAATCGGCACGGAAAAAAAATTGGGTTAGGTTGGCGCTTGTCGTTGATGTTATCACAATAGAGAGTTGCCACATTTAAAAAACGACTCAACAACAGATTTTCAATGTCCAACAATTCCGGTTTCAAGGGGGGCATCTGGAGAGGAATCCTATTCAAATTTGAAATGTCTCAACATCCAGTAATGGTAAATTTCAATAAACACGGGGGCAAGGGGGCAATTATGTCATTAATCTGTGTTTGTAGTTGGGAATTTTTTCAAATAAATTAATTCTACAATTGTGCAATTGGAATTATTATAGATAAATTATATGGAATACAACAGTTGTCTTAATTTTCCCATATTTCCTCGAGGGTGGATATAAAACAATTTTTGTTTCAGTTATTCATCAAATCAAACTGTTGCTTCAGGAATTTCTACCACTCACAATCAATGATCAACATTCTCACAAATTACAAATTATACTCACAATTTTATTAACTAGTATCAAGACGCATTCAAAATTTTCCCATTGATAATACATACATTACAGATTTTCATCATCTTTGCCAAAAACCACATTGAAAGATCATTTTCTGAATTCGTCACACTGACCTCTATTCAAAAATGTAACATCGTCCTGAAGCACGAAATATTGACTAATGCCACTTTAGGTTCAAGAGAATGATTGTATAAAATAAACATAAGTCATACTTACTATTTCAAACGGTCAGTGCAATTTTCATATTCACAACACGTAAGTGTTATTCGTATTGATGTAGGTTGTTATTTCCGTATTAAAAGGCGACGATTACCCAATTGATTCGAAACCGCAACAACTCGAACACCTCGCGAGGAATTTCCATGCGAAAATCGAAAAATACCCACCACGAACTTCAGTTGACATTAATAGTTTTCTGATCGGGCAAATCGAACGTTTGTAAAATTAACAACAATATCGCTGTGAACACCACAATGCCGGGCAATTTCAACGGTAACGTCGAGGCGCGGTATTTTTTATTGTTTGGACGCAGTTCTATTATCTTATTCTTCATTATTGTTAACCATTGATGTACTGACGCAAAAGTACCTATAGTACCGAACTTTTACGATGGATAGCCATTAACTGATTTTGATTATCTTCAATACTCATTATTTGATTTGTCATTTCGACACCCTAGCGATTAGACGATTCAACGATATGTTTACCGGTGGATAGTAATGGTTAAGGACTGACACTTGTATGTGTTTCCGTCCTTGTTTGGAGTATTTAACTACATTTTAAATTTTAATGACGTGTGTCATCTGCGGTGGTAGGGGACGAGACAATTGTCGCTCAAGTGTATTGAGATATTTAGATATGGGAAGTTCCTAATTCGTGATAACTTGATAAGCAATTAACTCAAAAATCATGTTGATAATACATTTCACGATATGATTTTTTTCTAGATAATGATCCGATTATCGAACGAAGTATATATAGGTCAAACGACAATACATATTATAGTTCAACCAAGATTATAATCTTCTTCAATGGCCTTCTCTAATTGGAGTAAAGAATTTGTATTTACAAGATATTCTTATCGTTTATCTTCTTTAAGAAATAATCACCATTATCCAATAAAAATACTAATAAAGTACTGGGAACCTTTCGGTCACCAAGTAGCCATCATCAGAGTAAACTAAATTATAAACGAAAATGTGCCTGTTTAAATACGAGTTAGGGATAATAATGGAATCAATGGGTTATCCTCAATTGGAGATAAATCGGAATTTAATAAATTGCTTTTTCGTTTATACATTACCATCCCTTCTAAATTAACTTTACATTTGACTGTACTGTATTTTAAAAGTAATAAACTGTCTTGAAAAATTGTGTAATCTGTATTCAAAATATGTTCGGCTACCGCCCATGATTTTTCACCATTATTTTTATTTGTGTGGCGAAATTTTCCTTATAACTAGTTAAAATGTTCCTTCTAATTTGACCCACTTAACATTTTGAACAAGATTTTGTAAATTCCGTATTTGTTGAAATCTAAAAACTTCATCAATAGTCGAGGAAATATAGACGAAAAATTGCCAACATCTCTATAAAAAAAACTGGTCCACGGAATCCAATGAATGAGTTGTCAATCGACGTGGAATTATGTCTAAAAAAAGTCTACTAGTAAGCGTTTGGGCGTGTGGCTTACTTGCATTGCTACACTCAAAAATGTATGCAAAGATGCATTTTCCAAAAGGTATTTTTTACTAGAACAATAATCAGTAAAATCAGCCCAATTTCTCTCACGAATTGCTTTGAATTTCGTAACTCGTGGGGTTTTGAGGTCGCTGAACACATATTCGATGTTCAAAAAATGCTAAAGTACACATGGTGCGCGGGACACCCAGGTCGCCTACCTCATCTTCAATAATTATACGCATATAGACATCGATTTCATGTTTATCGACCCGGAAAACCCCCAAATAACGAAATCAATCAATTAATCTTCGAAGAAGAGGTTGCCGACCCGGGTGTCACTCGCACTAGGTGCACCGTAGCATTTTTTGAACTTGGAATTCGTGATCAGCGACCCCACAACCCCCGACAAGAGAAATTGGGCTGATTTTACTGATTATTGTTTCAGTTTCCACAAATTTAAAAAATGCCTTTTGGAAAATGCATCTTTTACATGCATTTTTGAGTGTAGCAATGCAAGTGAGCCAAACCACCAAACGGTTACTGGTAGACTTTTTTTAGACGTAATTCTACGTAGATTGACGCCTCATTCATTTAATTCCGTTGACTATAATTTTTTTGACGTGACAACGTCTTATAATTCGATGGAGCCGGCTGCACGCACGAGAAAACATGACTCAGGCGGCGTTACCTCGCTCTGACCGGCTGTGCGTTACCTCGCTCTGAGGCGTTCCATTTAAGGCTTGAAGTGCAAGAGAGAGCGCGCTGCTATACAATGATACATTTACATGTTTTCGTCAAGTATGAAGTGCAGTGAAAAGTGAGTGTGGTGTCAATTGTTTATAGCAACGATAATTGCGGCGATAAAGGTAATGATTCTTTCGATATTAAATATATGTTCAGTGATATATTGTCGAATATTCATCATTAAAATAAATAGCATCGGTCCGCTAATGCAGCGATTGTAGGTTATGATATAATTGACAAGACTATAACAATAAGTTAACAGAACTATTTCACGATGAGTAAAGAATCAATTGCTTTACTATTCGTTCGAAATAATTATAGAGCGTAGCTATGATTTCAAAAAATTAAAACATAAATGTTAAATCTTCCACATATCATAACAACGTGTCTGAAATGACAGGTTGGACCAGCCAGCCGTCAAAGGGAACAATTTTCTCCTATATCAAACACATTGAGGCGGGCTTTTTAAAAGCTAAATTGACATAATTGTATTTATGCGTACAAATAAATGTAACTTGATCAATTCAATTGTGATTCCCATTTACCTCCTTCTCTATATCCATACAAAATATCTATCAAACAAATAAAATTGAAATTTTCTTTTGAAAAATGAAACCATTCCATCAGTATTTTCTTATGACGTTGTCACGTTCAACTATCGTCAGTAAACCGACTTTAAAGACAACCGATTTTTTCGAGATTTTTCCTATATTTCGTCAACTGCAAAGGTATGGTCTTAACGGTGTTTTAACTTCTACATCTATAAACTGGTTGTATTGCAAATTTAGAAAAGGAACTATGGAATTTATTAATTACTGAAGAATGATAAGTGAAACTTTTGAATCGAATTGAAGTGTTTGGAGGCAATGGCTCCTAAATTGGTTAGTTGGCTACGTTCAAATTTTCTTTTTTTGTTTAGAAATTAAGTTATTGATCAAAGTTTTGTGGTAACCATTGTGTATCGCAATTTACTGAAGTTTCTCAACTTCGTTGTTATGATTTTGCTGGCTCAAAGAAACGTTCAATAATCTATGAAATAGGCTATTAAACGGACCTATTTTATATCTGAATGGTGTAGATGAATCTAAACCTATTTGTTTAAGTGGGTTTTCTGTATATGTTTCCGTCATTGATGACTTACCAATGGGGTGGATGTAGGCCTTCCGAATAGGAAGAATTGCTGATATTGTGCGAAGGTAAAAAACAAAAACAAAAATAATATAGAAGTCAATACAATTTCATAGATTTCAAACTTCAGTATCAGATTATTCTCGGCTCAAAAGTGACGATTTTCCTCAATTTATAGAACCATAAAATCCCTCATTCTCTAAATAGCATAAACAATATTACGTATGTTTTGTTGGGTTGATATTCAAAATGTGCATCAAACTAGTAGGTGACTTCAGTTTCGGGCTGTAATCATAGCCAAGCTACGACCACTTTTATGGGCTTAAATTTCAGAAAGTATTATTAGGGATTTTTTCAGGAAAAAACTGTTGACGGATTCTTATTCAGGATAACGTAAAACCTACATGTCCCGATTTTCAATGTTCTAAAATACAAGGTGTCCTAAAAAAATGTACTCTTATTGACACCAATACAAATTATTAAACAATTTCATTGTAAAATTAACAAAAGACAGTTTTCTTTTCCGATCACGATACTAGTTTGGAACGCTCGCAACTGCTCCGTGCTGGTCAGAAAAGTTACTACGTTCTGGATGTCGTTGGTTGAACTCAATAGCTGCTTCACAAAAAGAACTTGTTCCGTCAGCAACTCATCTCATTATTTCCATTTTTTATACTTTTCCCTTATTTGGAACAGTAATAAAAATACTAAAAGCTACTTGATTATTCTTGACTGACAGCATTCAACTAAGATAAAAAAATTATTTTCACAGCACACTAAGCTTTTTCACCGAACTGTAATCGAATGATATGATGCAAGGAAAAGTGGAAATCGGTTAACGTTTTATTTGTTTTGATGATTCTTTATTATTCATTCATTATTTTAATGATAATTCATATTCAAGATTTAGAGATGCTAGTTCCAATTTACATTATGTATTTCTAAAATCCAAGTAATATCTACATTTTTGTTTCTTGGACACTGAAAATCGATTTTTACTTTATCCGAAATAAGAATCTGTCATGTGTTTTTCTCTAAAAAAAAACCTAATAATGCTTTCTGAAATTTAAGCCTATGAAAGTGGTCGTAGCTGGCCATGATTACAGCCCAAAACTAAAGTTATCCACTAGTTTGATGCTCATTTTGCATACCAACCTAACAAAAAGAAGTTTAACATAATCCGTCAAAAAATACAAAAGTTACAAGGATGGTAAGTCCGTAACGTGGACATACTGTATATGAGAATAACTCTGTAGGCAGGACCCAAATTGAAAAATTGTGTAAAAAAGACCCCTTACTTCTTGAACAGCCTGTTCAAAGGGACGCACATCATTCAGGAACGCCCTGCGCATATCGGAAAATCATGGATGGAATGATATAAATGTTCTAAGCAATTTTCAATGTAGGCCTGCTGAAGTTAAGGGGTAAAATACAACAGTCATAACAACATCCATTGAATTGAATATTCCAAATACAAAACGTTTATTGTCAAGTAGGTACTTAATACTATCAGTAATACGACGGTAAATCCTATCCCGTGATTACCTGTTGTATGTTTCAAATATTTCATACTTATTATAGGTTCATAGGTACTGATAACCCATAAATATTCTGATGCCATAGCTCAATTATTTAAGTAATGCGATGCAAGCTATTTGAGAGTTATCTCAAAAATGCACCTTATCCAGATCATGAATAAATGATTTCTCAATGTATGTATGTACAATATTGTACGACTATGTCAATATAGCTATTCATTCAGCCAATAATTGTTCTGGATTGAATTTGGTATTCAATTTCATTTGTTCTCTGAAAACTTTTCTGTAATAATTAAGTTGAACAAGGCGGTTGATTTACTTAAATCCTACTAATCTATCGTAGCATAGAACTTATTAATATTCATGTCATGAATAGACTTAACAGGTATAATCGGCTGTTAACTCTTTAATCCAGAATTCTACAAAATGAATTTCGATGGAGCCTTTTGCAATGGGTTAGTACTGACGTCAATGGAAAAGATAAAAAAAACAATTAAATGCGAAAATGATTGGCAATGGTAACTTGTAGAGTTTGGGTAAAAATTTAAAAAATCATATACTTACCTTTTTTGGCTCAAAATAAGATGTTTATACTTCTACGAATTTTCTGAAAAATGAATATTTTCCGAGATATAGCCACACGAAAATTCCTAAAATTGAGGGAAGGGAAATGAAAAAGGTAGATAAAAATGCAGGGGATTGTATGATCGGGATTCAATTTGTTCTATTTCCTTCTTTTATCTCAAGTGCGTTTTCGCCGAGTTTTTCCGGATGAACATAAAAAACCACACGTATTTTTGACATTGAAACTCTTTAAAAATATTTAATTGATAAGACTGAAAAAATTCAAACTAATCTGAACAGTTTTTGTATCCTGAAATTACTTTTACATGCTAATTTACCGAGTTACAAACAGTTTTTCGCGACGATAAAATACTTCATACCTTAATCATTACAACGGAACAAATGTTTTTTTTATTTTTTAACGATAAAAATATGAGAAGTGATAAATACTGTTAGAATAAGACTACTTTTATCAATAACTATTTCCCAAATATTACCAATTGTTTCAAATAAAAAAGTTGCGTTTTTCTCATTAATGTAGAGAAATTTATCCTCTGAAAAATGAAACAATGATATTTACTTATTTATCAAATCAAACAAATAGGTTTACCCCGGCGGATTCAGCTACATATAAAATAGCTCCGTTTAATAGTCTAGTTTTAGTTCATAGACTATTGAACGTCCCTTTGAGCCAGCAAAATTATAACAACGAAGTTGAGAAACTTCAGCAAATTGTGGTTACAAATCTTTGATCAATAATTCAATTTCTGAGCAAAAATGAAATTGGAACGTAGCCAGCACACCAAATTAGAGCCATTGCCTTCAAATATTTCAATAAAATTCAAAAGTTTCTCTTATCATTCTTCAGTAATTGATAAATTCCATAGTTTGTTTTCTAAATTTGCGATACAACCAGTTTATAGATATAAGAACACCGTTTAGGCAAACCTTTCATCAAATTTCCGATTTCAACAAATCCGGGATTTACAAAATCAATTGTGAGTCGTGTTCAAAATGCTATGTGGGTCAAACTAGAAGAAACATTTTAACTCGCTTAAGAATCATTTTGTCCATATAAAGAAAAATAATGGCGAAAAATCAGCTGTAGCCGAACATATTTCGAATATAGGTCGCACAATCTCTCAAGAAAGTTAATAACTTTTAAAACACAGTAGAGACAAATATCTAGGTAATTTGGAAAGAATCGAAATGTATAAACGAAAAAGCATTTTATTAAATTCCGAATTATCTCCAGCTGAGGGTAGAACATTGTTTACATTATCATCCCCAAATAGTATTTAAACAGGCTCATTCTGATTTATAATTTAGTTTACTATGATGATGGCTACTTGGTAGCCGAATTGTGCTCAGTACTCTAATAGTATTTTTATTGAATACAAGTGATTATTTCTCATCAATAGTGTTATAATATATCCACAGTGTAAACTGTTTTATACTTTATTATGAAAGGTTTGTTGTAGGCAGCGCGTGGGGCCAAAACTCTCAAGGACATCCCTGAAATTAACCCTGGTTTTCTAGTTAAGCCGGCACTGTAGTTATATATATCATAAATATGTATTCTACCTCGTAAAATTGAATCTAAGCTCTGTATATTATTTCTGTCCGTTTTCCCAGAATGTACATGTTGATTTGAATGCATATTCAGAATGAAGAAGCCTTGAAACGAAATGCATGTAAGTGATATACATTGACAAAGGTTGACTGGAAGAATGGTAGCGAACCATTACACAATTTCAAATTTTACCTAATACACAGTCGTGAAACTATTCGATGGATATCATGAATGTATTTAAATGCGAGTTACAATAAATGAATTCTTAACATTGAATTCATTGCCAAGCCGATGTAGGAGCACCAGAAAAACGGAAAGTTTTTCTCTTTATACATGGTTAGATCAATGCGTAGAGACATGGAACTAAATTATCTTTCATAGTTCCTTGATTCAACATTGGCTTCGCCTGAAAATAATATTGCGTTTTCGAAAGCTTACTGAAGCTTGAGGTAGATAACTGACAATGCTTTAGATGACAGGTTTAACCTTAACATTATTTATTCATTTATTTACACCATCCAAGAGTTGAAACCAATTACAGGATGGGAGTTGAACTCCTATTTTTACAACATAACATAATAATATATAGAATAAATTATGAATATACATTGAATAAAATAAACAAACAAAAAGAGGAGAAAAAGAAAAAAAAAAGGAAAACAAATCTAATATTATCACACATATTGTGCAGTGGAGAGAATTATGAAACAAGATAGAAGGGAGTTATCATGACGTGAGTTGTATCTGGGTATGGGAAAATTAATCATCTCGAGAATCACGTTACACTCCAGTATACCATTATTAATTATACTCAAAAAAAACTGTTGAGATATGTTGACGCCTAGTGTCAAGACAATATTGAATCTCGAGAGCAATTCAGTTTGAAGGACACCTACACGAGGATACGCTCTGCACATTTTCAAGTTTATTAATGTGATTATGGTAGATGGAATTCCAAATTATAGATACATACTCAAGTCTGGATATGACGAAAGGGAAATATAACAACTTTAAAGTGTTACACTAAAATCAGGGCTATTACGCAGAATAAACCCTAAGATTCTATATCGCTCCGAATATATGTTTAGAATATTATTAATGAAAGAAAGTTTTCTATCATTATTGAAGTATTATTATTATTAGAGTAGCATGGGTTCATGCCGGGCAGATCAACTGATACGAACTTAGGTTTGCTACAGTCAATACTTGATGTTATTGAGAGGGTGGCCAGATTGATTGTATCTTCCTCGATTTTGCTAAGGCATTTGATAAAATGGTCTTTTAATGAATGAAATATCTAGCTTTAGATTTCCAAATCATTTGATTGAATTTTGAAATTCTTAACTAGGTCATAGATATCAATATGTAGAGTATAGAATCTTATTCATTTCATACCACCTCAGGTGTTCCTCAAGGATCAGTACTTGAACCACTCCTATTCAATTTATTCATCAATGACATTTCTTCCATATTTGTCTGTTATTTTCTTATTTACGCAGACTATTTAAAACTACTAGGCAGTAAAGCATTCTTTATATTGTATCTCACTGCTGCATGACTTGGATCCACTCAGTACTTGGTGTGTAATCTACGATCTGCAGCTTAGTATTAGTAAGTGCACTGTAATGACTTTCACCAAGAAAATTACGCCTATTTTTTACAATTACCAATTTGTCGACACAGCCCTTGCTCGTTCCTATAGTTTCAGAGACTTGGGAGTTTCGTTTGACGTGAAATTGTCATTTGCGTCTCACATTAAATCAATTGCTTCTAGCACCTACAGAATGCTGGACTTTATCATCCAGAATTGGCGCCTATTTAACAATAGTGATTCAATGATAATATCATACAATTCATTTGTTCGTTCTAGTCTCGAACATGTTTCATTTGTGTGGAACCCTCATTATCAAATTTATATAAGCAAAATAGAGCACATGATTGGCGTTTCTTGAGATATTTAGCCTTTAAAGCTGAGGGTAATTATCCATCTATTGTATTTTCTCAACATGCTCTATTAGATAGATCCTCTTGCCTAGAGTTATATAAACGTAGGGAAATTCATATTATTTTATTCCTGTAAAAGTACATTCATCACCTGGTTGACTGTCCTGTGATTTTATCAAGGCTGAATTTACACGTTTCATCTGCTCGCACCTATTCACAAATATTTTATCTACTACTCTGCGGAACAAACATTATTATTTTTCTCAATATTCCAAATGTGCAATTGCTACGAGATGATCGATTCGACTGTTGACTATTTTGTTGTAACCCTAATGACATTTGTAAAGCTGCGTATATTAGTTAATTTTAATTCCTTCTGTGTAATTATATTATATGTACTTCTAAGCTCTCCAAGGGTTCTACAGAACGCCAGTGAGCTTCAGAGCTCAGATTCTTCAGAAAGACTATGATTTTTCTCTTACCCAGTTCTGGTATGAATACTAGTAGAGATAAAAAAATTCCGGAAAATTGACGCCGGAAAAAAAACGGAAAAATTGGAAAGGAACGGAAATTTTGGGAAAAATTAATCTGTTCTTATAAAATAGAAAAAACTTTTTAATTGCTAGACTTCTTGTGACTTCTATCTGAAATGACTCACAGTTTGACCGAATTAAGAAATACTATTCGTCAAGAGATGTCAGATATTGATCCCAATGATTATTGAACTGTATACGAGGAGATGGATTCCACCCAGTTGAAAGTATATTTCATCAAAGATGTAACCTAAATAACCATGTAAGTAAATGAATTTTCATTGGAAATTAAACGAGTTATCTAATTTGAAAAACGTCAGACTCATGAAAGTCTGTACAACAAGTATTGTTGGATGAATTCATTGGATCAAGAGGAAATTACCGTAGATTATATTATGGCAAAGCTTAATAGTTGAGAAAAACCAAGAGGACAGATTTGAGAATGTCAACTACATAAAACAAATAAAAGAAGACAATGACAAATACCTCTTTTAGTATCTTAACTAGTTAATAATGTAGTTCTAATTATTATATCTGCATATATCATTGCCATTGTAGTTTTATTACACCCGACCGCTAATTAAAATGGCGTACGTTACTGTGATGGAATTTTTTTTATCTTCATTCAAATGCTGTTTAAACAATGGTTGCTAATTGTTTGTAACAATTATTACAATATACCTGTTGATTGTTCTTACGTATGTAATAATCTAAAAAGATAACATCTTCATTGTATTCTTGAAGTACCTACATGAATCGTCTGCATAATAATTAATTTATTGAATATCAATTTGTTCATTTCACTAATTCACACGTTGTCACAAGCCGAAATTCACCCGAAAAATATCTATCTCATCTGTCGATTTATAAAGTTTCGTCTAGATACCCCTTATACACTAAAAATACTATTAAAGTACCTTTCGGCTACCAAGTAGTCATCATCAGAGTAAACTAGATTATAAAACTAAATGTACCGGTTTAAATACTATTTGGGGTTAATAATGCAAGCAGGGGATTATCCTCAGCTGTAGACAAATCTGAAGTTAATAAAATGCTTTTTCGCTTCTACATTCCATCCCATCTAAATTCCAGGAAAACGTAAAGCGAGTCCTATTTACATATTCCTACTTGAATTCAATCCCACTGATAAAATCATACTAGGAACGTAAATTGAGTCCCGGGTTCCAATATAACTCCCAGAATATTGTTATAAATGTTATAAATGAGGGTGTTAAGCGCGATTACAATATTTGCATTCTATATCAACAAAGTTAGGTTAGTAGGTTAGGTTAGGTTAGGTTAGGTTGAGTTAGGTTAGGTTAGGTAAGGTTAGGTTAGGTTAGCTTAGGTCAGGTTAGGTAAGGCTAGCAAAAAAGAAAATGGGAGAAACTAGCACAAATTACAGACTACTGTGTATAATAAACGGAACTGGGAAGCGTTTTGAACAAGTCATTGATAAAAGGCTCCAGGAAGAACAATCATTAATAGTTGTTATGAGATTACAATATTCTAATTCTTTCTCAACAAAGTTAGGTTAGTGAGTTAGTTTAGGTTAGATTGGCTTAGATTAGTAGAGTAGGCTAGGTTAAGTTAGGTTAAATTAGGTTAGGTTAGGTTCCTGGGGAACAGGAGCCTCTTCTCTTGTGCGGAGCCTGAAAACCGCAACCAGGCGCGTCCCCAGGTGGCGGATAGGGGAATACTCATGGCCCTGTTGCCAGCAGGGTCGAGGGCAGGAGCAGATATACTCCCGCGGACCAACAGGCACCCAGACCCTGGATAGAATATGGGTCTCCCAGTCACATGTTCCTGAGAAGAAGGTGACGGATAGATTGCGGCTGATACGGAGAACCATATGTTCCGGAAGAGTAGGTTATCCTATCATAGATAACTTACTGAAACACACAGGAAAGATCGACAAACAGATTAAGTGCTGAAACACAGGTACCTTAAAATTGGGACTAAAATATTTTGGTACAAAACGAGACATAACAGGAAACATCCATAGCGTGATGGAGTACTGGAAACCCAGAAACCAGAACAACATGGTTAAAACGAAACAGACAGGAAATATCAACGAACCGATATAGTACTGAGACTGAGGGTACCTTAATATTGTGGGAAAACAATATGTCGGTACAGATACACACAGGAAAGATCCATAACGTGTTCGAGTACTGGAACCCAGGAACCGTAACATCGGTAAAAAAACGAAACATATAGGAATTTATCAACATAGGATAAATCACTAATACAAAATAGCGTAAAATTGGGTATCAACCATATTACGGTATATACAAAACGTGAACATTAACGTAAACAACGAATGTAGATATTTACGTTTAATCGACGTAAATACCACTAATAAACACCAAAAGAAACTCAGCTCGATATAAAATCGACAAACAAAGAGAAAGACGCAGTCCATATCCTGAAGCAATGTGATAAACGGTCCCGGGATATGGATGAAGATATGAGAGGTTTTAGCAGGTATGCTCTAATATCATTGAGTGAGTCCTGCACTACCTGAAGTGATAGATAAAAGTTGACGGTGTGCATCAAGCATTTCCTCTCAACAGAAAAAAAAAAAAAGGTTAGGTTAGGTTAGGTTAGGTTAGGTTAGGTTAGGTTAGGTTAGGTTAGGTTAGGTTAGGTTAGGTTAGGTTCCTGGAAAGCAGGATCCTCTTCTTTTGCGCGGAACCTGAAAACCGCAACCAGGGCGTCCCCAGGTGGCGGATAGGGGAATGCTCATGGCCCTGTTGCCAGCAGGGTCAAGGGTAGGAGTAGACATGCTCCCGCGGACCAACAGGCACCCAGACCCCGGATAGAATGTGGGACTCCCAGTCACATGTTCCTGACAAGAGGGTGACGGATAGATTGCGGCTGATACGGAGAACCATATGTTCCGGAAGAGTAAGTTATCCCATCATAGATAACTTACTGAAACACACAGGAAAAATCGACAAACTGATTCAGTACTGAAACACAGGTACCTCAATATTGGGAAAAACAATATTTTGGTACAAAACGAGACACCACAGGAAACATCCATAGCGTGATGGAGTACTGGAAACCCAGAAACCAGAACAACATGGTTAAAACGAAACAGTCAGGAAATATCAACGAACCGATAGAGTACTGAGACTGAGGGTACCTTAATATTGTGGAAAAGCAAGATTTCGGTACAGATACATACAGGAAAGATAACGTGTTCGAGTACTGGAACCCAGAAACCGTAACATCGGTAAAATACGAAACATATAGAAATTTATCCAAAGAGGATAAATCACTAAGACAAAATACCGTAAAATTGGGCATCAACCATATTACGGTATAAACAAAACGTGAACATCTACGTATACAACGAATGTAGATAATTACGTTTAACCAACGTAATTATCACCATTAAACATCAAATGAAACTCAGTTCGATTTAACATCGACAAACAAAGAGAAAGACGCAGTCCATATCCTGAAGCAATGTGATAAACGGTCCCGGGATATGGATGAAGATATGAGAGGTTTTAGCAGGTATGCTCTAACAAACTTGAGTGAGTCCTGCACTACCTGAAGTGATAGACAAAAGCTGACGGTGTGCATCAAGCATTTCCTCTCAACAGAAAAAAAAAAAAAAAAAAGGTTAGGTTAGGTGAGGTTAGGTTAGGTTAGGTTAGGTTAGGTTAGGTTAGGTTAGGTTAGGTTAGGTTAGGTTAAGTTAGGTTAGGTTGGGTTAGGTTAGGTTAGGTTAGAGAGGCGACATTGAGAAGATGGCAGGATGAATGGAATGTGACGCTGAACGGTAGCTGGACTCGGAGACTTATTCGGAACCTCCAACCCTGGCTCAATAGGAGGTGGGGTCAAATCGATTATCACATGACTCAGTGCCTTTCGGGACATGGGTGTTTCATGCAATATCTAAATAAGATTAAAAGGAGAGACTCCGCGGAGTGTATGTACTGTGATGCAGAAGATGATGCAGAGCACACACTGTTTAGCTGTCCCGGATGGGCAGAGTACAGGGAAGAATTGGAGAGAGCTGTAAACATCAAGCTGACCCCAGAAAATTTAATAGAATCCATGCTGGCAGAAGAAGGAAAGTGGAGAGAAATCCACTCACACATTACGAAACTAATGTCAGAAAAAGAGGAAGATGAGAGACGATTACAAATAGAAAATCAACCACACTGAAGTGGGTTTGGTAGAAGCGCTTATATGAATTTAAGTGACAAGAAAATCCCTGATGTTATGTGAAAAACAGTTCCGGGGAATTTTCTGAGAGCAGAGGAGGGGTTTTAGTGGGTAAACCTGAAAAGGTTCCCACACTATATGACGGAACAACTGGTCACATGTGCGTAATGCATTACCCCTCCTCCCGAAAAAAAAAAAAAAAAAAAAAAAGGTTAGCATGAAAAGAAAACGGGAGGAACTATCACAAGTTACAGACTACTGTGTATAATAAATGCAACTGGGAAGCTTTTTGAGCAAGTCATTTATAAAAGGCTCCAGGAAGAACTAAAGGAACGCGGTGGATTCTCAAACCAGCAATTTAGCCCAGAAGACAAGAAGCTCCACTGGACCGAAATACGCAATCCTAGTTACCATTGACGTTGAAAACGTTCCACAGTCCCGTGGAAAGGAATAATGGGGGGTCGACAAATAGGAACATCACACCCTACATGAGGAATATGATTGGCAGCTATCTGACCGACAGAGTTGTTCTCATAGGCGAGAGGGAGAAAATTAATATTACATGCGACGCTCCACAGAGCTCCATACTAGGCCCGACACTGTGGATTGCATATTACGACGAGGTACTACGACTTGAGCTGCTAGACGGGATTAACCTCGTAAATTTTGCAGATGACCTTACCATGATAGGCCTGGGCAACACTAAAGAAGAGCTAGAAGATATTACTGAAACCGCAGTGTTAAGAATAAACAAAAAATAGTCATTCTAGCAGGAAGAAACTCCCTCAAAACAGTGGAGGTGAGAATAGCTGAAGTAAAATATCCAGCAGATACACCATTAAATATCTGGGTATACACATAAGCAGGAATATGAACATGTCCCCACACATTCTGAGCGTAGCCAGGAGAGCGGAGAAAACCGCAGACAACCTGGGATGACTTATGCTCAGTGGTAATCTTAATTAGGTTTGGAATAAGTTCACACAGGTCGCGCGAAATAGAAGAAGACTCGAAAGGGCGCAACGAAGAGTCGCTATACATATAGCGAGTGCATACAGCACAGTCTCTACGTGTGCTATACAGGTTATTGCTGGCGTAACGCCAATACACTCATAAGTTTCAGAGCGCAAATACACTGACAATTCGCAAGAAATACGTAATGCCAAAGATAAAACTATGACCACATGGGAAGAAGAATGGAAGACGGCAGGAAAACAATGCAAAATGGACCAAGAAACTGATTCCGTCAGTGAGAAAATGAACCGAACGAAAACATGGAGAAATCGGACATTTCCCAACCCAATTCCTGCCGGGACACGGCTGTTTTGGTTCATACCTGCGGGAGATGAAACTAAGACCAGAGGATACATGTGTTTACTGCGGAGAGGTCGATTCACCCGAGCACACTATCATAAAATGCACGAAATGGACAGATATACGGGATAGAGTAACAAACGGCAAATGAGAAGGCGTAACAGTGAACAACATAGTACAGCACATGCTAGAAAGTGAGGGTATATGATTGGAAGTGCCATAAACAAAATAATGAAGACCAAGGAACGATAAGGAAGGTAAAGACCAGATGCCTAATTGGCAACGGAGCGAGGCAAATGAAGTAATGCCGAAGGGCGGTCCCGTTCACCTCGTAGAAAAAGGGGAGGGGTTTTTGTGGGTTGAAGCCGCACAACAATCATTAATAGTTGTTATGAGATTGTTAAGATTAGCGCGATCACAATTCTTTCTCAACAAAGATAGGTTAGTGGGTTAGGTTAGGTTAGATTGGGTTAGATTAGTAGGGTAGGTTAGGTTAGGTTAAATTAGGTTAGGTTGGGTTAGATTAAGTTAGGTTAGGTTAGTTTAGGATAGGTTAGGTTAAATTAGGTCAGGTTACGTCAGGTTATGTTAGGTTAGAAACAGAGGATGTACAATAAACAATTATTATAGGTTATACTGCAAATACTACGTACAGAAGGGTGGTTTGCTTAGGCAGCAGGTAGTACATGCTAATTATCTGACGTGACAAACAGGTACATACATGGGACCCATTTTAGGTAGACCTTAAAAACACTGGAGACTGAATTTACCTACATAGAAAGGCAATTAATAGATGCCGGAGTCGAATTACGTCTTCATCTGAATTACCTAGAAATTTGTCCGAATTGAGTATTAAAAGTGACCAAATTCTTTGAAAATGGTGTGGCCTGCACTTAAAATATGTTCTGCTAATGCTGATTTTTCATCATTGTTCTTCTTTATATGTACAGAATGTTCTATGTACCTTAAAAATTTGCCTTCTGGTTTGACCCACATGTATATAATTACGGAAGCATGATGACTTGATTCAAATTTATATCTCATCATATTATGAAATGCATTAACTGTGAAATGAATTCTTGATCATATCTAACCTTGTACAAGGGAAGTGAGCGCATCGCATATGGTCCTGACAGGTCCAACCTTCTTAATACTTGGTAGCGTGTTACTTGTCTATCTCGTAAAGCAATACAATGCGTCTGACTCGCTCCAACGTACAAGACTCTCTTGTATACCGATTCGTAAAACTCAAGATGTACATAGATAGATTGAAAAGTTTTTCGTCTTTTATTCACATTTTACTACTCAAATTTAATTCACATTGTCTTAAAGACAAGTATTGTAGAATTTGGCAATAATTGATTTATTTAAACATTTTCAGCATGACCGGTTTTGTCCATTGAAACCGGTCAAATTCTAATAAATATGAATACTAATTATGTTAAATTTTGATCACGATATTATCAAAATATATCCAACGATTTCGTTTAAAGCGTGTCAACATAAACAAACAGATAGACATTCACAGACATTTATAGGTTTCTAGGTATCAATTCATTCATAATGTGATAAACCCAATTTTAAAGGTGTGTGGCTATTAATGAGATGACTCAACCGGAACCTAGAGTACCTATATCCGCTACCGTTATTCAAATGAAAAATACGATCCCGAAACAACATTAGGTGAATATCATTCTTGGTACTGTATGCGAATAAGGAAATTAATGAAAGTATGCTTCTCACATTCAGTCACTACCTAGAATTAGTAATTGTAATCGAGAAGTTTTGCTTACACAATAGGAAGAAGGAACTTTTGTATAGAATATGAACAGAGTTCATATTATTAGGAAGCAGATTCCGAAGAAACCCCATAGATGACATTGATGATAGTTCAACAATTTAAAAAAACTGTATTCCTTGAAATTCGATTGAAGATCATACTTGAATGTTTCTTCATTAATCGAATTTCTAAATAGACACTGTTCCGCTTACATAAATCATTACGTTAGAGTGTAGAGTTGTTTATAATCAAAGCTCATAGTAATAAAGTCTATCAAACAGTGACATCTATTGGTGAAATGAATATCCAATCTAGCTGACTGCTGTTTTGGTTGGATTTCTTACTTTGCTACAATGTGAGTTCTATATATCAACACTAGATGACGCATTGTGAATTCTTCATAATTTTCATTCGTCTTTACGTAGGATTTAAGTTTAAGAAACATAGTTTCCATAGTTTTGAAAAGACTTCTGTGACGAATCGTCCACTCAACGAATACACATTCCACATATTGTTTAATCAATTCGCATAAAAATATAGCCAAGTTTGCTAAGACAGGAACATTGCTATCGAAGAACAAAATGTAAATTTTACAGCTGGATTGACTTCTATTATGAGAGTAAACGTTCATTTCGTAGTCAATTTCTTTTACGGTTGCAACAAAAACAAAACTCAGTTCCTGAAAGTTTATTACTTGCATAGTTAACCGCTCACAAAGTTTATAATGAATTCCAAGTAATTTCAGTTAACTTAAATCTCCGAAGTATATTTCACATTGTTCGTCTGTTTGAATTAAATGACATTTGAACTTAAAATAAAATGTTGGAAACTTGATTTATAATCGATTAAAGGAATATGAAGAAAACGAAGTATTCTGAAGGATATATATCAGCATATAGAATTGTCATATAACATCTAAATTGAATAGAGTGTGTCGATTAATATATCTGAGACTTGCATAGTGAGTTACAAACACATCTCGTGTTAGAAGTCAATAGACAAAGTTTTAGTTTCCCAGTTTGAACAGTCTATTAGTCTCAGAACGGGGCAGACGATGAAGTCACTGATCAACCATCTCCGGCAGTGATACTACTACCACCTTCGAAAATGTTTGATGAACCTAGATGTTCCAACACCATCTGCCGGTAAGCAGATGTCCCACTGGTTTCCCATCGATTCTTTGAATCTCGAGAACTGCATTATCAATGCACGGTATGATGAATTGCATTCTCAGCAGGACATCTGATTTAATGTAGCATTATTCTGAAAAGTTGACCATTCATGATTCCTGGAACATTAGAATAATTGAGATGAGGATTGCATTTTTCACCTTAAATTCTGACAATTTAAATGGAAAATGACCTCGAAATTAAAATATTCGTAAAGGGCTTTGCGCTACATTGTGTACATTTAAATTGGATTTTGAGTTTCCATATGAGAATTAACAGATGGTCCAAGTTGCAAAATTTACTATATACCCTGCAAACATTTAGTTGATGAGTATAGATTGCCTGCTATATTTTTCACGTACCTGATAACAGCGACCTAGTAAATGGTCCCATATCCGGGATCAAACAGTTGGTCCCAGTGGTGGGTACCAAGCATTTGCGTAAGGCCAGCATCACATAATTGGCACATTTGGTTTCTTAGCATATCAATAGATGGTGGGACTGTACTGACCAATTGACATTTTATTATATGGTCAAGGTTAAGGACAGAGGGGGAGATGGATTTAAATGAATACAAAATTTGAATAAAAGTATAGAAATATATTCTTTAAAATAAACAACACATTGTACAAATATATAGAATATAGTAACAGCAGACAGAAAAAAAATCCACATATAATCTCCCTAGTGCTTAAATTTCCGGAATGTTAATTTAGGCTTGTGAGAGATTCGGTAAGAACATTTTATGCTAAAATTATTAGAAGAAATAGAATCAAATTGGTGACAGACAAACTTATGTAGGGTACATCATAGTTGCATAGGAATGAAAAACTGATCGGTATTTTGACGTTTTGCCTGATAAGTTTCAAAAGCGTAGTAACGTTTTATTGCTTATATTAGACACAAAAAGAAAATGTCAAGTCTTGGAACAGGAAATAGTGAGATGATAATTTTTAAATTTCCCTGTGCTCTAGTGATATGGGGTTAAAATAATCAAATAAAGTTGATAATATTTTATCTATACCACACAATTAATAGTACTATGGAAAACAATTTAGGCCTATTTCTATTGAACGGTAATGATTTTGAATCGGTGGCACCTTTATCTATTAATTGTGGTTTTGATGTCAAATATTCCAATTTCCCTAGTAGTCGAGGAAATAAAGCATTGAACCTGGGAAAGTTGGCGCAGTTGGGTGGATTGAGATGCGGTTTTCTGCATTCGATTCAGAAAGTGATCTAGAAACTTTGTCCGGAAAAAATTTGTTGCATTTCTACAGCCAAAAATGCATTTTTCAAAGATGCACTTTTTGAGGTAAATGAAAAAATGAGCTCGAATTGGTTCCTTGGGGATTTTTGGGGTCGCTGAAAACGAATATGATATTTAAAAAATTCCCTGAGGTCCCCTTGGACCTCCCGCGGTGTATACTAGCGTCCTGACGTCCTGGATATCGACGAAATTAATGAAAAAATTATTTTTAATGTTTGTCAACTGTTCGTAAGGTGATATAAAGGTGGCTAGTGATGATAAGGACATGAAAAAACTTTTCTGCAATACCTGGTGTACCCTGCGTCCGGGTAACGACGTCATCTTCTAGGAATTTGCTAATTTTTCTTCATAAAAGGTAACAAATTCTAGCTCTCGGGGGTTTTCAAAGTCGCTGATCACGACTGTGACACTCACAATGTTATGAAAATTACCTGGGGGTATTTCCGGGACACTCGAGCCCTGTGTATCTACGTCATCTTCTAGGAATTTGCATAACATTGTGAGTATCATAATCGTGATCGGCGACAATAAAAACCCCCGAAAGCCAGAACATGTTACATTCTATGAAGAAAAATTAACAAATTCCTAGAAGATGGCGTGGGTAAACAGGGCTCCAGAGACCCAAAAACACCCCCAGGTAATTTGCAGCACATTGCGAGTGTCATAGTCGTGATCGGCGACTTTGAAAACCCCCGAGAGCTAGAATTTATTACATTTAATTAGAAAAAAACAAGAAATTCCTAGAAGATGACGTGGATACACAAGGCTCGAGTGTCCCGGAAATACCCCCAGGTAATTTGCAGAACATTGTGAGTGTCACAGTCGTGATCAGCGATCACGACACCAATTCGAGCTAATTTTTTTATTTACCTCAAAAAGTGCATCTTTGAAAAATGCATTTTTGGCTGTAGAAATGCAACAAATTTTTTCCGCAAAAGAAAAATATCGGACTAAATCACTTTCTGAATCGAATGCAGAAAACCGCATCTCAATCCATCCAACTGCGCCAACTTTCCCTGATTTGGCCTATTTTAGTGCTTCATTTCCTCGGCTATAGTAGATCTAGTACAATAAGGGTTAGATAATTGAATAAAGTAGAACATATTCTACTTACGTCATACAAGTTTATAGTACTAGAAAAAAAAGGAAAAAATACAAACTTTCATTTTAAATAATAGTGGTAAATCAGAAGCAGTATTAATTGCGTGTTTATTACTTCCCCTGTGTTGCGAACTATTTGTCGATTTGTCGCATTTTTGGGGCAATAATTGGTCGATTACTCCCCAGGAAGTGGTCAAATGTAAAATCTGTCTTCGAAATCTTGATCAGCACCCTTGAAAACTCCCGAGTGGGATTTTTTGCCAACTTTGCGAACTATTTGTCGATTTGTCCCATTTTTGGGGCAACATTTGGTCAATTGCTCCCCGGGAAGTGGTCAAATGTAGAATCTGAAGTCAGAATCTTGATCAGCGACCTCGAAACTCCCAGAGTGGGATTTTTTGCCCACTTTGCGAACTATTTGTCGATTTGCCCTATTTTTGGGGCAATAATTGACCAATCACTCCCCAGGAAGTAGTCAAATGTAAAATCTGACTCCGGAATCGAAAACTCTCGAGTGGGATTTTTTGGCCACTTTGCGAACTATTTGTCGATTTGCCCCATTTTTGAAGCAATAATTGGCCAATTACTCCCCAGGAAGTGGTCAAATGTAAAATCTGACGTCGGAATCTTGATCAGCGACCTCGAAAACCCCCGAGTGGGATTTTTTGGTCACTTTGCGAACTACTTAAGGATTTCCCGAATTTTACCCAAAAATTGGACATGAAAATTGGCCAATTTATGCTCCCAAAGCTAGAGAACGTCCTAGCGGCAATATGTTATATTGTTCAAATGATCTATTTGGCCTCCCGAACAGTTTGCAAAAACCGCATCTCATTTGGTTGAGTCCGGAAAATTTGGGTTGACAAAAAAAATCGTCTAATTTGACCGGACTATATACTATTCTTGCAATGTATTCCCTCAACCGAAACCTCACTTGTCACCTGTAACTAATATTTTACCATAAATAGTAAAAATTATACATATTTTCATACATTGGTATCGTTCGAAGATGACACGCTTGTCGAAACTATAGTCACGGTTGGTTTCTATAACATATGTGTTCTATTTTATTATATCAATATGATAAATTATCACAAAATAACGGCTTCCACCATTGAACATTAATTTTCAAGTATTCGTGTTCCATTCGTTGTAATAACAAATCACAAGTTACTTATGAACTCATCGTTTCTTGTTATTGCCTAATAGGCGATGTCTTCGAAACCGCTAATCTACCATTGATGTTTCTCCAATATTCCTCTGTGGAATGTGAAAGAACTTAAAACGTAACAAGCTGCAAGCTCTGAAATGATCCCGACTCCTCTGGTGATATTTTAATTAACTTTCGCTAATATTGAACATCTTTCAACAAAGTTGCACAAACCAAAATTGGGATGTGTTAAATCTTTTCTGGAATCTCTCCCAAACGAGTCCTTTGAGAGAGTACATAAAAGCAAAGTTTGAGCGGACGTGTCTCTTAGCCGGGTCATTTCAACCTTCATGACTCTCTATGGTGTTTTATAATGGAAACCAAACAGCCGAAAAGTTATATGAAATATACTGAACTTTATACACTGGAAAATTCCGTATTTATCTAACCACGATTTAAAATGGCTATATAAAATAGAACTCGCACCGTTTTCAAACACGAATCTAAGATTTGGAAAGAAAGGCTCTAATCTAAAAAGTTATTCCACATATTTATAAAGTTCTTCCGTAAATATTCATTCACGAAAAAGAAAAATGTTAATTTCCTTCAAGCGTTTGTGGCGTGGCAACCAAATTTTGATCCTACAGGAATACGCAGATTAATAATAAACATTCACATCAGGGATGTAAAGTTATTTTCAGCGTTATTTTAGAAAAGCATTTCATATTAGAAATTGTTTCAATATCAATAGGAAGCAAATTATAGCATTTTACCGCAAGATATAGGAATGTTCTAAACCCCACTAGTTACTTGTATTGTTTTGAAGCTGACACGTCAGTTGTCGAAACTCGGAGAACTTAAATTGAGTCCATATTCCTACGTAAATTCAGTCCCACTGGTAAAATCAATCCCAGGTTTCAATATAATTCTCAGAATATTCTTAGAAATGAGAGTGTTAAGATTAGCGCGATTACAACAATTGCATTCTATATCAACAAAGTTAGGTAAGTAGGTTAAGTTAGGTTAAGTTATGTTGAATTAGGTTAGAAACAAAAGGAGTACAATAATCAATCATTATTGGTTATTATGAGAGTGTTCTGATTAGCTCGATTACAATATTTGCATTCTATATAAACAAAGTTAGGTTGGTAGATTAAGTTAGGTTAGGTCAGGTTAGGCTAGGAACAAAAGGAGTACAAATTATTGGTAGTTATGAGAATGTTACGATTAGCTCTGTTACCATATTTGCATACTATATCAACAAAATTAGGCTAGTAGGTTAAGTTAGTTTAGGTAAGGTTAGGTTAGGTTAGGTTAGGTTAGGTTAGGTTAGGTTAAGTTAAATTAGGTTAGGTTAGATAAACAAACAAAGCATTAGATATCAACAAAGTTAGGCTACTAGGTTAGGTTAGGTTATGTTAGGTTATGTAAGGTTAGGTTAGGTTAGGCTAGGTTACAAACAAGACATTCTATGTCAACAAAGTTAGGTTAGGTTAGTAGGGTAAGTTAGGTAAGGTCATACAAACAAAGGGGATAAAATAAACAATCATTATTGTTATTAAGAGCTCTGTAACAATATTTGCATTCTATATCAACATAGTTAGGCTAGTAGGTTAGGTTAGGTTAGGTTAGGTTAGGTTAGGTTAGGTTAGGTTCCCCTCCTAGGAGTCATAACACCTTGCCGTTGGTGGAGGGGTTTAAGTAACTGCTATGAACCTGAGAGCTATGTCGGCTGGAGTCTCGCAAGAGGCTCCTGGTAGAGTCTCCCAAGCCGAACAGGTCGAAGGTGAGCAGCGAAAACCAAGAAATGACTCAACCTAGGGCAGAGTGCTGAAAGCACCGTGGGGTTGGCATCCCAAGGGCCTTAGCCGAGGGCGGTCGCTCGCCTACCGCCCGCTAACACCGTAAACCTTGACCACAGCGCGAACCGCAGAGAGGCGAGTCTGAGAGGAGTGTTCTGTGGGATCTGGGAACGGGGGGCTTGTCTTAACCGACCGGCTCGAGAGGAGAAAACCTCTATAAAACAACCGACAGCGAAGTCGCAAAAACCTGCGGATACCGGGCGACCTCCGCAGTATATAGCCTTCCCCCTGCATTCAGGGCTCTGCAGGGGTGGACCGTTCTTCCCTAGATTTTCGTGGGAAAAAATATGGAAAAACTGAAATCAACCAAGGCAAAAGAACAGAAGATGACTGGACCCGGAGAAAGGACAAGGACTAGAAAAGGTGCAGATATATCAGAAAAGGAAGCAGGACGAGATGATGAGAGAGACCTATCAGAGAAGGACATCTTCGGCAGAAGGGACTCCCTCCCCAGGACCCCACCAAGGCTGAGAGGAGGTAGGCAGGAGGTAGGGGATGAAGTTATACTCATCTCACCCTCCACAGAGATATATGACACGGAAGAAAGATACGGTACACCTACGCAAAACACACCGACAGAGGACCTGTGGCAGGATGAAGAATATAACACCAGCCCAATCTTTGAGTTATTCGGGGATTGCAAAAAACACATGGAGGAAACTCGAAATAAACGCAAGAGGATGGAGAGAGAGAGTCCAGCAGAAGAGACGAAGAGCCTGACGGAGGCTCGCTCTATTCTAAAGAAAATGAAGAAGGCCAGCGACGGACTAAATATCTTGGCGGGCCAAAACCCTAATACCAAAGTGGAAATTAAGAAAACCATCCAAACACTTGGGGGACTTATCGCAGGATTAGAAAAGAAATTTCAGGACTGGCAGCCTACTCCCGTCTTCAAAACGATCGAGACGGCGACGAATATCGGTACACAAACAGAAGGAAGTATCACAGGCCAAACGCGAACAGGTAATGGAAAGGAAACAGGAGTCTGTGAAAAATGCATACAATGCGAAAATAGGTCTGCAGATCACTCGAGGGCAGAGAGGAAGACTAGCAGCGGAACACAAACAGAGGTGGATAGCTCTGCAGACTACAAGGCTACGAGAGCAGAAGGGACAAAAACACGGGAAGCAGGCACTCAAACGGGAGAGATGGTAGCAGACGATATAGATAACGTCAACGAATATGAGGAGATGGTAAGGCTACTAGGTAGGGACTGGCCAAATAACCTTTATGAGGCAACCAGAGTTGAAATCGGGAATCCGGTAAGGGCGACAGTAAAGGGAGACATCGCTTTGCTGGTTCCCCTACGTGATAAGGGAGAGAAGGGACCATTGAAATTACTCAAGGAGAGGTTTCCCGAGATAGAAAATCTTCTCGAAAATCTGAAGGAGGGAGAAATAGAATACCTCATTACAACCACGAAAACCTTCACAAGCAAGGGTGGGGAGGATGAGAGAACCAAAATGATTTACCTACTTCCATACGAAATAGGACAGGAGGAGGAAAGAAATCTGAAACAGCTCTACGACCTGACCAACGAACTGAAAAAAATCGCTACGAATGAGGGCCGAAAGGAGATTTATATTGCAACCCCTGACGGTTTCAACAGGGATCACGGCAGAAAAATTTTGGAATGCGCATTCAGGAATAGCGGGACTAAAATAGTGTACCTAACCCCGGCAAACGTAAACGCCATGACCTCACAATCAAATGGTTCTATACGGAGGTTGAAGCCAATCAATGAAACTGTTACGATAAAGGCTAATGGAAAAACTTACGCAGAATTGCTCAAGACCTTGAAGGAGGAGGTAGATATCAATAAGATAGGGATAAAGATCTCAAAAATCAAACGAACCAGAGACGACACGCTGTTATTATCAATCGAAGGAGGAAAAGAACAGGCCGGTACTCTGAGAGAGGAGATAAGAGCCAAAGTCAAGGGTACTGACGTTAGGGTTAAAAACGAGGACGTAATTTTCTCTATTTCCGGGCTAGACATCACCACCAAGGAAAGCGAAATAATAAACGCAATTGCGGAAACCTCCGGGGTAAATAGAGAGAAAATTCGGGTGAGGTCACTTCGGACGGGACGCTATGAGGAGCAGATCGCAATCGTAGACATGCCTAGAGACCCTGCGATGGACATCCTTAGACAGGGCAGAATTAAGATCGGGTGGTTGAGCTGCACGGCGAGGGAGAGGATAAACTTGTTGAGGTGCTATCGTTGTCTGGATTTTGGTCATAGATCCGAGGACTGCCGAGGAACGGACAAGAGAGATCAGTGCTTGAAGTGTGGCAAGACAGGCCACAAGCTGAAAGAGTGCACCGACGCACCTTATTGCCCGACATGTAAAACGGAAGGACATAAGGCTGATCAGATCAGATGCCCAGAGTTCAGAAAACTCGTCGAGCATAGGAGAAGAGCGCGCCTTCTCCCGAAATGTCACTGAAAATCTTCCAATGCAATCTGAACCGCTCGAGGGTAGCACACGACATGGCCCTCGCAGCGTCCATTGATAGAGGAGTGGATCTCCTGATAGTGTCGGAACCGAACAAAAAGTTGATGAAGAATCGTGAGTGGTTAAAAGATAGGCGGGGTGACGTTTCAGTGCTCTTTCGGAACAAGGGAGTGGAAGTGAAAAAAATAGTATCAAGAGACGGATATATATGCATACACCTAAGTTCTTGTTGCCTGATCGCAATGTATGTCTCTCCTAATACTGGAATCGCAAATTTTGAGGCCCAGGTAGACGAAGCTATGCAGTACGGCAGGGATTGCGGACAGGAATTCTGCCTGGCTGGCGACTTAAATGCCAAAGCTCATCAGTGGGGGTCTCCCGTGACAGATCGCAGGGGGGAGTACCTGATGGAATGGATAGATGCGCTGAACCTCGTGATTCACAATGAGGGAACGAAAGCCACTTTCCTTAGGGGGGATCACAAGTCTTGGATAGACGTGACCCTATCAACACAGGGGATCGCTAGGCACTTGGACAAGTGGATCATTCTTGATGAAGAGTGTCTGAGCGACCACGCTCTTATCTACTACGAACTTAAGGGGAAGGCAAAGCGTAGAATAGAAAAACAGGTCATTATCCACGACTGGGAAGCTTTTAAAGTAACCCTGAAATGGCGTCTGCAATCTGAGGGACAGACAGATGATTCTCCAGAAACATGCACAGCCATATTGAAAGAAGCTTACCAGAACAGCATCATGCATAACGGACCAAAAAACAGGAACCCATACTGGTGGAACCAGGAGATAGCACAAAAACGCGATGTGTGCAACCAAGTGAGGAGGCAGGTCAGCAGGGCAGTAGGTGGACAGGACATCTCAGAATACGAAAAGGCACAGCTCAGAGTCAGCTATAAAACTGTAAGAAGGACCCTACAAAAACTTATTAGAACGTCCAAAAGAGAACACTGGAGGAGACTGTGCGAGGATCTAAATGAGGATATTTGGGGAGCAGGTTACAAGATCGCACGAGGAAGTTTTGAGAGCCCCAGTCCAGTCCAACTGACGGATACTTTAACTTGGAGTATTGCGGAGGAGTTATTTCCACAGGCTATAGACATGAGAGAAAACACACCCAGCAGAACAGAGGGGGAGGAGGTACAACTTTTCACGACAGAGGAAATGATATCGGCAGTAAAAGGACTCAAAAATGGTAAAGCCCCTGGCCCTGACGGCGTTCCAGCAGAGGCGATCAAAATGGCAGTGGAAGTAGCCCCAGAGTGGATATTAAAAGTCATGAACGGCCTACTCATGACCGAGAATTTCCCGTCCACTTGGAAATTGGCGCGGCTGGTACTTATATCAAAAGGGTCTGAAAAAGCCATGGACGACCCCACAGGCTATAGACCACTGTGCTTGTTAAATGCCATCAGTAAATTGTATGAAGGTATGATTAGAAAACGATTACGAGAGGTCATAGATAGAAATGGGGGTTTGTCTCCGAACCAACATGGATTTCGGAAGGGCCACTCGACCATACACGCCATTGAGGCGGTCATGGATATTGCGAAAAATCTCAGAAATAAGTGGTGCGTGCTGGTTACTTTGGACATAAGGAATGCGTTCAACACAGCGACGTGGAGCCTTATCATCAAGGAACTGGAAAAAAGGGGAATACCAAGATACCTGGTCGCCATTATAAGCAAATATCTGGAAAGGCGTCGCATTAGTGTAAACGGAAAAGAAATGGAAGTGACCGCGGGAGTCCCGCAGGGCTCCATATTGGGACCGGACTTGTGGAACGTGCTCTATAATGGCATACTAGAGATAGCGCTCACAGCTGGCGCGAAAACCATCGCCTACGCTGATGATTTAGCGCTAGTGATTATTGCCCAGGACAAGGAGGAGATGATCAGGAGGGCCGAAGAATCCATAAAGCGGATAGTTGAATGGCTAAAAGGACACCGTCTCCAACTGGCAGCGAATAAGACTGAAATAGTGGTGCTTAGGGGCCCACGTAACAAAGAGTTTACCCTGAATATAGGAGGAGAAACAGTGAGACCCATCAAAGCTGTACGCTATCTAGGAGTAGTTATGGACAACTGGCTGGGATTCGGGGAACACATCAAGAGGGTTTGCAAAAAAGCAGAAGGGAATGTGGCCGCACTTACGAGAGTGATGCCAAACGTTGGAGGCCCAAAAAGTGAAAAGCGAGAAATGCTGAACGGCGTGGTACGATCCATTTTACTATACGGAGCTCCAGTGTGGGCCCCTGCAATGAGGGTAGGAACATACAGGAAAAGACTGGAAGCAGTACAGCGGCGAATGTTGCTGAGAGTGGCGTGTGCCTATAGGACGGTATCAACCAAAGCGATCCAAGTGGTGACTGGAAACCCGCCAATTGATAAACAGGCAGAGGAAAGAGACAAAATATATAGGAGAGCGGATGAACAACTGGAGGATAGTAGAAGGAGGGCTAGAGAGATCACTCTTGACACATGGCAAAATGAATGGCAAGAAAATGAAATGACGGGGCAGTGGACTAAAAGACTCATACCAGATCTGAGAATATGGGTCAAATGTAAACATAGAAGAACCGAGTATTTCCTGACCCAAGCCCTGACAGGGCATGGATCTTTTGGCACTTACACCTTCAGGATAAAGAAGTCAATCAACGCAGACTGCCAATATTGCGGTACCATGGACACACCGGAACATACGATATTCCACTGCCCCAGATGGGGGAATTATCGATTTCAGCTATCACAAATGACCGAAGAGGAAATAACCCCGGAAAACATGATACGCCAAATGGTGGAGTCGGAAGACAAATGGAGACATATTCACTATACTATTAAGCAAATAATGAAAGAGAAGGAAAAGGAGGAAAGAGAGGCACAGAGTAGAGGATGAAGAAGAATTTCTAATTCAATCACTCAACACCACGTGATGTATGTCTAACGACGATGCCAGGGTGTTGAGGGGGACAGGGGGGGTTTTAGCCGGTAGGAGTCCGGCACTACCAGTCCACGATAGACTACATACTCAAGTGGCTGGTGCCCATGTAGGGTTTCCCCCCTCAAAAAAAAAAAAAAAAAAAAAAAAAGGTTAGGTTAGGTTAGGTTAGGTTAGGTTAGGTTAGGTTTCTGGAAAACAGGAGCCTCTTCTTTTGTGCGGAGCCTGAAAACCGCAACCAGGCGCGTCCCCAGGGGAATGCTCATGGCCCTGTTGCCAGCGGGGCGAGGGCAGGAGTAGATATACTCCCGCAGACCAACAGGCACCCAGACCCTGGATAGAATATGGGTCTCCCAGTCACATGTTCCTGAAAGAAGGAGATGGATAGATTGCGGCTGATACGGGGATCCATATGTTCCGGAAGAGTAAGTTATCCTATCATAGATAACTTACTGAAACACACAGGAAAGATCGACAAACAGATTAAGTACTGAAACACAGGTACCTTCATATTGGGATTAAAATATTTTGGTACAAAACGAGACACAACAGGAAACATCCATAGCGTGATGGAGTACTGGAAACCCCAGAAGCCAGAACAACATGGTTAAAACGAAACAGACAGGAAATATCAACGAACCGATAAAGTACTGAGAGTGAGGGTACCTTAATATTGAGGAAAAACAATATTTCGGTACAGATACACACAGGAAAGATCCATAACGTGATCGAGTACTGGAACCCAGAAACCGTAACATCGGTAATAAAACGAAACATATAGGAATTTATCCACAGAGGATAAATCACTAAGACAAAATACCGTAAAATTGGGTATCAACCATATTACGGTATAAACATAACGTGAACATCAACGTATACTACGAATGTAGATATTTACGTTTAATCAACGTAAATATCACCATTAAACATCAAAAGAAACTCAGTTCGATATAGCATCGACAATGAAAGAGAAAGACGCAGTCCATATCCTGAAGCAATGTGATAAACGGTCCCGGGATATGGATGAAGGAAGATACGAGAGGTTTTAGCAGGTATGCTCTAATATCATTGAGTGAGTCCTGCACTACCTGAAGTGATAGATAAAAGCTGACGGTGTGCATCAAGCATTTCCTCACAACAGAAAAAAAAAGAAAAAAAAAAGGTTAAGTTAGGTTAGGTTAGGTTAGGTTAGGCTAGGTTACAAACAAGACATTCTATGTCAATAAAGTGCTCACAGATATTACCTATGACCGGAGGAAGTGGAGACCCCCTGGCAGCTCCGGAGAGCTGTTCGTAGAAGTTGTCGTCGTACAGGAAATATGTGGAAAACAGACAAAAATCAATTAACGGGAGTAAGTCCATTGATAATAAGATACAATGGGCTGTCAAGCCCAAGTATCATCGAGACTGCCCTGGTTGCAGGATCGAGTCTACCACACGAAGTGGAGTGTTTAGTGGGTATATCTGAGGTGATGAAGTTCGGGACTCAGGGACTCCCACACTACCTCATGGGATGTAACAGGACCATAAGGTGCCCATAAAGGGTTTCAACCACCTCCCAAAGAAAAACAAAGTTCATTGAAATGTTTTCGGCAGGTAACAGTTGCGAAATTATGGAAAGAGTGTCTAGAATAAGAACATTGGTAAATAGTGATACAACCTCGAAGCTGACGAGCAAAAGGTCTGGGGCAAATTTCAGTGTTTGAAGTTTTTCAACAAAATGGAAGGAATTTAGGATGAAACTGTTGGAATTACCTACAAGACGTCTCAAACCTTTCAAAAAAAAGAATCACCTATTGAAAATTTTACCTTTAATCCTGATATTTTACATATTCGGGAAAAAAGGCAAAAACTCAATAATATAGAATCTATAGAAATTTCAAAACATTCAAAAACAATAGAATTCACCATTTGTCAACAATTTTGTAAATCAACTCCCACCCAAGCCATTGTCTACCCCCATCCCTCAATTTGTAGAAAAATCAGATGGATTTCTAATATTTAAGGACATAATTTTAGATCTAGCTTTAGTTGATATAACTCCTAACGTTGAAAATGCCACAGTGTAGTGAAACAATTTGTCAGTATTAATTCTGAATTCAATATTACAAGTTTTGTGTAAATTTGAGTTTAATTCTCCAACTTTCGAAAGTTAAAAATAAACACTATTGAAGTTCAATAACCGAGAGAAACGAACAAACGCCGATCGTTCACACAATCGTTGACAACAATATGAGAAAGAAGCAATCATTTGTTTCACAACTTCATAGAATTCTAAATCATTCCAATTGATGTTTGTAGTTGATTGTTAATGGGTTCCACTTTGGCTCAATTTCCTTTGCGACGTAGTTTCTAAAATAGTTGGCATTCATAAATTTTATTGCATACTTCGGAAACCTCCAGGAAACAGGAAATGGGATACTTCAGAAGATAAAATAACAAAGACTTGTACGCGAGCTCTCGAATCTAAGAGAAATCCATAATGAATAATGGGAGTAAACGAGAGATAATAGGCGAACAAATTTATTTCGCATTGCGATTACTGGAAATCATTCTATTACTAAAGATTATATTTCATATTATAGCTATTGATCAACATGTCGACAGCAAATTGAAGATGAAATATCATCATATAGAAGACGCTCACTTTATTTGATTGAAGATAAATTAATTAGGTAGTATTATAGACTATTGATGGAATATATAAACGGATTGACCACTATTATTTGACTGATTAAGGAAGACTGAGTAATAGTGAGATACAGTTATTTTCAAAATCATTTGTCACACTATCATAAGATATTTATGATTCCTGCGTTTACGTAGTGAAAAGTTGGAGACTTAGATTCAAATTTACAAAAAACTTGTAACATTTGATTTAGAAATTCATGAAAATATGAATATTTTCATACTTTAGTATCGTTTGAAGATGACACGCTAGTGTCGAAACTATAGTCCCGATTTGTTTCTATAATATATGTGATAAAACAAAGTAAAAGTGTTTAATTTTTTTATATGAATTTAATTTAGAATTAATGGTGACAAATTAATTAACCAATCCCTACAAGAAGGAAAATTGCCTTCAACGTTACTGTTGCACCAATTCCCAAAATAAACAAAGCTAATGAAAGATGCAATTTTCAACCAATTAATACTTAACCTGTCATTGAAAAACTTCTAGAATTAACTGTTTACGGTTCATTAATGGAGTATTTAAATACAAACAGTGTTATAATCAGTACTGGTTACGGATTTCCTAGTCAACATCCCTGTGTAACAGCGTTACAATTTACAGTTTCGAACTGTAAACGGATCAAGCAGATTCAGCCTTTGGGACAATTGATAGAAATATCCCACTTCTTACATGGCTTACATGGTATTGTCTTGAATTGGTTTATGACTATCTTCCTGACAGAACACAAAGAACTAAGATTGATCATTCTTACTCTTCTCTTATGCCAGTTAACCACGGTGTACCTCAAGGCAGAGTTCTTGGTCCTTTCCTTTTTCTTTTACACACAAATAACATCGTGAGTGTAACTGGATAATATGATTTAGTAAGCTTATTTGCAGACGATACGCTGTTTGCAATTTATGATAAGGACTTAGACACAGCCATTACCACCAATAGAACCCTTTCAAGGGATGACCATGTGCTGTTCACATGTTTGGTGTTGGGCTCTCAAACATACGCTGAAGCTTTTGGATTCTATGCAGAAGAGAACTATTCGTCTGATTGATGATGTTTCTATTTTCACCCCTTCAAAACTTTCTCAATCGTTTATACAGTACTTTACATATGCATATACATACGCACACACAAACATTACCCCAAAAATAGTCTAGCGAAAACCAGGAAAAAATTATTTAGAGCGATTGCAATACGTAGGGTGAGAGAAATAAAAAACATTCATAGCTGGATGTTCAGTTAAGACAAGAAGAACAAAAAGCGTTGTACTTCACAAGCCGTGATGGTTATTCCCGTGAAGATGTTGTAAAATGTACATCTCGAAGTGACGCCCTGTATAAAAATCGATATCTAAGACTGATATGTGCCAATATAATATAGAGCCACACTATTTACACATCGCATTAAGGTAAGGGTGAAACGACTTGCTTCGTTATTACCTTCGGAAGGGGAGAGAAAACGTAGGGCGGAAGATGGTGTATTCAACTGGATGTCGTAATATAAGTTATAACGTGAAGAAACACAAACACGCTTTGAAAAGGATGAAAACTTTCCCAAAGTGGAGTTCGCATTTTTATACCGACTCGTGTAAAATATTATGCCCTTTTTAGAGTTCTTAGAAAGTATTATAATTCAAGTCCAACTCAACATCTGTTAGTTCACGGATTTAAACTCTAATGTTTATGTAATTATGTTGCATTTTGCTAAGAAACTTTGATGTATACGAGAAGTTACGATTATATTTCCTGTGTTTCCTTTCCATGTTGCACTCTCGAGTCCAAGTGAGTGCATTACATTATTCTAAACGTGCTGCTTTCCAGCGCCGAACCGCAGGATGTGGCCAGGATGTGCAGGATATACCGCTTCAATTTGCTACATCGTGTTTAGGGTATTAAAAATGTATGATTTCCTCCATGTCCAGTAGTCGTTAGGACGATGGTTTATCTTCGCTGATGAGAGCCTTTAAGCTATTTGAAGATAAATGACAGTCAGGTGTTTTTTTTTCAAAATCCCATAGAAGTTAATATAAAAATGAAAATTGAGTTTTTAATTCTTATTAGTATTAAGTTAATTGCATATGCAATTTTCAAAAAAAGGATTCTACCCGTGTATTTTAATAAAAAAAATAAATAAATAAATAAGCTGTTACTTTGTGATATACGATGGATTTGATTTGCAAGAACAGACTGCAACTTCTTGAATCTAATTGGTTATCAAGTTTTATCAGTTAAAGGGTTGTGGTGCTCGAAGATTTTCAATTATTCTAATAAGTTGAAGTTGAAGTTAGTAGTATTTGCGATTTACAAAATTTCATATACCACTGAAAAGAAGATTCTTGTGAATTTAATATTGTATTAATTGTCCCTTTTTTGTTGCAAACTAGTACCATAAAAAATGTGTAGTTACTTGATTTTTCAGCGACTGGTTATGCCAATTTTACACTAAAGTTAGCACTTTATATTATATTTAGTAATTATAATTGACCCTTTTTTGTTGCAAATTAGATTAAGAAACTGTGTAGCTTTTCAATTCCTTTCTTGAATGACTGGTAATGTCAAGTACATAGTAAAGTTAGCATTAGCACTGGGACAAAGGTTATTGATCGGAATATTGTATTAATTGTCGCTTTTTCAAGTACGAATACGTGAAACACTTTCTGATAAGTTTTTGTCTAAAACTGGAGTCCTCCAAGATACTGTTATTGGTCAGTTGTTTTTTACCGTGTATGTCTTCGTTTTGGTTCGATAAATCTAATCAAAAACCTCTTCCTATGCCGATGATACGAAGTTATATAGAAGTTTCATAATCAACTTCAGCGGCATCTTGGCATAATTCATCTATGGCGTGAAAATTGGTTATTACCAATGAATATAGGTATAATTGTCATGATATTTGACAGGTTTCGAGTCTAACAATTAAGGAGGGGGGTTGTCTGAACTCGTTTTGGTTGCTTCGAACTCTCCATTTCAAAATCTTTGCCAGATCTCCATTAATTGCATCAACCGATTCCTGTCCCGCTCCTCTGGCTTCATTGGATGGTATAGGAGCTCTAGATGAGGAGGCGGTATGGAGAGTACCATCATCTGCAAAGCTGTGAACGGGACAGGTGGCCACTTACAGAAGATCGTTTATAAGGAGCAGAAACAAACTTGGTGCCAAGACCGGTCCCTGTGGAACACCAGTGTCGATAGCCATTGTTCCGTCAACCACCATAAGAAGTGATCCATCTGAGAGGAAACTCGATAGTAAGCGACAGAGTTGAGGCTGCAAACCATGTGACGGAAGTTTCCTAAGAAGGCTTTGGTAGCAAGCTCAGTCAAATGCTTTGGAGATATCCAATGATCATTTATGATTATAGAACCACTTCTAGGTGTTTTAAGAGTCAATTCTAATGCCAGATTGAAGGGACTAAATTGTAAATTGTAAAAGATATAACACATAGTGCACTTCAACTATTTATTGGCAAACCAAATACTCCATGTCTTGAATAGATTATCAGTTGAGTTATTAGGCTCTTCCAGTATTATTTGAATGATACAATGGAAGCACATACAGTTCTCGTCAAATAACTTGGCCCGTACGTCATCAATGGGCGTATCTGATTATGAAAAGTTCTTGATTCACACGTGTTATATTGTTAGGTTGGTACAAAAATTTCCGTAAGCCACAGGCTGCAGAATCAACTTTATCGGTTGTATTCGTACCTAGTCGGTTAGCATTTTCACGTTTCTTATAGTGTTCGTCATTCCGAGCTTATCATGTTTATATATAAATATTTGCAGCTGTTATAACCTATAACATTCGTTAGTTTACATTGTTTACTCAGATTATCTTTTTAGAGTGAATATTAGTTTCAATACTTTTAATGTATTGTCGTGTATTAGAACGGATTACACTTTTAAAGGACGTGCAGCAGAAATTGTGTTAGGTTCCCTGTGAATGAAGGAATCAGACAGCAACGGCATTTGGATACAATTGCAAATTGCATCAGGACATGACAGGCCTGCAACTTGACAAAAATTCGTGATTCAAATACGATAGGACGGGGATGTTTTGTCTCTTTCTAGATCATTACAATGCCATTGACGTATGTGGTTTTCTTAGAAATTATACGTTACAATGTTGCTTTATCTGAATCATGAGTATTAGAAGAAGATAGACAATTTATAATGTGCCGATATTATTTCATACAGGTGCCAGGTTATTTGACTAGAATGTGGTGTTCACCTACTATTTTCTATATTTCCCATTTTATCTATGATTACTTGTAGGTTATTTTATCTTTATTTTATATACAGTGACTCGGGAGATTTTGTTACTAAGAAGCAGATTTTCATTATTAACAACTCAATAACAAGAGCATATAATTTTTATGTCGAATGAATTCAACAATAATACTCTCGTATGATTTGTATTCCTACAACTCCATATACTTTAATTTCATATTTGGAATTGGATATTGGTACAAAAGCCCCAACACATATACTATTAGTGGTTACAATCCCAGTTAAATAGATACAGACCATTGCAAAACAATCCTAATTTCTACAAAATGGGCCGTTTTGGAATTTTATTCCCGGGCTCATGCATTTTATAATAATAGTAATCTAACTTCTAATAGCAGAAACTGTGGAGTGTTCAGCGAATTAGCTGGAATTGAAATGTTCTTCTACCTCTAATGTCCAATGATTAAAATTAACCTTACTAGTCAAATTCTAGTTATTGTGATGTGTCATCTACAATGATACTTATCGATTCAATTTTTTTTAATATTAAAACAGTTGCATATGATGGTAGAAATAAAAGAGCGCTATTGATAGTACGCATCCTTCTTATATCATTTACAGTTGATAAATCGTTTTGTTGAAAAGCAGTCACCTGCATTTGGCCGATAGTAAGCCTTGCGGCACAGCCTTCATTGATCTGTAACAATGTCGATATGGGTTATCTAGCGAGCGTCGTAGTACACGTTATCGTCGCTTGGGAATCCCCAGCGGAACAGGAAACCGAGCTGGGCCGTCTGGAATTTTCTAAAGTAAAAGCGGCACACTTATTCCCAGCTATACATTTTTAAAACCTCATAAATAGGTACCTATGAAACGTTTCGAGTGGATGGATAATACTTTATGTACGAGATACGCGAATATTGATGTAGTTATAAATATAATGTAGTTAGAAAATGTACGTACCGTGCGCGTGTGTGTTTTGGATTGTGCTTGCATGATTATTATTCTAGCTCAAATACGGTATTTCATCGAATCGTTCCAATACCCTCTATGGTACAAGGCTTGAATGCTTAGTAAAAAGTCATTGTGACGTCATCAACTAGACGCTTTGTGAAGATGCTTGGGATACCAAGTTATAGTTTGGTGTTAATGGCGCGTAGCTGGTATTGATAGTGATAGGTGATAAATATTACAATTTAACAAAGTTTTCTCTATTTCATGTAGAAAATTATGTTACTCCTGTTCCTAACATGTCCTCGTGTGATTGGAACGTATCTTTACTTGTAAATAAGCGTGTATAACAAGAATGTTATGACTGAATAAAGTGGGTTGCCAAATGGTTTCCTAAGTTGATGTTTATGTTGGTTCTTACCGCGTTTTGTGTCGTACGTACAGCTCACTGACGTTTCTTAGTCAATTACTTATGCCGAATAAATGTTGTGCTTCTGGTTGCAAGGTGAATTATAACAATGGGACGACATTTTAAATGTTTAGTCTTCCTAAAGGTAATAAACTACGAAAACAAAGGATATCGGCTGTCCTGTGGAAGATTTCATGGTAACAATAATAACAGAATAATATTCTCATAGTAGTACTGTAGTAAGTATACATTATGTCAATTATTTTGAAATTAGAACAAAAGGTCTACCTTCAAGGGTGTTCATAATACACCCTACTAGCTCTCGCGGGATACCATGTCTATCCGCCGCTTGTTTGATAGAGCTGCTAAAGTTCTTGTTAGAGCCTCCTGTATCTCCAAGAAGGCACCAATGCAGACTCCATTCCACTTCAGCTGCTGTTCTATAATGCCAACAGCCGAGTGGAGGGCCGTCTCGACAGATCTGTCCATCTGATAAGCATGCTGTTCCTCGAGAGGGTGGTAATGCTTCAAGGGTTTAGTCTTAAGATATCAGTTTACAATCCTCTCCAACGTCTTCAACAAAAACGACGTTAGACCGCTTCAGGAATGAAGGTCACATGAATTCTCTTCCACTCCTTGGGCGTGTATCTTACCTCAATACAACCCCTCAGCACTCCAGTCAGCAGAACCAAGAATTAGTCCAAACTATTTTGCAGAATTGCTGGTAACAATCCATCAGGGCTCGGTGACTTGAGGGCCTCATAGGAGTGTAACTCCCATTTTCTTTCTTCCTGACCCGCAGACAACCTCTCCGGTTACCAACTAGTATCTTGGCTAGTTCTGCCGTGTCTGGGATGGTCTCAGTTCCAGAGAAAATGTTTTCCCAAGAAGTTCTTTGAGACTTTCTCAAGAGGTCTTTATGTTGGCTCTGACTGATTTTGTGCCGATCCCAGGCCTCCCTGGTCCCAACTTTCCTGACTCTATTATAGAGCCGTTTTGTTTCCCTCTTGGACTATTGAAGGTACGTACCCCACTTAGGCCTTTCCGCTCTAGTGGTACCTGTTTAAGGGGACAATTTATTTCATAGGCGACGACTATGGCATTTCTAATGGTGCTGTCAAAAACCTTCAGGTCATCAGTCATGCCGTAATTACCTTTGAACACCTTAAGCTCGGTACGTACCCTTTCCAGTTGGTATTCCAAGGGTTCCTTCGCCATTGGGCTATCCCTCCAAAGATTGCTAACACGACTCTGATCTCCACTCCTGCAGCTTAGCTCTCGTGTTGCGGCTACAGAGACTAAAATCTGAAATCTCTTGCCTGCTGACAGTAACAAAGGTTGGTACAGAAATTCTAGATTTTCTTCTGAAAGAAATTGCAGAAGTTCCAGGCCCCTTTCATTCTCATCGCTGCTACCCCAGACAACACAGTGACGACAACTTTGTCTATTATCGTATTGCCTACCACTTATTGATCGTTTCCAGAAATAAAAAACATTAATAACACATCTACAAGAGAATAAATGTTTTGAATCGCGGAACGTCGTTGTACTTACCTTAAAATCTGTAGCGTGAAAAACACATGTTTGCTTACGTTAATTAAAGATACGAGAAAGGCCATGTCTAAACAAGCGCAATGTTTATGGAGGAAAATTCAATGTAAACACTACCTTAGAGTTTATAAATGGAGAACGAGCTTGAACGAATACAAAATGTAATTTGAATTTATTTCGTTAGGCATGACCATGATTATTCCTGCAGAAACGGACGACTGTGTTCTACGCGTGACATTCTGCAGCATTTGGATGAAAAATGAGAGCACACGACAATCACTATTCATTTTGTGATTATGTCATTAACATAGGTAACATATGTGTACAGGGTTTTATGTCGTATTTTGGCCGACCCTTATCTCGCTTATTTTTGGAGTAATCAGAAGAAAAAATGAGCATTGTAAATCTGGAAAAAGATGCTAACTTTTGATTTTTAAATGGAATTATTCTTATAAATTTTCCAATTCCAACGATGTTTGGGCAGTATGAGAAATTTAATTGCAAAAACATTTTTATTTGTGAAAATCTAGACGGATATGAGAAAAAATGGCTGCTATGGTGGTTATTTACATTTTAGTTCACATTTTAAGTTTTAAAATGATATACAGCGAGGGAGAAAAATTGGATATATTTACAATGTATGTAAATAATTAGTGAAAAATTCCTCCCGCAAATACGTTTGCCTATTTATGAACAAATACTAGAGACGCGTTGTTGGAAAATGAGGCATTGGACATTTCATTGTATGTCCAAGGGGAAAATCTGTAAAAATTACTAAAAAAATAAACTAATAATATATTAACATTATTTGAGAAAAGTTTTCCTGGCCAGTTTTTCAACGCGCAGTTAAAAAGTCTTGGTTAGTTAACTTGAAACTCATAATACAGTCCAGTAAATGAAGGTATTAATATTTAAATTTTTTTGTTATGAGCCGATTTTGATCTGTGAGGGCTCATTTTCTTCGTAATGATGTCTAGAACAAAGTGCAGGGGTTTATTTTTCTGAATAATTGTTTATATTGTTAATAAACAATAATTAGTGTTAAACAAATGCGTGTCTCAAAGCATTATAAGAAAAAATTAAAAAGTACAGGTTTTAAGCAAGTAATTGAATATTTTCAAGTGTTAAAGTAATGAACAAAGGTTCACAAAGCTTGCTCAATGTTCATAAACAATTTGTTAATGAACCATTTGTTAATAAACAATTTGTTAATCTGGTCTGGTTATGCGATTTTGGACTCGATTTCGGATATTTTCAACTCGATGAACACGAATTTGTTGATATAATTGCAATACATTGTTTATTTCATTTGTTAATAAACAATTTGTTAATTAACAAATGAACGAAAAAATGAAATTAGGTCTGGTTATGCGATTTTGTACTCGATTTCGGATATTTTCAACTCGATAAACACGAATACAAATACCATTTCTTTATCAACACAGGGGGCTCAAATACCATTTCTTTATCAACATATAGAATAAACAATTTATTGCAATTATTAAATCACCAAATTCGTGTTCATCAAGTTGAAAATGTCCGAATATTCCAATATCGCATAACCAGACCTAATTTAATTTTTACGTTTATTTGTTAATTAACAAATTGTTTATTAACAAATAAAATGAACAATTTATTGCAATTATATTACCGAATTCGTGTTCATCGAGTTGAAAATATCCGAAATCGAGTCCAAAATCGCGTAACCAGACCAGATTAACAAATTGTTTATTAACAAATGGTTCATTAACAAATTGTTTATGAACATTGAGTAAGCTTTGTAAACCTTTGTTTATTGCTTTAACACTTGAAAATATTCAATTACTTGCTTAAAACCTGTACTTTTCAATTTTTTCTTATAATGCTCTGAGACACGCATTTGTTTAACACTGATTACTGTTTATTAACAATATAAACAATAAGTCAGAAAAATAAACCCCCGCACTTTGTTCAAGACATCATTACGAAGAAAATGAGCCCTCACAGATCAAAATCGGCTAATAACAAAAAAAATTAAATATTCAGGTCGATTTTGGACTTCATTTACTGGACTAATATACTAAATTATTTACGAATGTCGGAAAATTATCTACACATTTTCAAATCGATAATTCAAAAAATTTTCAGAAAAATTGGTTATAAACCTATTACCCGTACAAAGTTTACCGAAGAGATGGAAAATCTCAGATTAACGTATTGCTGGCATATCCTAAGAAGAAAATATGATGATCCAAAAATATTATAGGCAGGTGAGTGTTGCTTCTCAAGTAAAAGTATCACTTTAATATGGCAACAAGACGACAGCATAACTTGAATGAAGTAATAATGTTCCTTTACAATTCTTATCTGGAATGGATTGGAAAAAGAGAGACAATTGGGTGGCCTCCAATAGCCAAGATGTCACTCCTTGTGATAAATTCCTACTGAGGCATTTGAAACGTCAAGCTTATGTCTCACCTTGCGATAGTAGCGAAGTTATGAAGGCAGGAATAAGAAATGCTAATGCTTACGTAAATAGAAATCCGCGCGCTATTGTATACTGTTTGAATAATTTAATTAGGAGGTATCGGTTTTGAACAAGAACAAGATAACGGCTACTTCGAGCAACTTCTGTAAATGTTTTGTAAAAAAAATAATGATATAAATTGTAAAAAATATAGTTTGATTCAATATTTGTTTTTTTTTCTTCACTCTGCAGGGCAATAAGACATTACACTAAGTTTACATATTTTTAAAATGTTTATTTTCCATGGCCATGGCATCAAACCATTAATTAAGCTCCATTTAAAGACTTTTCCAATGCTGGAAAGTCAATTAACGTCTTATAACAAATTACAACATGCATAAAAATTTATTTATATATTTTGCTTCAGCAAATAATTGAGAAACAATTTGATACCATAAATTCTCAAACAGATACATCAAATATATATCAGTTTATTAATCTTACATTAATTTACCCAATATTCTGATAAGAATATAAATTTCCGGTAATACGTCATCACTAGTCTAGTCCGATCAGTCACAACAGTCAAACTGTCCCTAGGGCTCATCAGCGGAACAAGTAAAGCTATATTGCCACCGATTTGTATCTCCACCGAGGGCGACATCATTCAACAAAAGATTACTCATGTAGCAGTTTCTGTTGACAGAGACATCTAGCGGTGACAATACAGTTTTACTCGTTCCACCGATGAGCTCGAGAAGACGAAAAAGCTTGCTGAAACTATTTAGCTGTTGTGCCACTGATCGATCTATAGAGACCTGAAATACATTTGTGGAATAATTTTGAATAAGTAATAGGTCAACGGTCAAAAATAATATGAAAAGAGATAATATAATTTGATAAATTCCCTATTCGGACGTTAAGAAAGTTCAATTCGCAAAGTTCGATTTTTCAATCAGAAGGTAGGAATTTCCAGAAGCGATGTACAATTGACAAGTCTATTAATTTATCTGAAAGGAATTGCTTCTTGTGAAGTAAACAAACAAATTTTATTGTGTAAGAAATAGGAAGTGGTCTGCAAACGACTATTCGAACAACGTTTCCTTCACCAAGAACGGCAGCTAAACTAACAAAAGCCCTCAAGTTGGCACATGGCGAGCAGACGCCAAATTCACTTATCAAGAAATTGAGGAAGGCCGCAAACGTGAAGCGCGAAAATAGCCTACACTTTATCCGCCACGCCTTCCGTTTAAGTTGTTGTTATTTTATTGTATTTAAATAGCCTCATAAAATTCTTAAATGGTTTGTTGTGAAATATTTTATGAGACTTTTTGCACTTTGATGTATATTCGCAATTCAGTTTATACCCATATAAATTGTTCTCAGCGAATAAATTCCCTTAAAAACGAAAAAACAAATGTAGAGCACTGGTCTTTTGTCCGTGACTTTCCCATTCTCGAGATAATGAAGTTTCTTCGGCTTCAAATACTTCTTATGTTCGGAGAGATTCGAATTTTATGGTTTTTTTTAGAAACTTTGGGTGTCGAGCAAAGTTTTCCACAGAAAAACACGTTTTGCAATAACTATTCATCAAGAATAACTGTTCCACCGAACAATGGCATTTTCTGATTTTAAATAAATACATCATTTGTAAACCATTAAAATAATTGACATTTCAAGCAATTCATTCTCAAACATATACAATAAGTAAAATTTGAATATTACATCCTGTTCAAAGTTAACGCACCATAATTTATGTTTTTATTATTTAGCAAACTTTAGAAAAATATAAATGGGATAATTGAACAATATTGTTTAGAAATTGAAAATTGAAAAATTAAGCACTATTAGGAGATCAGGAACAAATTTTAAAATTGGAAAAAATGTTCTTCACTTACAAATCAACAAAAAATCCTCTTAGAATCATTTGCTTACGTCGAATTTAGCTCATTATTACATTCTGGAGGTTCAATACACTAAATGAGTTCACAACTGTGTATACACTATTACAATGACAAGTAAAACAGGTACATTTCGTTTTCTAATTTAGTTCACTCTGATGATGGATACTTGGTAGCTGAAAGGTACCTAGTACTTCAATAGAATTCTTTTAGTATTCTAGATGTTTGATTGGGAAATGTTTTCGCATTATAAAAGAACAGCAAGCTTTGATTGTTGTAGGTTCTCGATTGGATCCAAGTCTGGACGATACGAGACCTTGCATTATCTTGGATGAGAATAAAATTATCCCATATAACGGATCCAAACGGCATAACATGGTCTTGAATAATGTTTTCCGGGTTGAATTCTGAATTCATGGACTGCGAACGAACAGAGACTAGTTACTTGCTTGCGTCAGAACCAATTTCTCCTCGGAACATTTACGATCTACCACCAAATGGTTTACTTATGGTGATGGTGCAATCACAAAACCATTATTCAGGTCTTCTACATTCTCTACAATGACCATCAGTAGACTTTGGACTCGTTCTTCTTTGATCTGTGAACAAAAATCATCGGAAGTCTGGTGTGCATGACCTCTTCCGAATCTTAATCTGCGTAATATTTTATCTGCAGTGAACAATGAGGATGCTGATCCTACTGATTTTTTTTATTCTTCACGGGTCAAGCAGAAATTCAATAATTTCGGTCAGTTCAAAGTTGATTACATGGCTCTTTAATTGTACATGTTCTGTTTCTTAAATCGTGTTGTCGAAGAAAGTGCTCATCATTTTTACTTACAGTCATCTTCCTGTCTTGACCAAGTTATCCTGTAACACCTTACAAATTGCCCACGTAACGCATACTTCTTCCCCTTCTAGCCAAGTTGAAGCTCGATTTTTTATTAGCTACGTAGTTAAATATTGAACTTACGAACTTATCACTTAGTTATCATGTGAAGAAGGAGTAACAAACATTCCTCAAACTGGAATGACATGAACGAAGTAATTATTTCTTTGCACGATCGAGCAATTTGAATTGATAACTGATCCAACTATAGCAACCGAATATTACGGCTACCGTTGTTAAATAAATTTACTCAAGTCTTTCTTAGGACGGAGTGAACGTAGCGAACGTATCTTGAATCGGCATATTATATGTTACAAGATATGTCTTCCGCGTAGCCCTCAAATGGTAGATGCAATTCACTCAAAATTATGAAACAAACTAGACATGATGTTCGAAATTCACTGGCAGAAGAAATTCTATGCCACACCTTAAGCCGAGCGGTCAGGTTAAAATAATCGACGCTATTCGCTTTGATTCGCGCGATAACTATTTGTCCAATTTTAGAGAAAAGAATCGAACTCGCTCCACTAGCGGCTCGCGCTCTTGATCGACTTATAACAAAGACGGAGTGAGCGTAGCGAACGAAATTTTTCCTTCTTATATATTATATATGCCCATTGTACTGACCGACCTCCTAGTATTTTTTCCAGACCATCTATTTATCTACATGATATTAAGTGAATGATAAATTGCTGTTGATCTTGTTGCTAGAGTCCTGAATATATTGAATAAACGACTGTCTCCCATCTGTTTTGCGGTGTAGATAAGTCGACAAAACAAGTTCGTACATTGTTTGCCATTAATTTTTAAAAAGTTAAAAAGCAAAAATAATGAATAATAATTTAAATCTAGAGTTACTAACATAATCATTGTTAAGATATCAGGAGAAATCTCGCATCGTTACGTCATTGCCTTGTATATTCCGCCTGCAACTTCGATTATGGAATATCGGAATGTATACGATGCGCTCGCTTCACTTCAGTACGTCTTAGATAGTTCTTCCATCATTATTGGTGATTTCAACATTGCGATATATGCATCATATGTCGATGGATCCCCTTCCGATCATTGTGTGTCCAATTTTGTGAATTTTATCAATTTTGTGGATTACCATCAGCATAACTTCATTCGTAATTCTAGTGATAGAATCTTAGACCTTGTTGTTACCGGCGGTAGGTGCAGTGTGGAGCGATCCTTGGAGCCCCTTGTTCCGGAGGATGATCATCATCCGGCGCTATCTGTTTTGGTCGATTTTCAATCTGGTGCAGGTATTAGGAGAGGTAGTGAGTTACCGTTTAAATCTGTCAATGCGTACAATTTTCGCAAAGCCAATTTTTCATTATTATACGAAAGTTTGAGGCAGGTTGACTGGACGGTGGTGGTTGAATGCGTTGATCCTGAGGATGCTTGTTCTCTCTTCTATGATTTATTATATTCATCCCTCGATAAATTCGTTCCTAGGTTTGGCTGCGTCAAGAAAAATATCTACCCTCCATGGTATAACAACCACATAATACGGTTGATTAAAAATAAAACCTCGGCCTGGAAGAGATATAGGAGATTCAAGGATTTGTCAGCTCACAATCAGTTTTCCATGCTTAGGCGTGAACTCAAAAGGGCAACGAATTCGGCCTATAATAAGTACATTGTCTCGATTGAAAACAATTTGAAGCAGGATCCTACGAAACTTTGGAATTTTATTAATTCAAAGAAAGGCACACGCGGTTTTCCCGCTGAAATGGACTATGGCGATGTGAAGTTGACTACCCCGCAGGAAATTTCCAACACATTTGCTCATCTCTTCAGTCAAAGCTATATAACTCAACCCACTTTAGCGAATTTAGATTCGGAGTCTCTAAGTAATGAGCATGATATATCCATTCTTTATTTCTCCCAAGAGGAAGTTGAATTCGCCCTCAAAAAGATCAAAAATAAATCTACTTCAGGTCCCGATATGATTCCGGCGTTTCTACTAAGAGACTGCGCACCCATTTTTTCAGTACTCCTCACTCACCTATTCAATAGGTGTCTTACGTCCAGTACTTTCCCGCAAGTATGGAAACAGACGAAAGTCTGTCCGATCCTCAAAAGTGGTGATAGAGCAGATGTGCATAATTATAGACCTATAAGCATCTTTTCAAATTTTGCTAAGGCCTTTGAGAGTCTTATATACGATAGAGTATATTTCAAAGTTCATTCACGCCTTCTTAATATACAACACGGTTTTGTAAGGGGTCGTTCCACATCCACCAACCTGGCATCTGTCACACAATACATCGCTGAAAATATGGATTCCGGCTTCCAAGTCGATGTTATATATACCGATCTGTCCAAGGCCTTCGACAGGCTTGACCACAGACTTCTGCTAAGTAAACTTGATGGTATTGGTTTCTCTGTGGAACTCTTATCTTTCATCGCCTCATATCTCAGTGATAGGCGGCAATTTGTCGTGGTAAATGGGCAGAGATCGGTTGAATATCTTGCTTCTTCCGGAGTCCCCCAAGGATCAATTTTGGGACCACTATTTTTCAACATCTTTGTTAATGATATTTCAATAGGTCTAACTGTACTCTGTCTTTTATATGCCGATGATTTTAAAATGTTCTTCGTCATCAAATCCACATTTGATTGTTATCTACTTCAGAGAAGTCTTGATATGATGGTTGTTTGGTGTTCAGCGAACAAGCTATCTCTTAATGTTAACAAGTGTTGTGTTATGTCTTACACAAACAAGACCAACTTGATCATATTTGATTACAACGTAGACGGTACTATCCTTAAGAGACCAGCAACCTATAAAGACCTCGGCGTAATTTTCGATCCCAAACTATCCTTCATTTCTCATCTGGAGTCTGTGATGGAGGCTGCTAACAGACTACTTGGGTTTATTGTGCGAAGCTGTCGTGATTTTTCAGACATAGACACGCTCAAATTGTTGTTCATAACATTTGTGCGATCGCGGCTTGAGTACGCATCTGTGGTTTGGTTCCCTGGTTATGCCGTTCATAGAGATGCCCTGGAATCTGTTCAGCGCCGCTTTCTGAAGTACCTGTCCTTCAGGACAGACGGTTTTTATCCTATCAGGGGCATTCCTAATTCTTTCCTGTTAGATAAATTCAATATGTCATCCCTTTCTCGCAGAAATAATTATGTACTCCAGGCCAGTCTGTACAAGTTGCTTAATAACCTAATTGACTGCCCCATGCTGCTGGAAAGAGTCAATTTTCTAGTTCCTCGGCTGAACTCACGGTCTGCAAATACTTTCTACCTCCAAACTCCTCGTACTAACTTACTTAAATTATCTCCATTATTTTGCATGTGCCATGCCTACAACACCAATGACACTAGTACTAAATATGATATTTTTAATTCTAGCCTAAAACAGATTGCTCGCCTACTGCGATGACACAATATTCATATTTTACCAGCTCTTTCTTTGTTTTTTCTCTTTGTTCATTTCTGTGTTAAATATTTTTAGCTATTCTTTCTTTTGATTTTGTCTCCTCTCGGACTAGAATATAGTTTTATTTAGATTTAGTTTAGATAATAATTGTTAATTTATATATTTTTGTATGCATCGTCCTGATCTTTAATTGGGTTTTATACCTGTTGATCAGAGTAAAATTAAATAAATAAATAAATAAATAACTGTCATAGTAACAAAGGTTTGTATTTAATAACAAACGTCAATTAAAATCACAATGAATCGCTCAGATATAGTAAGTGCTGGATTATAGCATAAGCTTGACTAAGCTATAGCTTAGGGCCCCGACATTTTGGGGGCCCCGGGGAAATTGTAAAAATTAAAAATTAAAAGACTAATAATGACAATATTTCTGGGAAAAAATAACGAGGTAAAGAAATTACTGGAATATAAAAGTTTGCGTATGCCTAACGACTGGTAATATCTCAAGAAGTAGTTGATTTTTTGTTGAAGGCGAATAATTCACGCTTATAACTACTCTTCATCTTGGAAGTGCAGTGCAGTGGCAAGTTAAAACGCATTAAAAACCCTTTGAGGACAAATATGCGACAAGATAGGTTAGCCTCGTTTGCACTACTGTGCATGGAAGCTGATGTATTGCGTCGAATCAGCTTTGATGACCTGATAAAAGATTTTGCGGCTAGAAACTGCAGGAAAGGATTGTTCTAAGTCACTTAGATATAAGCGAATCATTCAGCGGATAAGTTTCCAAAGGTGCAATTGTAAAAGTGATTAATGCAGCTACGCATTGTATATTATGTCAAATTAAGAAGACGTACTAATAGTGTAAATATTCATTTAAGTACTTATTTTCCTGGCAATAACCTTCTCCACGATTTAGAGCATTATATTACTCTACAAATTATTTTATTCTATGAATAAAGAGTAATTTGAAAAAAAAAGGGGGAGGGGGGAAGGGCGCCCAAAATCTGTTGTGCTTAGGGCCCCTCATAGTGTTAATCCGGCTCTGGATATAGTAGTAAGCGAATCAATTGAATCTTTAACGCCTGCAAACACGGTAGCAACGATTATAAGGAAGGAGTTGTGAAGACGATTTGGAATATTTCCGCAGAGGTTCTTCAGAAAAGTACTTTGTAGATGTTGATCGGATAATAGACCCATTCAAAGACATAGTTTTTGAGGATGCCAGAGATGCACGTGCGGGCAAAAGAAGAGATAAGCGCTTCCAAAGAAAAAATGAGCTGATTAAATTGTTTAGTCATTGTTTATAAACAATATAAACAATTGGCGCAACTTTATTGGTGTTCAGCTTTTTTTCTGATGACATTCTGAAGGGAATGCACTTTTTGTTCCATCAAAATCGATCAATTTCCCAAGGTTTTACGGGTTTGGCCTATTTTTATACCCATTTGGCTGCATTAAAGTGATATTGGGAGTATAATCAATTATTTTCTACGCTCTTGTGATATTAAAACTGATTATAATTCTTACGTTTTTCATTCACTTATTCCACTATTTATAAGGTACGTTACGTTTTATTACAACTACTTAACTATATTCACCGTTGATGCAAATAATGTGATACCTTGCAAAGGCTGTATATTCATTATTGCAATTTGAGAAAATTTAATAAAAGTGTACAACACTATCGAGATAAGATTGAATTTCTGTAGACTGATGTGACATGCACGATTTTATCCTGAGTAGCATGAACATAATAGTTCATGTAACAACTACATTAATTAGCTGCTGCCGAAAGTAATATGAAATATTTAATATCACGATACTGGTTGTTCGTTTAAATTACAGTTCAGACTAAAACGAACAATAAATTAATATCGGAATAAATAGCGATTCACGCCGCTGCATTATATAGAAAATATACGTGTTCGCTTGTAATGTATCTTTCGCTATTCGTTTTCTTGTTCTCTTTTTTGCGCGTTCTTCCGAATAAGACAACTTTCTTAGCCACCAATCTTCGCGTGGAGCCACGTCCCTGAAGCCACCGGAAACCCAAGTTTACAGCATAAAATAAAAATAAATCCTCTAACATTATATGTGGAAATAATTGATGATCGATTAACGAACTTGTTTTGCTAACATCGCTCTCTAGTTTCGCCATTAAGACGATCAGTAAATGTAAATTTTCTATTTATACGTTTTGTCGGAATTAACAAGGACGATTTTGGATTTCCTGAAGTCGACAACTTTGATTCAATTTTAAATTTTATTGCTCAAACTTTCTGGAGAAATATTAATCAATTAACTCTAGGGGACTTAAGAGTTCCCAGACCCGACCGACTGTCTGTTTCTGTGCAACTCCGGGAGTTCCAGCTTGTAATACAATAAAGATCCTATTATTGGCCCTTGTAAAACACATTTATCGTCAATTCGAATGAATTGATGACCGGGTATAATTTGACGAATGCTTCAAATCATTTATATATTTATATTTCAAGTTTCTGCGAGTGAGGGATGTCACTTGATCAATTGATCTCCCATCTTCTCCAGAGAAACAGATCCCACAATGCCTAATATGATGATATTAGGTACAACTATTCCTATATTCTATTCCGTACTAAGAGGTACTTTACATCCCAGCAGCTCCTCATAATCTACGAGGCACAGATTCGACCTGTCCTGGAGGACTGTCACACGTTTGGAGTTAGGCTCCCAAACATACGCTGAATCTTTTGAAACATCGCAGAAAGGTGGCTGACCTCTGCTTTTGCTATAGATCTGTTATTCTACCACGAGAGATTCCAGGTAGGTGAACTAAACGAGTTCAAGCTAGTCATCCCTTCATTATCTATCACCTCAGTCTTAGCCGGAGCAAGTTTCATGCCATGGTTGTTTATCCAATCGTTCACAGTTTCGACTATCGTTTCTACCTTTCTTATTTCATCTGCTTCATTTTTATCAATGGCAACCCCTAATAAATCATCCGCGGAAGCAATTAACCTGCTACCGTGTGGAATGTCTATCTTCAATTCCTCGTCATAAAGTATGTTCCACAAAACGGAGCCAAGGACCGACACCTGTGGAACTCCCTGACGTTAACCTCGATATCATCATTTTGGCTCATTAAGATAGTCTTGAATCAATTGTACTAGGTATTTGTCCACCCTCCTTTTCTTCAAAATAATTAATGATTGGTCGCCATGGGACAGTAGTAAACTCTCAACATTCCTCCGCTGGCTCACACGACATTCTTCGAACATTACAGATTTTCTTCATCTCCGGTAGTCAGAATATAGGGAAAAGATGACTTGCGCCAAACGTCTATTTTTATAAATACTGTCTGAGACTACTGAGATGCCTTTTGAACAGGAAATAACTATTAAAATCGTGCCAGGGAGGAGAGGTACAGGAGATGTTATTTATTTGTTCCTCAATAGTAATTGAATCAAACAAAACCGTTTCCGAAGAATTCAGTAAGCGAGGTGATATGTTCCTCAACAATTCAACTACTTGGTTGTTCGAATCGCATAATGATCCTCCGAGACGATTCAACAGATACAGATTTTTTTTTCAATTTTATATAGATGACATTATGTGTGGTGTGCCTAAGAAATTGATTAGGTAAAACTTCTTGTGAGACAGTTGCTTTTTGAGCATGCATAATCAACGTTTCATTTTCTCCAGGATTTCCTCCAACTCATTCCTTCGCTATTATTCAAAACATAATTACTCAAAACGTTAATTCTGAGTAGAAACTGCAAAGGATAGATATTAGGTAGGTCGACTTATCATAAATCTTTTCCAACATTAGGTGCTAAATAATTGCGGCCAAGAAAATTAGTACATATATATGCATATCGCCTTAAATGTACTTATAATTAAGAATTGTGTGTTTGCAGGAAGCACGATAATTAATCTGAACAAATAAATTACAACGTTTATTTAACTTAGACCAAGCAGTGGAAATTGTTCTACCTTCTGAGTAATACGTTTTCCTTTCTTATTTTTCTGAATTAATACCGGTCTTCTTAATTCTTTCCTGCTGTGTTTTTCTTTAAATATTCGTCAGCATTCTAAAGTGGTATTATAATAAGAGGATGAAAGCTTTCCGTATATTGCTATCTCGTTCTTCTGCCAAAAGCCACAACAGCAGATTAAAAATTCAAGAGGAGAGTTCAAATTTTCCCTGAATATTTGAACGGTTCAATTCCAAATCTGTCTCTCAACGTGGAACATATTTGCTGCCTAGCTGAATTGAGAGCTTATCAAATGCAAATAATCTATTGAATTTACTATCAGAATTATTCAAAATTACAACTGTGTTGCAGATAGTGTAGACAGTGATGAAGAAAACATGTTTATCTGGCTCCAAACAAGTAACCTAATTCTGCTAATTCCACTGCTTCGCAATAACTATATTGTTTATCGCTAGAATAGAGAAAAATTGAGATGCCGTGAGTTCCTTTCTGAATTGTAAGATCCCTGTCATCCTTTCACATCGAGGCAGTTGACTTTCACTATTAAAAGAAAACTTCATTTACATTCTGGGCAATATAAAATCTGTTGGTTAATAACGAATTCATATTCATGCACGTATTTGTATCATAAATCAAGTAAAAATCCAATTCCAGCAACACACGTTAAAATTGGAGTATCTTCCTTGACAGCTACGTCTTACTGCTATAATATTCCGCTCATTTAAATTCATGGCGAGGAAAAGAGACGTTCAGAATAATATACTCGCAGATTTAGTCTTACCTAAAAAATTAACATATCTTTAACTTTTTCTATGTGAGAACAATCTTGCAGTGTAAGTGGTTGCATTTTTATTCATATTGCTGGTCATAAAAGCTGCGAAAATGTTAACGCTGCTAGAGATAAGACATGTTCACAAACCAATTTTGATTCTAAATACAAGGAAGTTCAAGCTCTTTATAGGTATTAAAGTATAATACGATGTCGGTGTTGCATGATAAAGGATCTCAATGTTTGGATTAATGTTCATTGTCACTGATAGCTTTTCTCACCTTAATAATTTCAATTTAAAAATTATTTTCAGATATTTTTTCACTATTTCACATATTATAGAATATGGGTTATCGTTTCAATTCCATCAAATTGGTAGTGTTGTCCCACACAAGAAATATGTAATTATCTAATCAGTGAGTACCTATTGCAAATATTGGTCACCGTTAATTTAAACATTTCTCAAGAACAATATGTGATAGATCAAAAAATGAACTGAGCATAAAGTTTTGTCACTTTGATCAAATTATTATGTCGATTAATAACTGTTAAGGGTTTAAGTGTTCTATGGATAGTTACAAATAAAAAACGTTCAAATATGAATCTGTGGTATTACGGTAGAGGGTCTGGAATAAGCTAGAGGCTTGATAAAACATCGCAGTCATTTGTAAATTGTCGCCATGTACACAAATAATTTGTCAGTAAACTTGCTAAGCTACTTATCTTTCTATGGACGTGAGATTTAATACAGGAATAGTGTGACGTCATTAATCTGGATCAACTAACTTTGATATCTCTTTCTTTTGCTCGTTCGTTATTGCGAACTTGGCGACATAGGATTTAGCGGAAGTTATATGACAAAACAGTATTTTAGACACTTTCACATTTTGATGCTCAATACGTTAACCCCATGCTATCAATTAAGTATAATCAGATAAATATCAGAATGAGAGTAAATCATCAACGGATATATCGATCTTACGAGAATCTTACACGGATATACATATTAATAATAAAGATTCTTGACCCAGTATGAATTATATATAAAGATTCTCGGGAAATAGGTCACATTAACACTTTGTTTTATATTTTCGTCTTTACGTACGTTTCGGTCTCACAACCATCATCAGAAGACTTATTATGCCAAAAAGGGTTTTTTTAAACTAATTATAGCACAAGCGTCCACATCGCCCAAATTTCAATAAAAAAAGCCCACGCCGTCGAAACGAACAGAACCACGAATAATCGAAATTGTACCGTCAATATTCAAGTATAAAAATTTAACAAGAATTCACTATTCAGTAATATTCTTATAATATACAAGCGCATGTTGATATAGTCTTTTAACAACTCAAGTCAACGTCATATTTAGCATTTTTTAATTCCCTTGAAAGAAATTAAAACAAAAAATTGATTCATTTTACTACTCTCCCCTACAATGAATGAAATCTAAATAAATACAGACAACAGAACACAGAGGGGTAAAACATTTATTACAATATGTGAAGTCATACATTATTACAGTATCACATATGATAGAATACATTGTAGTAGATGTAATGCACTAATCCTGTTATGTTGAAGTATTCATACAATTATTATGGTGAACGAATGGTCAGGACACATTCGATAGATTTCATTGATAATACATTTTATAAAAGGAGCAAGCTGCGTTTCGCTAATCACATTTTCCCAACAGCTTCGCTTCGCAGGTTAATGAAAACAGAATTTTAATGAATCCCGTTTGTCTGACCAAGCTGTCAGTGCCGTCCATATTCCATAGTTAAAATGTCTACGTCCCAGGGGTTTTGCATATTCCTTTATTTGAAGCTGAAGCGGGTTTATCAGTATTAGAAGTGCACGACATTACCAGTCTAGTACTGGTACCTAGACTTCGTAATAATGTTGCCATGTTAACTGTTCAGAATAAGTTATTATATTTTTTCTACGTTCATACGAAAAACATAACTTTATTGAACTATGTTCAGTGAGAAAACTGGTTCTTTATTGCACTAGTGCAATAAAAATTGAAAGTTGAACAAACAATGTCCGTTTTGTTCTAGTGCAAACTGTCTGTATTATGAGCATACCTCGCGTCCACGTTACTTGAACTTGCCAGCGCGAGTTTTTCGCGAGCGAGTTGCCGACTCGCGATATCGTTTTCTTTCGTGCACTCTGGACGTATCCTAACCTAATCGCTTACGGCTACTATGATTTGGGTAATGCAATTGCAGATCTAGAAATGTCAGTGAAATTAATTCGGACAATTGCAGAATAATATTATTGGAGAAATATATATTATAGTGATGAAAAAGAATTTGTTGGAACCACACCAGAAGTTACAGAAATAGCAAATACTGCGTCATCAAACTAATTACCTGATAAATCAAGGAAACAATATGAAACAAGTTATAATCATTTTGAAGAGTGGTGCTTCGATTAGAAAGTTGTAAATTTCTAAGTGCAATGGGAAGTAGCTAGGCGTTTCATTGCACTGTCATCATCAAGTAACTCCCATCGTTTTCTCAAAATTCATTAAAATATATACGTGTAACAACGCGAAAATAGTTGAAATCAGTTTCTCTGCCAAAAAAAGATGGTCAAAATCAGAAACCAATGACAAATATCATAAACTAGATCATTTACAACTTTTGGCTTACAACTTAAATTTAAAATTACCTTTTGAAACAATATCATACGAATTCGAGTCCTTTTATTCTAACTTATTAAACAGAGTTTCGACAAAAACCAATAGGAAAGTTAAATCCATCAACCATAAATTTCAACAATTGTTGCCAAAAACTCCTAGGAAGACCAATATTATTTTCAATGAAACGGAATTGAGTTTGTTAAATAAAGGCTTACATTTTGCAATTGATTCTAAGAAATAACCTACGGAGGATTTAATTAATGATATTGAAAATATGATTAGGTCTCTCAACTTTCAAGATAAAGCTGTTATTCCTTAGAAATGAGAGACAATTCTTGAACATTCAAATAAATCATATAAAAGTTCCTGCAATAACTTCAATAATATCTGTAAATCATTGAAAATAGAAGAATTTTATTACTTGAAAGCAAATAAGGGAAATTTCCTAGTAATTATTGGCAACGAGGATTATCACAATTCGGTAAATACCTTTTTAAATGATGGTTCCTATCAACAGATTTCCAGGAATCTGTTATCAAAATGGGTTATACTAGTGAATAATTTATTTAAATCGTGTACAGCTTTAATCTCCGATAATTTAAAATACGAACTTAGACTTTCAAATCCTAATCTTCCTAAATTGTATTGCTTACCTAAGATTCATAAACCGGGTAATTCCATGAGACCAATTAATTCAAACAGGAATTGTCCTACGTATAACATAGCAAAATAGTTAGTGAAAGAATTTAGCAACTTCCAAGCCGCACCAAGTTTGTTTGTGAACAATTCTCTAAGACTAATTGCAAAATTGAAATATTTCAAACTTGAAACATTCTGAAGAAATGGCTTTCAAATATCAATATCCCCAATCTAAACGGCACAGAATACGTGATATTTCACTTTTAACAAAAATTACTATGAACAAACAAGCGGATGTGAAATGGACAATCCACTCTCTCATTTTTTTGGCGAATAGCGAACTTGAACGAGTGAAGATTTTGATTTACATGATGGCTATTTGAACATGCTTAATAGTCAATTTCATTCACTGAGATTCATTGTCGAAATAGAAACAGATAATCAGCTTCCTTTTCTTGATATTAACATAATAAAAGATAGGTATCACTTGGATTTCGACATATACAGAAAATCCACTCAAACAAATAGGTATACTCATTTAGATCGAGCCCTGTAGAAGCTCTATACCGTGAAGCTGGAGAACCTCCATTATGGATCAGAAGAAATCAACTCTCACTGACATATGTCTCGAGGATTACGGAAGACGATGACAACCCGGTTTACAAGCTGCTCACTAGAAATACACTCAATACCATATATGAGGCTCATCCAAGTACTCCTAAACCTCTAGACCAACACATTAGAACATTCTTGGGTAGTATCAACATCAGAGCTACGCTAAAAATCATTGCGAATGATAATTCACCAGTCTACGATCTCTCAGTCTCGAAATTCAAAAGATCAGAGACTTCAAATGAGTTATTAAAGCAACTGTTTCAGGAAACACTACGGAAGTACAAATATGACAGCATACTCTACACTGACGCCAGTAAGGGAGTGGACGGAGTAGGGCGCGCAGTAATCACAGACACTGGCGTATAAGTATTCGCTTAGCAAGGTTTGCAGTATATATACTGCCGAACTGAATGGATTGTTACGCGCCTTCGAAATTACCGAACAAACAACAAACAAACATACACTAATGTGTACGGACTCACTCTCCCCAATAATCTCCATATGCACACTGTATACCGTCAATCCTCTTGTACAAAACATACATAGAATCCACACCAACATTTCCACGTCAGACAGAACAATCACGTTGATATGGACTCCATCCCACGCTGGTATCAGGGGTAACGAAATGGCGAACACTTCAGCGAAAGAAGCGGCCTCAACACAAATTCACACAACTCCGGGAGACGCTGTATCAGTCCAGACGCACTACGACCTGTCCACACACTTCAAAAACCAAATGAGGAACATGTGGCAAAATCGTTGGACAAGATTAACAACCAAACTGCACATGATAGAACCGACGATCATTCTTCTGTAATTAATAAATTCCATAGTTTGTTCTCTAAATTTGCAATACAACCAACTTATAGATGTAAGAACAAGCTGAAACAATTAATTCGAGCAATCTATTAAATTCCGATTTATCTCCAGATGAGGGTGACCCATTGTTTAAATTATTATCCCCAAATAATATTTAAACAAGCACATTTTGATGCAAATTCAGTTTATTCTCTTAACTTATCAATAGTGTCATAATATATCCACAGTGTAAACTCTTTTATAGTTTATTATATCCGATATGCTTTTGAAAGATCAACAAATACTTAAATTGTTAAATTTGTAGAATTAGATTATCCGTTGCTACAAGTTTATAGTTTTATCCCGCGATGGGTTAAACTCAATTGGATAAAATTCCACTAACCATTTATCCTAAGATTATGTATTAGGTTAGCTCTTTTGTAGTAAGTTAGTACTTACTATTGGTTTGAAGAAGCTACGATGTTCTCGAAACTATAGTTGCATGTATTCATTAAATTAGTGAAAATTAAACTTTACAGATATTTTATTTGAGTTTTTCAATAATGGTTCGTGAATAATGCTAGTGAATTGAAAAATTAAGCTTCAATACTCTGTAATATTCAAGTTGAGAGTATACATAACTTCCGAGGAAAATCTAAAGTAACGATAACGTCATATTTAAAGAAAAGAGAATACAATGAATTGTATGCAAATTGTTTGCAAACAATCGTCGGAACCAAATAGTAGAATAGAATTGAAGTAAATTGGTGTCTACTAAAAGCATCAAAGAACGTTCGATAAAAAGCGAATTCCGCCTGTTAAAATAAGTTTATATCAGCGACGTGAATATTCCAGACATTGTAGAAAATTTCGTTATCTATCGAGAAAATTTCATTGAAAGCCAAGGAAACGTGTAAGATAAGATCTTTGTCTCTTGATACAGTTGATATATTTCCTTGGTTACGGCCATATAAATGCAGATATCCCAGGAACCGACTCAGTTTCACTCCTTTATCTTTAAACTAATGTGGCACGCAAAACTGCATGAAAACTTCTAATTTAGACGCGTTTTAGATAAAAGATGACCTTATTTATGCCAGACTCGAATTTACTACAAAAACATGGCCGACGGGGATCAAAAGTATTCCGTTTATAATCGTGAAAGCTAATTTAAAACCGCCACTACGAGAGATAAGTTCGAACTTGAGTGGTAATTACAATATCTGAAGTTTGTAAAGTGTAACGTAATTACAATCAAAATTGGATAATTCGCTGGGATGTTCAATTTTCATTACAATCACATCAGGGAAATTTGACCTCAAATTACTCAGCAAACTTCCGTCTGATTGGTAGATATTCCAGAATCTCACCTGAGAAGAACAATATAAACTAGCTAGTCAAACACGTCAAAATAATTTAACGGACAAACTCGAAAATGTCAATGTCTTAGAAAAAAACAAAACAGCATTATCTGTGTTTTTATTATTATTAATACGGCCGAGGCTCTAGAACCTATTATGCCCAAAATATGAAATGTGAACAGTACCTAATTTTAAAGTGAGGCAAATATGAAGAAAAAAAAGTAGGATATATGATCATAGATATGAAAGAAATTTAGTTGAAATATAAAAAAAGAAATTAAATATGAAATTATTCAAAAATAATATTTTAATTTTCACAATCAATTGCTTTTTAATGGGGAAGTTTGAAATAAAACAAAACATAGTTCAATATTTTGTTATTTAAAAACATATCTATCAAAACAATTTTGACATGATTGATTTGATTATTAAAACAATAAACAATTAAGTATTTCTCGCAATTCTCTAACAAAAAGGTTTGCCTCCTATCAGTATACATATGTTTAAATGCAGAAAAGCTTCTCTCTACGCCAACAGACGTAAGGGGCGTTTTTTAAATGTGACAAAATTCCTGGTTCCAATGTAAATGTTTCATCAAAATCTCCAATTAAAGCATTGGCTGCTTGTAAAAGGAATTTGAAGCCATGGTTCTCATCTATTACTGCTTTGAATTTTTGATATATTTGGTTTCCAATATGTCCCGGAACATTTTTGCATTTTTGCTCAAATTCTTTTATTAAATTTACTGTCTCTATCAAAGATAATTTGGATGACTCCAATTGGATAATAGTGTTTGGAATGAAATTATAATTGGTTTTTATAAATGAAACTTGTTGACATAAAATGTGATTGGTCGGCAATTTTTTGGCTTGTAAGAGAGGCTGAGAAGAATCGTCTTCAAATTCTTGTATAACAGTTTTTATTTGCGTAAAGTTTTCGGCATAAAAAGAAGCAGCCTCTAACCACGTTCCCCAACGTGTTAAAACGGGTTAAGGTGGAATAGCAAGATTAGGTGAATGCTCTCTATAAAATTGACTTCTAAGTGGAGCTTTCAAAACTATTTTTTTACGCAAGATATCAAATCATTTACAAGGGGAAAGTTTTTTCAAACTTCTTCTGTCGTTTCATCTACACATATTAAAAAAATAATCATTAACTATCTCTAATCTGATGCTATTAAGTAACGAGGAATATAAATTGTCAATTTCTGTTCTTCTTAGAGTTCTTTCGCTTGGTATATCAAATTTACAATACTTTTGAAGAAAAGATTGGAAATTATCGTTTGACAGTTTTAATAAGGATATATTTGACGTCACCAATGCTAGACATAAATCTTGCCTGAAGTCTTGCTCACTTGAAGTTTTGGCAACATTAGATTGAAAGCACTTTGATATTGACGGTTGCTTTTTTCCTTCAGATGTCACTTTGTTTCGTTTAGCCACATGTGATGCAGTTTTAACATGCTGTTCTTTTAGAAACCTTTTCTCAGATGTAATCTACAAAGACGAAATACCATATGTAGAGCAAATTTTCTTTACACCGAAAAATCCTAATATTTGAAATCTTGAAAAGTTACGTGAAATTCGTACTTACAATTTTGCTGCAGACTGAGCAGAATATTTTCCCATGTCCATAGACAACTCTGGACATGGTTTAATCCACATAGACACTTTGACACTTGCCATTTTAAAAAGACACACCGGCACACTTCAAAATCTAAATTTAAATTAACTCTGAAATTGTCGACACAACTTTAAAGAAAACTTTTAATAATTATGCCCCTCCTCGTGCCCTTAGTTTGGCAACAAATAAATGAACCCCAACGGTGTCGGGTAATTAATTCTTAGTACCTACTTCCGGATTAAGTGAATATTTTTTAAATTTACTTTACTCGCAAGAATAATGAAATGTTTCGGTTAAATTATATAGGAAGGAATTGTTTGTAAAATTGTTACAGATATGCGAAAAATTAAAAATTAGTTGAAAATATGAAAAATTCGGAAAAATTTCATATAATATGAAAAATATGCCAAATATGAAAATTTCATAAATGCCTCACTTAACTAATTATTTACAACAAACTCATAGATGGGAGCAATTGAACAATAGCAAAATTATAAATAAAGAATGTGTGAAGTATATGATAAAGAATATGTTGTAGTGCAAATACAATGTAATAATTAGTTACGAAGTCACTCAAGTAGGACGAACAATAGAACCTCGCCTAACCAAAAGGAACACAGGTATCACACAAGCGACGGAATTAAAGAGAAATAGTCAACAGTTACGAAGACTTTATCACCGGGCAAGAGGACACCTAAATTTCGACGCCCTGGGTCGACACTACCGCGGAGCCCGCAGAGCTCTTACAAAGGCAATTAGGACTAGTAAAAATGGTTGTTGGAAGGAATTGTGCAATGAAGTCAACTCATGGGCAAGGCCTTATAAGGCAGTCATGAAAAAACTTAGGGGTGTTGTATACCTCCTCCAAAGTGCCCAGACATAGGCATCATGTCGAAAATAGATCGATTCAGAAATACTTAGAACAGATATATCCCCGAAAATCTGGAAAAAATTTGTTGGCCCCTTTACAATACTTCCCTTACAATATATACCACGTATAGTGAGGGAAGTAAAAAGCTAGATAATGTGATTATAAGCTTCAATATTTTTGAATTTAGTAACGACACTTAGCACTCATTAAGTTACATGAAATTGAAGAACCCGTTGTGCTCAAAGTTTGTGGTTACTTAATCAAGACCGCTATATGAGTAAATGTACATTGTGTAATTTGACCGAAACGTTATTAGTGTCAAAGCACTTTGTGCGATGATGTGGCCAATGCAAATTGCACTGGAATGTGCATCTAATATTATTACGGTCCCTTCAGTTGCTATTAATGTATACAGAGCTTCGAACAATGATAATAGAAGGAGCTTAATTTGATGGATAGTAAGATTGTGTTAGGTATCGTCCATAAACAATTGAATGCCAAGTTGATATTCTGGATGAGATTTGCCATTCTGAGTGGGAGTTTGCTCTGAAAAATGTCTCATGATTCCACGAGATATTTTTCATTACATTAAATTACAACGTAGGTCGTAAAGGAGCCTCTCTCGGCACTGAGACCCAATCAAATTTTCTGTGTCTACTAGTCAAGAGGCTGGTGAATAAAAATCTTGAAGATTTAATACCGTTTGAAATTTATTATAATTTGAGGGAAGGAGCATGATAATGAGAATATGTCAGCTTTATCGTTTCGGAGATTTCATCGCCCATAGTTAACTTAAATACATATTTCAAATGAGTATAAACAGCTGTAGGCGTATAAAGGAGTCAAATTATACTCCATGACATGTGAAAGTTCATTTATTAATCAACAGGGATATCTGTGTTATGAGGTGGTCTGATACGGACATTAGGTGCCTGTCAATCAGTTGCCTGTTATATTATAGACCATCTGAAGTGTGATGATCCATCGATTTATGGAGCTATCTGTGATGTCAACATTTCGTGATTACCTGAGCTGAAATCTCAATGTACTCTTAGAAAATATCGTAGTACAATTGATGCAATTCTAGAGTTCATAAATAGTGCAATTTAATGTTTTGAATTGAATTTGCATTCACCATCCCTGTTACTTGACCTTACCAAGGGTTTTGATTACGTATCCCATTCTGTATTGCTACAAGAGCTGAAAACATACAGTTTTGACAGGGACAGTAGAGAACTAATACATTCATTCCTATCCAACACATTTTAATCTGTATATGTAAATGACACTTGGTCAGATAGCAAACAAGTTAATATTGGGGTTCCGCAAGGCCTGATTATGGGTCCTTTAATTTTTATAAATGATTTTCCTTAGCATTTTGTTTGCAGATGACTCAAATGCTTTTGTTGCCTGTGAGAACATTGAGGATACAGATGAGCTGTTTGCGACTGTGAAATCGAGGGCATTGGAATAGTTCTCGGGAAACGGGTTATGTATGACTGATGATGAGACAGAAAAAGTTATCTTTAGTCTTAGACACTATGAAAACATTAAACTCATACAATTCCTTGCTTTCGATGATCTAACTAACACTATTTTAGTAGGTTAACTATAATATTTCAACAAATATTAAAGTATATCCATTTTTGGAGTTGGAAGCTTATCTTTCATATTAATTATCTTTCATCATATGCATTTATTTCACTTTCTGTCATAGTTATGTATTAATGATATTGATATAGGTGAATTTGGGTCAATATACTATGAAATAAAGAACTTACTTACTTTAGTAGCGCCAATTAAAAACACATTACTTACGCTATTTAATTAACTAGCTTATTGAACGAAAACTGATTGGCATTAAAAGAAAATATTCTTGAGAATATATCTATGGTTTCGGCGTTTACGTAGTGTAAATTCATAACACTTTGGAAGTTGGAGAATAAAACTCAAATTGTACATAAAACTTTTAACATTTAATTTAAAAATGCTCACAAATTGTTTCAACACACTGTGGCATTTTGAAAGCAAGGAGTTATCAACTAAAGCTAAATCTAAAAGTATGTCCTTAAATATTAGGGAACAGAATGTGGTACAAATTGAAGGATGAGGGTGGATAATGGTAGGAGTATATTTACAAAATTGTTAACATGAGCCCTGTTACGACTTTCATTTTTTCCCTATTTAGTGCTAATATTTCTGCCTTTCTTTTGTTACACGGGGCTTTGATGTATTTCTTCCCATGTTCGTTTCCTGGGATTTTTCCCCAGTATTTTTCGTGGTTTTCCATGATCCAGTCTTAAACAGACCTTCGTGCTGTACGTTTTAATACGTGGCCTGTTCTAGATCTGGAGCATTCCCCGATCTTCTTCTTGCAAATTCGTCAACTTTTTCATTGTCTGTCGTTTCCTGATGTCCTGGCACCCTGATCAGCAACGCGGCTTTTGTCTGCCAGTATTTAAAGTTCTTCTTTACATGTCGATACCAGACGAGATGTCACTTCCTGACTTGTCGTTGCCTTGAGTGCAGCCTGACTGTCTGTCAATATGTGAATCTGCTCATCTTCGATGGCTCTCCAATTGTTTTTCTTCACACATTGGAGAATTGCATATACCTCTGCTTAGAAGACAGAGATGTATTTACTCAATGAATAGCTCAAGCCAGTCTTTGGGTTTCTTGAGTATACTCCTGCACCTGACTCTTTTTCAGTCTTAGACCCGTCTGTATATCAGATCTTTCCCTGTAGAATGTTGCCCAGGTTTGTATGTTCCCATTCAATCCTTTCTGGTATTGATACCCTAAATGTGTTGTTAAATTAGATCTAAAATTCTCGAGAAATAGGTCACATTAACACTTTGTTTTATATTTTCGCCTTTACGTACGTTTCGGTCTCACGACCATCATCAGAAGACTTATTATGTCCAAAAAGGGTTTTTTTTAAACTAATTATAGCACAAAGCGTCGTGAGACATAAACGTACGTGAAGACGAAAATATAAAACGAAGAGTTAATGTGACCTATTTTTCGAGAATTTTATATATAATTCATACTGAGTCCAGAATCTTTATTATGTGTTTTTAAAAGAATATCGCTTCTGAATGTGATCTGTTCTCATGCCTAACACGTCCCTGGTCACGATTTCCAAGATACTCATGTGTCCTGGCCTAATGTGAACATTCTCCAGTGTATTTTGTATTCTGACGGCACCAAGCCTTGCTTCTTCTTGGATTACCAATTGTAGGGGAGGTAACTCCAGTAGTGTCTCCATTGCTGCATGAGCGCAGATTTCATGGCTCCTGTGATCCCAAGACATGCAAGTCTCTGAACCTTGATTAGTCTTGTCGTGGTCCCTCTTTGTTGTGTCTTAGGCCACCACACCAAAGAGGCGTATGTTATTACGGGCTTAACCATCATGTTATACAACCAGTAGATCATGTTCGGTTGTAGGTCCCATTTTTCCCGAAGGAGCATCTAGCCACAAATATTGAAGTCTCCGCTTTTTTAATTACTTTTCCCAGATGTTGGTTTCAAGTCAGTTTCTCCTTCAATTTGTACTTGTACTAATAATATACATTTTGCTATCGATTCAACTATGTTTTGTTCATGTATTGGTGATTCGTCGCTGAAATGTAACAGAATACAGGTTTAAAAAACGAACGGAAAATAAACCGCTTGTTCGTGAACTTCGTATATTCACTTAACTTGTAATAGATATTAAAGAAAACAGAAAATTTGAGACGAAACTAAGTTCGGAGACCTTTCGAAGTAGCCGTAGTTCATCTCGACCCTTGCTATTTTATCTAGCGTGGTTCATTTCCGGCTTCCGCGATTCTCTTTCACTCCAGTTACTCAGAGTGAGGGGCAGACAAGGACAACAATGCCGAAATTGGCGAGATGCGACCTGATCCGCTGTTATTCGAGAACCAATCAAGACTGGGCTCAATTACAGTAATTTACTGTTGAAACTGGTCACGGTGGAATTACTGAAGGATATTGATAATTTATCTGTTACCAGCCCTTATATCTGACCGCCATATAAAACAGAGCGCGTTCGCTCTAGACAGTCCCGGTTGAATTAAATCTAATTTCATTTGCTCTTCAAAATGTACAGCAGTTCATGTGCTGAATCCGCCTATTCTACTCTACCACGGACCTTACTTTATTAATCAATTATCTGTGGTAAGGTTCTCATCCTCTTGTATCATTGGGACACTATGTGACTCCATAATGTTCTAGCCTATTCAAAGTGCTAGAGATTCTATAAAACTACATATGATATAACGATATTCTAAACAACTGATGAATAAAAATACTTGTTCATTGAAATCTTTTTTTTTTATTGTTGATAATGAGTCTTGACCCATGTATGAATTATATATAGATTCTCGAGAAATACACGAACTAACACATACGCATATTTCCTTGGACGTGTTTCTTTATTTATTTACAACACAGAGTCTTTCATTAGAAGTTTCTAAATCATTCCCAATATATTTTCTGTTCCTACAATCGTTTACATTCGACCTACAGGAGTATCCGAAAGCGATTTCACTGACAGAAGTGAGGGAAATCACATGATCAGTTGATCACACCGCTTTCATCTTCCTTATCGTCAGAATTAAATAGTTTTCTTTGTGGTCAATTTTCTAAGAAACAGCAGCGAAATATCTAGTCGAGTCAAATAGGTATTAAAACAGGCCGACTTACGATTTTGATGAAACAAAGTGCATTCGATTCAGGATGACGTCTAGAAAAAAGCTTACCGGTTAGTTTTTTGTGCATATTTGTTATCACGTTTTTAACCGTAAAATACTTTTATTAATTTGCAGCGTGAATGCTTTATTAAAGCAATGTTTTATCTATTGAACAATACGTATTTGTATTATTAAAAAAAAAATTCTGATAATATTCACTGAACCACAGAACAAAATAATTTTCACATAAAACGAATGAGAAATTTTACTAATCTGAACAACAGCAGCATCCAACAGTAAGTGACACGTGGTGATCATTTATTATGTATCTACATCACAATAGCAGCGTGGTCCACGTATACGTTGCCGCGTCTTTATTTTGAAGGGTTGGGAGGGAGGACCGGTTTAGATAAGCAGCTGCTCTACGAAGCGGTGGATGCCATAGAGATCTTATTATATGATAGATGCTGTGTTATAGTATAGTGTAGACTCCATAGCTTAAGAAAAATACCTACCTGCTACTCCCGCCCGGTTTTTATTACGAATATGTCCATATTATATGTAAAAGATTCTGTGTGGAATATAAAAATACTGAGTAGAGAAGATAGAAAAAAAATTTAGATGAGCGGAAATTTATTACAAATTAAAAATTAAAAAATTAGAATTCGATTTTGTATTTGATTTAAATTAGTAACGACCCCCTTTTAACAAATTTTTAAACATTTAACATAAAAAAAACAACCTCCACAACCCCTAACAGGATTTCTGGTTAGTTTTGATGAAATTTTGGAAATTGGTCAATTTTTCAGTTAAAAAAATAATAACAAATTTGCACAAAAAACTAACCGGTAAGCTTTTTTCTAGACGTCATCCCGAATCGAATGCACTTTGTTTCATCAAAATCGGTCCATATCGTTCGATTTTCGTAATGAAATACCTATTTTACTCGACTAATCACCTAAATAATCTTAGGAAAATTATCTTACTAAACGAATTAACTTCGACGTAACCAGATGACAGATAACTGTTCTTCAAGGGGTGCCTTAATTTCACAAACGTAAGAAAACAATTTTGTCTACGCATATAATTAAAAGGTAGGTGAAATTTGTTCAGTCAGGAAAACGTGATGGATAAAACGAGAGATGCCGTAATTAAGTGAAGTGAATATTCCTGACCTAATTTCAATAAGCATCTCAGATATTTGATACGGTGCCAGATAATACGCAGGTACGCGATAGTCTTTCAAATGAAAGTGAATGCATTCGCAAATGTTATAGATGAAACTCGGCATATATACTCGAATAGAACTACTTTCCATTCTTTAAGTAAACCACCAACATTGCCATAGGTACAGGCTCTTCTTCACACGCATTTTGCTCTGTTGAATTCATATATGTGTTATTTGAATATTCTATGTTATAAAATTGAGACTACAAATTAGTTATTGAACGACTGACTAGACCTTAAACAATATCGAATTACAAATAATATATCTATGAACAGAGAACAACTCATATCACAAAAAGGATATGAAAAATGACTGCTAACAATTGGCAGTTCAACTGAGGAAGCAATGGTGCAAGTTAAATTCACCTATACCTTCTTCAACAGGAAGTATAATACAGTCAAATGGGTATAAAAATAGGTCAAACCCGTAAATTCTTGGGAAATGGATCGATTTTGATGGGACAATGTGCATTCTCTTTAGAATGTCATCAGAAAAAAACGTTGACCACAAATAAAGTTGCGCAAATTGCTTATATTGCTTATAAACAATAAATAAACGATTTAATTACTTCCAATTTTCGAGATTACATAAAAATTTCTAAGAAATGCAAAATTTGAGCGTTTGTGATCGGATAAAGACTATTTTTTGTTATAAACAATTTATTTATTAACAAAATAGACGAATTCGACCAACATCCGACTTTTCTGTAAGTTATCCTGTAAGACATTTCTGAAAGATCCCGTTTTCTGTAAGTTTCTTCAAAATAAATCTTAAATGAAATTGGTAATGTCTACTTTTACTTTTAATAGAGATTATTCCATTAGATCCGATGAATTGCTCTACTTTCTTAAAGAAATCGATTTATTGCAGTCAAAAGAGATCGTATTATAAGCGGAGTTGTTCTAGCACAACTAGATGTAAAATAGTTGACGTATTTGTGACAGATAATAGCACAGAGTAAAACTACTCTGTAATAATGGCATAATTCAGTGTTTACCAAATTCAATTATAATGAATCTATATTTACCATTAATAAATTATTTTTAATCCCATTACAATCTTTTAATGCATTATCTGATTGTAAAATTTACTTTAAGCCATTTCCTATCAGTCGGAGTTGATTTCATTCTGAGATACCTTTATATTGCAACTAATATAAGATCAAATGCAGTGTCAATCATAAATTGCAAGATTTCATCAATAAAGTCTATATAAGCGATCGAAGAAGTAGGAATTTTGAGCTGTACATTTGTGTATAGCCACGTCGATGTTTCATTAATTGAGTAAACTAATTTTCAAATTACTAATCAATATGTTGTATTAATTAACTGAACTAATTTTCAAGTTATGTATCATAATGTTTTATTAATCAGTTGGCGTATTAACAAATTTGACTCAAAATTGGGAACCACCGTAGCTTGATAAATTTGCACTAGTTTAGCTTTCACATTCAACATAGGGTGGTCAAGTAGAGCGATTTTAGCATTTTTAACAGTATATGAACAATATCGTATTATAAATGATCTCGACCATCTCCTCCTCCTTCGAGCTGGAAGTTTTTTCTTATAAAATTTGCATAGAACCAGCTATTACGTGATGAAAATCCATTCTAAACTTATAGAATAACTATTAAAAGTTTGATTGTCAATAGTTTAGTAAATAAATATAACTACAGTTTCGCTAACACCGTAGCTTGTATGTTGTAGTTTTTTTTATAAAGCTACGATGTTAGCGAAACTATGGTTAAATTTGTTTGATGAATTAATACAAAGACGGAGTGAGCGATAGCGAACGAAGTCGTTTCTTCAATCTGCTGATTTGACAAATCTAGAGCGGTCCGTCGGCATTTCTTTTATGTAACTCAAGTGACCGCTCATTATCTCTGAGAGGCTTACAATTTGATTATTATCATTATCACTGTATCAGAGATGTCGATTCTACCAGCCAACTAACACGGACGATGTTGATCCAATCGCAATAAAATATTTGAGTGGCCATTTAGTTATTAGGATACCCGTAATTCAGTTTGAATAGTCTAATATCTGTATAGTGAAATGGATACAGGACGAATGGGTTGGTGTCCATAAGTAATAAGATATCTATGTAAGTAGACAGTAAGTAAATACTAATACGCGGTTGTACCGTCAAGCATCAAGAAGTCAACAAACGCTGGTTAAACGGGTTCACTTAGAAAGGTGCGATACCTTAAGACCTCATAAATCTTCATGCATTTAAGAATTAACCTTTGACCTGAATCTCTGTACATTATTGAAGGGTTGCTCACCAGTTACAAGTTCTTTGTTGAATTTAAATATGTCCCTATCATTCAATATGAAATCCTTGTTGTCTCAACGTCGCCTTAAACTAGTAATCAAATGTGATTACTTCCTAAGCTTTTGATTCTCCAATTTTCTATGCTAATAACCTAATAGCACTATATATTTGTTGTGTAAAATATAAGCAAATAACTAAATAGTCTTCAGGTCAAAATCGAAATCAACGCAATTTTTTATTCTCCTTCTTACAGAGAACGGATTGCTCCAGCTCCACATAGTTTCTCGAACCAAATTGATGATGATATTGGATGGGGGAAGGCAACGAATTCGAAAAAATGTCATAGGCTCTAGGGACAACTGCAGTGTCGCCCTATGATATCTGAACAAGGGTTCCTTCTTTGTCTTGCAAGGAACGCTATGTCTTATCAGGTTGGGTGCTGGCTTATGGTAGAAGTTTCGTATGTAACTTAGACATAGGAGCAGATGGTTATAATCACAACACTGGGTACGAAATGTGATGTGTCTTAATGTTCACTACATGGTACTTTCTAATACTAACTTGGACTGACTAAGAACTAACTAACATCTCTAGCTGATCTTACTAGACTTACCTAAATATCTATTCTCGAGGGAGAAGCCTTGCTCCTCTAATAATAGTCCATGCTATAGTTCGGCAAAGGTTGACCTACGTGTCGGCATCAACACTCATGTCATGCACTCATCGTCGGAACCTTGTCGACTCATCATTTGTTATACGATATAATACAAATAACAAATATGTTATTTGTTTATATTCAATAAACATTATTATGACATAAGAAAATAGAATATTGTGAGCTATATAATTTACGATGAATCTCTTCGGGATATCACAAACTCAATATTTCCTAATCAAGTAAGTGAAATAGAATGCGGTAATCTAGTATTTGCCCAGAGAAAATATTTAAAAAATACGCTGAGCAAGTGAGTCGAGGCTGAGATATAAGTCCGAATTCTCGACAGCTGCGCCAACCCAGTTCTCTCACCCTGTCTATAAATACATATCCATCGAATGGCGGGTGCATACGGATTTTGATGCTGAAGTGGCAACGTTATCGCAGATTAGTTTGTTAAATTTTACATATTTTCTGGATACTCTGTTAGTTGTTTATTTGAAAGAATGTTTTTGTAATTGAATGATTTTCCTTGCCCTTGTACACATGCAGGAAACTTCAAGAGGTTATAAATTTATAACACCCTTTCAACCTCAAAAGACAACCGTTTTGACTACTTTTGCCTATTTCCATTTATCGCGAGACCTGAATTTATATCAGAAACACGAATGTGTTTCTGTTCGTATCGGCGACATGGACATTCTTATTTGAAATTGGACTCTTTGTCATAATACGTCTTCCGATGATAGTCGTGAGACCAAAACGTACGTAAAGACGAAAATAATAAGCACATGTGTTACTGTGATCTATTTCCCGAGAATTTATGTATTTAGCAGACTGAGTGTAAATGAATTGCTTGTAACCTTTTGTGAAGTGTATGTGTGATGATTCCAATTGATAACCGTATTTCGTGCTTAGACTGTGTATGTTATTTAGTTAAATTTGGAGCTGGTTGAATTGAAGTACCTTATATAGGTGGAAAGCAAAAATATCAAAACGAGTATGTTTATATTCATCCATATAGTGTAGTAATCGATCCATCGAAGGAGAATTAGATCATATTTCGATGAACGAGTGGAAGGAAATTTTTTTGAGGTACAAATGAAACGAAATCAAAATAAAGGAAAATCTGTTTATATTTTTCATTAGAACTTACATAATGTCTAATTACTTATCACAAATAACAGTTAATCCATCGTGCAGTTTTGATTTTCAAGTGCAACACACTATATATCAAGAAAAAAACCTAAAGATAACAAATGTTGATACCTAATAATAAAATACAGACTTGGTATAGGTATTTGGAAATAATTATTCCTAAAGTATGTACAATTAACTACATCATTTTTATTATTTCTTGGAATATGGGTTATCATAAGCTAACAATAATTCATCTACGTTTTGATCTTAACAATCTTCTTCACGGAACCACTACAATAAGTATCTATTTTCATTTAAAATAGATTGCATTTTTATTTCTCACATACTGAATTCACATTTAATTATATTCTATTGTATTGTACTGCCGTTCCTTCTAATTTTTTCGTTATTGTTTAATCGTGTTCGCCGAATTTTTCATGATCCACTTCTGTTCAAATGTTCAAACGGTAAAACAATATCCATTGCGTTTTATGAATTACAAAACAGGCATTTTGCAGTTTTGATAACCAGATTTTTGACATGCTATAGGATACGGAGAAATGAAATGAATATAAAGTAGAGGGGCAAATCCTTGTTGCGGTTCATTGTTAGTGTGGGGATGACCTATTTTCCAAGAATTTATAAATTAATCACAATTGGGTCAATAATCTATATTGAAATTAACTACATCATTAACATGAATAAATTCAATTAAAATTACCATTCGTCTATACATCTTTTATCAATTTCATTTACTCATTTACTTTCAAATTGTTATTACGAATTAATCATTGCAATTTCGAACTCATCATCATATCGGGTAACATTAAACAGGAAATTAGACTATTTGTCTGAGCTTCCATGGCACAAAAGGTACCTCATTCCAAAAGGTGAGACTGTTTCTATCCGTACAAGTTTTAATACTCGTAGATAGGGAACATCTCAAACTTCATTTCAAATACCAAGGTGCATTTTCGTGAAAAAAATATATTCATAACAGAAGGTCTATCAAATATCAATTGACAAAAATTGTAAGCCATTATTTACTGTAAATTGAGAAGTCCTAGCAGGTGTTCTGAAGAGTAAATCATTTATTTCTAGCATTTCCAACATTTCATCAATATTAGAGAGTAACAAATTTCTAGTAGTCAGTCATGTTTTCTACAGGTTTTTAGAACATTTCGATGGGATACCTTTCGTTCCGTGATAGCTGAGTCTATATGGTACACATTCATTACTGTTAATCTTGTAATATATAAGTCGAGTTTTGATATCATTATTCTCTTTTCTCATGGATGAACTACTACTACATTCAATTGAATAATAATATTTTTGCCCCTATTTGACAAGACCCCTGGGACTGAAGCCTAATCGAGACAATTCTGATTCATAAAACACGTGATTATAAACATAATCTGAACAATTGAATCAATTCTCTTGACATTTCCAATCCTATGAAAATTGAGCGAGTGAAACATTGTTTATAATTAATCACTTCTATTATAGGTATAAATTCAATTCAATTATATTTACAATTAAAATTGGACCTATCACTCACAGATCAGAGGATTATTAACATAAATCATGAGTTATTGCATGAAATATTGCATTAACGATCATCGTTGAAAATTGTTCCTTCCTACTTCGTAATTAACTTCGATAATGTGAAGTCACAATCTCATCTTTCACTGTCGCAGATTCAAATACGTTTCTTAAATCTTTATCAAATTGGTTTTTATTTCTATGTGAGTAAGAATTATGATATAATCCCGTAAAATATAGGTACATTGATTCGTACGTAACTCTAGGTAGATAGTTATTTGAGAACTTTAATTATCATAGTCTTAGAGTTATATAATTTGCTCTTATTTTGAGATAAGAGGTGTTAAGTTTCACATTATAATTTATATTGTGAGGTGCTTTTTTTACTTTTTGACATTTAACTCTTATAACGGTTGTAATGATCCTTCTCTTTTACCAGCTCTGAATTCATTTTACTTATTTTGTTTCGTCGGGCATCTCTTCATAGAGGACGTCCTCCAGGGTTCTCAACACGAATCTGTCACATTGCTGTCTATGAACAGATTTTTCTCAGGGTAGCGTTAGTGGAGTATATAACCAGAGCCCAGATATGATGGAGCAGAATGATTACCATTAAAATTGCGAATATTTCTCGTCTCTTGTAAGGATGAGCCTCATTATTTAATTTAAATATCTCATCACATTCTCATGTTCCAAGTATTCACTTTGGCATTGGAAGTTCTTAAAGATTTATGAAGAGAAAAATGGTATCATTCTAGTGCGATAAATGTTAATATTAGAGCTTTCAAGATTACTGAGATACTCACCAGTGAGTGGTGAGGTTGTGACAACATGACTATCGGAATCAAATGTACGAAAACTGGAATGTCTTTTCTCTGGAATCGATTCTTGGAAGAAGCGTGGATAATTGCTACGATATATGCCCACGTAACATAAACTCGATTCTGCTTTCAATTATTAAATAAAACCCATGACCATCGTCATAAAATCATTCCCATTTCTGAATCGAATTCAATATTGAATTGATTCATCATTGAAGTTATCCATAGAAAATATATTGTACTATTGTTGTTGTGAAATATGATAGATTTTTCGGATAGATAAGGCCTAAAGTGTTTTGTGACCTGACGGACAAATGTATAAATTTAGCTTTGAGAATGAAAACCAGGAGTACAATATCATCAGATTCACGAATATCCAATATTCAAGTTGGAATATCCATTCAAAGTGACTATCCAAATAACATAATTGCGTGTTTCACAAGACCGGCGAACTTTAACAAAGTTTCGAAAGCTTCTGACAGAAATTCAAACTCAACTTACTTCTACAATTTATAAATTTATTATTTTATATTAAATGTGGAAGATTTGATTAGAAAATTTAGAAGCACGAAATTATGGAGCATCTGCATTTATATCTGAAATGTAAATTGAACATTCGCTTAGTCAAAAATTGAATTCAGTTCAGTCAGTTAAGGGTAATTACTAATTACTGCACAATTAGGATAATCCTTTTGTAGCCACGAAACCATAGGAAATAAAAGATCCATAATGATTATTAAGTAGGAAGTTGAATTAGTAACTATTGAAAGTTACTGATTTAATTAATAAATATAACTAGTTGCGCTAAACGTAGCTTCGTCAAACGAAGAAGATACCGTGTTAGCGAATTTGATATTGGTATTGGTTGAGATGGTAGCGGCTTTGAATTAAAGTTCAGTGCACTTAGCCAAAGACAAACCCCGCTACGTTTTTCAGGGGGTATTTGGATATCCCGCAGCTCGACAGAATCCTAAGATCTTTCAGACTGCCCCCAAACAGATAGGTTTGATCTGCATTCCATCTCTTTAGGGCCATTGCAGCTAAGACTTGTCCCCGATTACCATTTTCAGAAGCTCGATTTTGTACCTTCTGGAGAAGATTATAACGGTGTTTTCTCCGGCTGGATGGAGAGTTTCTTTTCTCTACACCAGACTTCTGTAATTATCAAGCTCCTGCAAGGTACCCTCGTAGACTCCACGACCAAACTCCATAGAAAGGAGGGAGAGTACCCCTCCCTGTGAACACCCTCCTGATACAGATCCTTTGAAAGTATAACCTTGTCAAACCGCGGATAGGTGTCTACCTTCAAGAGTGTCCATAATCCACCCTATTAGCTCTGGCGGGATATTATTTCTCTCTACCGATTGTTTGATAGGCCTCCTAGAGTAAGGCATCCTCTATGTCAAAGAAGGCAGCAATGCAGACTCCCTCCCACTTCAGCTGTTGGGCCGCCTCGACAGATCTGCTCATATAATGAGCATGATGTTCCTCGTGGAGGAGGGAATGCTTCCGAGGTCCTACCTTAAGATACCAGTCTACAAGCCTCTCTAACGTCTCCAACGAAGACATAGTGAAACTAGAGTTACTTTTATTTATTCAATTAGTGAATACTGAACTTTCAATAGTTATTTTATTTAAGTTTATAATCGATTTTCATCACATAATGGCTGATTCTATTCAATGGTGCAATTCGTTAGCTCGATATGTGCGATAAGCCGTTTTCGAGATATACCGACTTCCGGTATAACAGGAAATACGCTGTAACTGGCAAACTTTTTGAGGGCATTTCCTCTGGCTAACATTTTGAGCTCTTCAATTTTATTAACTCAAAATATCAAATATCTCAATGGCACATTCGCTATATAAGATTGTAAATTCAGATTCTCTTCGAGACTCAGTCTAACGATTCGGAAACTTCAGTGGAAACATTTCGCTACCTGAATATACTACACCTTTCGAATGTTGCACGTACTATAAACTAATTCCAACGTAAAACCTGCTGTCCCCGAAAAAAAACTTATTCATCTAACATTCTAATTCTTCAATCATGAATCGGATTGATATTTGTAAAACAAATGTTTGGTAGAAGAATCGTGTGAATGTGGGAAACCTCCTTTCTGTGCAATACTTTTTTGAAACACTCGATGTATGTGAATATGTATATTGGAATTTGTATTCATGAAAAGTTACTCCCCCAAATCGGAAGATATGAATTAGTATCTAACACGTGGAAAATAACCTCTTATATATCTTAATCATATGCTTGACACGCATCCGATATACCAATCAACGTAACACTTTCAACCTTATAAAAATCCTCCTCACGCTCATTAACTTACTCATCGGCTTCTAACAGTCCTTAAGGCCTTCATCACTACTTTATCACGCAGAAAAGAAGCACTACGTAAATCACATATCTCGACACGTTCTTGATACCTGCGTTACTATACCAATGTAGTTTTTCATTATTGACAACTTGTGTAGGCTGGATCCTCAGGGGAACCGTGTGAGTCGTGACTTGGGGAGACATGGGGATCCCCGGAAGGGACGCCACACACCGGAGTTCCATACTGTCCCCCCGAGAGTGTTTACGTTCAGCCGGGAAACGCAAAGAAAGGGATCGAGAAACCAGCCCCATTTTATCAGGCTCGGAACTCGTCATCTCGCCGACCGCCTTCGAGGGTGCCTGCAAATAAGAATTATCTCTGGAGATGCGTTTTTTAAATTGTCACTATAAAACTTATTGCTACGTTGGAAATTGAGTGGAAAATAACCAGCGTCGGATATTCAATTTATGGAAAGTTTCATTTATATAAATTTACTTCTAAATTAGATATCTTCATCCTGTTATGGGCTTTTAAATCTGGTACTTCAGTCAATATTATAGTAATATTACATGTTTTGCGTCGTGTATTCCTTAAATTAGACATATTTAAATAAAAATTGGGAGCATTTTCACGTTCACATTAAGTATTACTAGAACAATACATTCAGAGTCCGCACTTCTCTTCTAAAATCTACAATTAAAAATAACATGTTGTTTATTAAAGCTGATGAAAGGATACAATAATTGCAATAAATAAACTCAAATATTTAGATGAAATCGGCCCATTTTTAGACCAAATTATCATCGACTATGGGGAATCTCATTTAATAAATTCGAAACCCCAACCTCTTTCAATATAATATCATTTATCAAAAATGTACAATAACGATACAACTATATAGTTCAGTCTGTAAGCTGGGGTAATATCTAAATTTTTTGCATGGTGTCCTATGGACCATGAAGGTCATTCGTGACTACTGAATGACTCTTTAATCTCACCCCTATACGCTTAATCAACCCTATTCTCAACCCCTTTTTGAGATAAATTTAAATTTATCAAAAAATTAAAAGTATGCCTCCAAAATGGGTTCCAAGATGTTTTTTGGGTCGCTGAACACGAATCTGAGATTATTTTCCCGGAAAATCGAAAAAAATTTGGTCATTTTTCACTCGATTATCATTTTATACATTATAGAGGTAGACAGTTCCTTATTTCGATTCGAAGTAATAAAAATCCAGGAAAATTTGCGCAAAACTGTAGAAAATATGAGAAGAAAATCCTTCCACGTCATTAAAATTATCGTGAGATAGGACCCAATAGGGGTTATTTTGGTCGCTGATTAAGAATTTAATAATTCATAAATTCAAAAATATCATTTTCGGGGGAAACGCGGAAAATTCTACTACGAATTCACCTTGTTTTGAATGTATTTTCATGAGTGTCGTGTTGATTTAGGTTTATGTTCAAGATGTCCATCTTAAAATACAAACCCTTTGATCATGAAGATTCGGCGTAACAGATGAAGGTGGTAATGAATACAGATTAACTTTATTTTTGGTCGCAGATTGAGTAAATTTTTGGAAACTTGTGTATGCAAGTGGCACCATCGTACAATGCCACAAAGATGACTTGTCCTGCAACTTTGACGCTTTGTTGATGGATGCGAGGCTTCTTGAAAATTTCTACAGCATTTCGAAAATCTCATCATTTGCTAGTAACCCAACAAGCCTTCGAAATAAGGCGCCGAGGTGGTGTCGCATCCGATGAAAGCTACGACGCTTCGCAGCGCAAAAAGTTTTTTCGCATCGACAAAGAGGAACACGGGATTTTGGTTAACTTTAGCGCCCTCTCTTTTTGTACTTTTGGTTGTAGCACAGTGACTGCATGAGATACATTGCAGATAATATTGTTCCCTACAATGTTTGATCCCAACATTTTTCTCTATGACCTACCATTCTTGCGTAAAATCAAATCCAAAAACATTTTGATATTCCCAAAAACGCACAAGAGTGGGAGTTACGTTAGTCCCATAGATTGAAATAGCTTAGGTAATTGTTTTTCACTCAAGCCATATTTTCCTGACGAATTCATCGTGCTAAAGAACAGACTCATATTTTGGTTGTACTTTATGAGGTCATCCGTAGAAATCTGCACGTCGAATATAATTTGGGATGTACACGAAACGTCAAGAGTTTTGGCCCCCCCATTCAGTCATTGTTATTGGAATGTTTTGTTAGAAAAACGAAAGATACCTATTGAAGCATATTGTTTGTTCAATCTATTTCTTGTGAAAGGACTATTTTACACAAACTGGGATACTTAGAAAATTAAAAAGTAAGAAAAGTGTGAATTTGTTGAAAAAAATTATTGAATAAAAAAAGTTATGAAACATGTTGTACACTGACTAATAGTCGGTATGACCTCCTCCACGTTGGAATAACAAGTTGACACATCTGTGCATTGAAATAATAAAGTGCTTCATAGCGTCTGGTGGAATATTGTTCCATTCCTCTACCGCCGCGACGACTAGCTCATCTGTAGTCTGAGATGGGTTGATTCAATTGTGGATGGCTCATATAATCCCACATGTTTTCAATAGGATTGATATCCAGCGAGTTGGCTGGCCAATCCAATTATGTCCTGCTTGAAGTGTATTCCGCACTCTTTTTGCGCGATGTGGTCGGGCGTTGTCGTCCATAAACACAAAATTTTCGTCTAATTCGTTACGTATGGGATAGATAATGGTCGTAATAACCTGTTCGCCTAAGTTTGGCTGGTCATATTCTGTGGAATGTGAATTAATGGGGTGCGGCGGTTAAACATTATTCCTCTCCAAAACATTACAGTACCCCCTTGATAGGGAGCAACTTCCCGGGGAAAATTAAGTCGCTGTTGACGACCTGGTTCTCTCCAAACTCTTTGCCGATTGTCATCACTCACCAGTTCAATTCTGGTTTCGTCTGTGAATAACACCCACCTTCACTGCTGCGAAAGTCAACCCCTGTGCTCTCGCGCCCATAGGAGACGGGCTGCACGATGTCTTGGAAGTAGAGTGGGGACCCGTAATGGTCTTCTAGCACGCAAATTTTCACGATGGAGTCTTCTTCGAACTATGGGTGTCGATATAACATGACGAAACGTACGCTGAGAGTGGCTTCTGAGAGCATATTTCATCAGACACTCGAGGACGTTCAATACGTGGTCTGTTTTCCACTGTATCAAATTCTTGGTACCTGTGCTATTCGCACAACAGATGATCTAGGGATGCCCAATATTTCCGATATCTGATGATTAGAGTGCCCTCCATCGTGTAAAGCAGTAATTCTTACTGGATTAAACGCAGAAATTTCACGAGCAGGCATGATAATCCAACAAAACAGAAGAAATTAATGCACTAGTATCTTGGCTGAATATGCTTTCACCGCCACTGCTCTCAAAATATTGATAATAAAGTCAGGATTCATTATTGACATCTCTTTTTTGTCTTCTTTATATCTTAAATACATGTTACTTTTTACCACAGTAAGAAAAATAATCGGACCTAATCCAATCATTTGATATATAGGGGGTCCAAGACTTTTGACATTGTGTGTATTAAAAAAGAATTGATCCAAATGTAGAACCTACTTCAATGTTCAACTCAGTTCGATCAATATATAAATAACAATGCGAATTTTCCAGCAGTGCAACATGATGTTGTAGGTAATTGCAGAAGTTCGTTCAAAAGCGTTATTATTATCCGAACATCAGGAGTGATTTGATTACATCAAGCTTGGAGTGTTACAGTTTCAGCAGCTAATGAATACTTCGCACCATGCCAGGCCTCATAAGCTCATGGAGTTTACGGATATATTGTTATAAAATTGAATGCTCATGTTAAATTAACTCATACCTTATATTGCATAGCTGTATCACGAACTGTCCAATGTATAGGATAATTAATATCTGTGCTTGACAATTAACGATGCGAAATTGGTTTGCTTGCAAATTTCCGGTAGAACTAACTTAGGGTATTTAATTCGACAAAATTGATTTGTAGCAAAGAGTAAATCAGTAGCACTGTGTCGTCGCGTCTTTACTAAACAGTTTCTATACAGTTACGTCTGAATTTATCGCTCCAGATATGAATATCAAATAGAATTGTGTGCTAATTGCCTAAGTTGGAGATAGCAGTGAAGGTAGGAGTACTTGGATAACTGGAATTCCTTCAGGGTTTATACTTCGGTTCATACCTTGTTCCTATTGCAAATTAGGAAGTTTTACTTTACAACTCTCTATTCGAACAGTTCCATGTATCACTTTGGGAATACATTAGTAACTGAATCAAACTCAGTTGGAATGAAATCCAAAAATCTGATACTGTGAAAACACGACAAACCAATCACAGCTGTTTTTATTTTCGAGTAAAGCTGAGACATGTTCATTTTGGGCCAACTTCAATGTTCATGATCTTTTCGGAGATGTTGACCAATATCATTGCAAATTTACTAGTACTACATTTACTAGTTGTTTTCCTGGAGTTAAAGTAGCTGATAAACCTGAGCTGGAACGCTGGGAGAGATATTGAATAGGACTTGGAAGGCAAGTAATGTAGCAAGCGGGATCTTGTCATACGAAACTCCCCCCGAGTCGGTAGTAGCAGATTCCGACTTCATTGAAATCATGTTTCAACATGATAATGTACTTGGAATGTATATCAGTAATATTTTAAGATCCTGTAGAATCATTTTCTGCGATCATCTGACATTTTTTGAGATTTATATTTTTGCCAAATTTCGTAAGAGGTAGGTATGAAAAAATTATCAATTTGGTCGATCTCGGCGATTTCAGTTAAGCTGCGTTATGATGCATTTTTACGGATGGGGAAATCGCTTTCAGTGATAGTTTTAATATTTAGTTTATCTTTCTTAACCCCCAATGAAGTTGGACATTCTATCGTGGAGGATGTTTCAGCAAAGTTAACACAATGCGAAAAATAATGAAACTTTCTGACCATTGGGTAGACTAGAGATACCTGGGCGGATCCTTCGGTCATTGTCATCCTCAATACATACGAAGCTTCTGGTCAATGACGGTTCTCCACAAGATCTCTTCGCCACTTTCAACCTAATAGAGGCTTTTTAATGACTCTGAGGGAGACTTGGATAGCACGTGTCCCAAAATCCTTGCTATACTACGAAAGAGTTAATAATAGTATTATATTGATATTTATATTGTTGAATTGTGAAATGCTAATAAAACAAAATTTACGTTTTAATACCAACATATTTACAATTGACAAAGATTCGGTTCTCTTGATTCAACAGTGACAACAAGTCTTTCATCTCCTGACAGATGTTTCACTCTCATATGAGCTTATCAACCATCCCCGGCAGAGATGTAAATATCCCATTAGCAAATGTTTCGAGAAGCAAGCACTACCAACACCCACTGGAAAAGTAGATGTCCCACGGAGAGCCATGCATTGATAAAACAGTTCTCGCGATTCAAAGAATCTACGGACAGTTGGAAATATAACCGCTAGGTGACGGGCTCGGAATAATAATCGAATTTCGATAACTTCAAATTCAATGAAGATAGAGGACATTCCATTGATAATTTTGGTTTGTTTTTGGTTGTAATGGAACAACATATGCTGTCAATTGATCGACCAAGAGAATAGGTGAGCGAATCGATATTTCCAATTTTCTAGGGTGTGCAGGAAGTATCCTCGACTTCTGGACAATTACATCTTTCGTATTGTGTACGTCCAGTTAATCACGATATATACTTTATTGACGTCAACCGCTGGTCTTTTTCAGTGGATAACCTCTAGTAGTAGCAGATTCCTTCTTCATTGAAATCATGTTTCAACGGGATAATGTACATGGAATTTATATCAGTAATATTTTAAGATCCCGTAGAATCATTTTCAGCGATCATCTGACATTTTTTGAGATTTATATTTTTGCCAAATTTCGTAAGAGGTAGGTATGGAAAAATTATCAATTTGGTCGATCTCAGCGATTTCAGTTAAGCTGCGTTATGATGCATTTTTACGGATGGGGAAATCGCTTTCAGTGATAGTTTTAATATTCAGTTTATCTTTCTTAACCCCCAATAAAGTTGAACATTCTATCGTGGAGGATGTTTCAGCAAAGTTAACACAATGCGAAAAATAATGAAACTTTCTGACCATTGGGTAGACTAGAGATGCCTGGGCGGATCCTTCGGTCATTGCCATCCTCAATACATACGAAGCCTCTGGTCAATGACGGTTCTCCACAAGATCTCTTCGCCACTTTCAACCTAATAGAGGCTTTTTAATGACTCTGAGGGAGACTTGGATAGCACCTGTGCCAAAATCCTTGCTACACTACGAAAGAGTTAATAATAGTATAATATTGATATTTATATTGTTAAATTGTGAAATGCTAATAAAACAAAATTCACGTTTTAATACCAACATATTTACAATTGACAAAGGTTCTCTTGATTCAACAGTAACAACAAGTCTTTCATCTCCTGACAGATGTTTCACTCTCATTTGAGCTTATCAACCATCCCCGGCAGAGATGTAAATACCCCATTGGCAAATGTTTGGAGAAGCAAGCACTACCAATACCGGAAAAGTAGATGTCCTACGGAGAGCCATGCATTGATAAAACAGTTCTCGCGATTCAAAGAATCAACGGACACGATATAAACTGTGGGGGTTTTTAACGCCCCCTGCCTTCCCGTCGTTAGACTCTAGACATGTTCATAGGGCCCTCTCCTACTTAACAACACGCCAACTGCCCGACAGAGACCTACGCCTAAATTGGAGAGGAGACAGTCTTTTGAACCGTCCGGGCCCTTCTCCCCCTGTCTACTCGTGTTGGTGTTATAATTTATAACAGCTCCCGTTTGACGAGTCGCCGTCGACCTCTTATCATCGGTCTTCCACATATCGTTGCCTACGGCCGCGAATCAATTTCCCAGAAAGGCCTGGCATAAGAAGCACCGACACCGGACTTTATGAGTAAAGCCATGTGGTGCAGCATTCTACCCCCGCAGAGGCAGCTTTTGTTCACCCCCGGCGGAGTTACTTTAGGCGGACCCACTTCAGGCGAACCCAAAGTGGAGCTACTTGCTAGACTCATATAGTGCCCCTTCTGGGCTATGGTCAATTCCACCTCCTCGTGTTACCTGTTTCACCAGGAACGTTTGACGAGTCACCGTTCGGCTTCGTTCAAATAGCCTACCGCATTGTCTACCAAGCCCGTGAATCCATTTCTACCAGAGAACTGGGATAGGAAAGCACGAAACTTGGTTTTAGTGATGAACTGCATGTGGTGCACAGTTCACCGGATCTTAGGCATTGACAACGTTAGTTTCTCCCCGTAGGGTTACTTATCTCGAGAACCACGAAAAGGTGTTGCTTGCTGAGTCTATTCCCGGCCTAACGCCGGGCCAAATAGTTCTCTCTCGAGAGAATCAACGGACAGTTGGAAATATAACCGCTAGGTGACGGGCTCGGAATAATAATTGAATTTCGATAACTTTAAATTCAATGAAGATAGAGGACATTCCATTGATAATTTTGGTTTGTTTTTGGTTGTAATGGAACAACATATGCTGTCAATCGATCGACCATGAGAATAGGTGAGTGAATCAATATTTCCAATTTTCTAAGGTGTGCAGGAAGCATCCTCGACTTCTGAACAATTATATCTTTCATATTGTGTACGTCCAGTTAATCACGATATATACTTTATTGACGTCAACCGCTGGTCTTTTTCGACGATAACAAAATATGTTCAAGTCTTCCCATCATTATTAAATTTTTCAATATAAAATGAATTTTCCATTGACGTAAATAGGCCCCTTTTGTTGCATTATTCCGACGTGACAGCATCTATAAATTATGAAGACGAGGATAGACCTCAACGGAGACCGAAATATCATTCTTCCCAACAGTACTTTGATGGTTTCTGATATTACTCCGCTAAGATATTTCCGATATAAAGTGTTGTTTCCAAACGAATTGTGTATGGACGATTTTGTTATAAGTCGAGATAAAGTCACTGGAAATTCAAACTCCTATTGAATTAAAATTCGAGAATGGAACAGAACAATTGTATCGACAAAGTATTTATCACTGCTTTATCTTAGCTATGTATCTCATGAGAGGCTATTAAACAATAGTGATATATGTGTACAGAGACGGAACTTGATTCAATCAATGTAAACTACAATAATACATGTGTACAAGGGCAAGGAAAATCAATATTTAGTATCACCAAGAATATTTTGAAAAAATCGATGGTAGAAGCCGTTAATCTAAGGTAATTCATCAATATGATTAAATGAAAGAAAAATTACTTTGTTTTTATACCACCTTTAATAGAAACATGAAAACTATAGTCTCAACACAGAAGTGCCATCATCAGACAGATACTAAATTATGAAGTCAACAATAAACACTGCAAGAACAATAGGGCTGATGAAATTACTATTGAGAGTAAGGGATCATGAGAAATTCCTTGTTCTATTTTTTAGGGACTTTTCCCCTTGCCCTCGTAGGTCTAACTGATTATTCAGGATATTGTTATGGAAGTTTTTGACATATTTATAAATCTCTATGAATCCTTATTATTATTATTATTATAAATAGACCAGAGCTGAGGTTGGAGTAACCTATTATATAAGCTCTTAAATGAATACAATGAGAAAAAAAAGGATGGAAAACTATACTATTAACAGTAGGCTATAGATAATTTCTTTCTTTCCAGGCACCATATAAGTTTTCAAATATGTTAATGGAGCACTAACAATTTGTGGTGGCGGATTAGTCCAGTCTTGAGAAGCTCTGTTTGGTAACACTGACTTCCGTTGGAAACAGAAGAAAATGGGAGAATCAGATCAGATTTAGCATTAATACGTAACCATAATAGAATAAACTTTGATGGTAATATATAACTCATCAGGAAGACAATGCTACATTCCTATACGTTCCGATGATGAGTCGAGCAAGACGAAACAGCTGGAACTTCTTAGCTTAAGTGGTTTTGATTATGAATGATCCAATGTGAAGCTGAGCATTCAACTGTTCCATGTATTCATGATAAAATAATCAATTCCGTAGGTACAAGTTGTATTAAACGAGATCGTTTTATAAATATTTCAAGGTAGAGTTAACAAACTTTCTCATGATATTGCCATTAATAATGATGATACTTAAAATGAGGAAGTTTTAAAAGTTTACTCCGCCAACGAACAAAAATTCCAACTTGCAAGGTATAAACATAACGTTTAATGCCTTCCGGTATTAAGCATCCAAGTTGGTACGTATAATTTGTTTACCACCACTTTGTATATCTCATGAGGCTAATTTTTTTCTAATAGTTCGTGATTCCATCAAATTTATTCAGAGCATAGTTAAAAGCGAATTATCGCGAACTAGTTTGTTACCGAAGATGTTATCTGGCTGAAACCTACAATCTGAATCTCTTAAATACGTGTTTATAGTCATTTTAACGGTAACCGCTGCAATTTATATTCTGGTAAACTGCTGGTCTTTGAGATAAACCGTAAAAACAACATTTTTGCCTGTTTTTCTTCCAAACGCAACATTAAAATTGAGTGGGTCTTATCTCAAATCTCGCTTCTAGCACAAAGGAACCAATTTCCCTTGATATATACCTACCTATGGCCGGTCAATAATTTACATCAAACTACAAGTAAATATCTCAATTATACAACGATAAATCTATAATTTGATGTCTTTCCAAGACTTTATCTATTTCTAACCATTTGCTATATATTTTCGGTTCTTATTTAAGTTTACATATGTCTATGATAACGGCTGCATCCCAGTCGAAAAGTGCTTTAGATTGTGTAAACTGAATTACATGTTGCTTTTATTTTATTTAATTACGGCTCCTGATTTTGATTTAATTTTTCTTTTCAGTACGGAAAATATTCCCTAAATATCACGTTCTGGAATCAACATTTACTGTTTACGGAAATAATGACATTTCCGGATTTCCTCACCTTATGGTCTGAAGCAGAGGAATCCAAACTACGGCCCGCGGCCCCAATTCTGCCCGCCAGGGTCAACAATCCGGCCCACGACAACTAATGGCTCATTGTTGTTATTATTGTTGTGATAAGTTTGATAAAAAGATACAGATTGATAACAACTCGGTTTTATTTACTTGCTAGGTAAAGTTTAATGGCAAGTATAATACGCAGAACATTTAACTTAAGCATAATAACTAACAAATAATAGAAATGAAACCCACGAACATTATAAACATTATAACATATAAGCACATACACATATAAAGGCACACATGTTTTTGCCTCCATCAGTAGTAATATATTTCAAGTTATTCCAACGAAGGTTCATTTCATTAATGGTATTTTCAACTCCCTTAAAAATATCATCCCCAGTAGTCGTGCCGTGAATACTATCAATATCAAGGAGTTCTTCATACAATTAACACATTTCATCTACTCCTCGAATAAAAATCAACATCTGAGCAGTATCTGACACATCCGTTGACTCATCCAAGGCCAGAGAAAACCACTCAAGATGTCCATTTTTATCAAACAATTGAGATGATACATTTTCTGCGATGCCTTCTACCCTCTGAGCCACGGTGTTTGCTGACAAACTGACAGTTTTAAATGAATTTACCTTTTTGGGGCACATTTCTTCGGCTACTGCAATTTTGCATTCTTTGATCATTTCTCCATCGATGGATGATTTTTCACGTTTTGCAATTTCAAGAGCAACACGGAAGCTGGCACGAGTTTGCAGCCTCTTGTTCTGTACTGAGTTTCGTAAACAAAAATTGCTGCGATTTAAATCCGCGCTTCAAAGCTTCAAGTTTCTCTGTCCGCAAACTTCCTTTATATTTTGAGTAATTTCGGAAATGGTTCGTTTCATAATGACGTTTAATGTTACATTCTTCGGGAACGGCTATGGTTTCATTGCAAATCGAACATAGTGAATTCTTACTGGACTCAATATTACGATATATTGAAAGTTGCATTGATCTTTGAATGTTCTGTATTCACCGTCTACTTTTAGCTTCTTTTTCATACTAGTAAATCACACACAAAAACAACAAGTCAAATCAAAATACTGTTACGAAGATGTCTTTTAAACACGCACAAACAAGTTTGAAGGAGTTACGCACTACTTTATTTCACAACAGACAGTTTCGCTTTCTTCGTCTTCCCTAGGCGAACTGACTCGCGGTCGCGCCACTTGCCTGTTCATATTTCAATTATTACCAGGGAATGTTCAATTGTTACTACGCTTTTGCAAGTAATACTAGCGCTATCTGTTAGCGATAAAGAGTACTTCCACTACCTATTTCCGCGTATGGAAACCAGGTGTCGTCAACTGTCGCTGTCGTAACAATAAAGTACAGTTAGGACACAATAGTAATTGAACTAGCAAATTTAGCAAGCGTATGCTCGCTCAAGGCGCGTAATCAGCGACTACTACTGTAATTATAGATAATGGTAGGAAAGTTGAAACTGTTTTAGCCCCTGGACCTCACTGGAATAAACAGTATGCCCCTAAGGCTGGAAAGTTTGGAGACCCCTAGTCTAAAGAATACGTTTCGATGGAATCCCAAATATTTGAAGGAGGTCAGATTCTAACTAATATCAATAATGAGATTTATGTATCTCTTACATAAGTTTGTCTTTGGAGAATTGATAAATTAAACATAGCTTAACGATATATATGATCAGAATTAGAAAGCCGTTAGAACACACAGAAACTAAATTTTAAGAGGATACTTTTATTCCTCTGTATTTTCTGGACAAAGCAAGAAAGAGAGTTTTTTAACAGTCCCAAGTAATGTCATTGTAGAACATCGACAAAAATAAGGGGCTGGTTCTCACAACTCCAATAGGAAACTATAATAAATCAGTTCCCTTAGCATAAATTCTATAGAAAACAAGTGCATTTCAGAATGATACCTGTTGATATATATTGACTTGTGCGTTAGAAGACAAATAAAGCGTTATAGTAGCAGATAATATGCAAAGAGCCTACTGACATTCCACTTCCGGCAGTAACTCGCGATAGAAGCACTGTTATAGGTTGATTTGACAATATTCAACGCCCATTTATACCCTTCTTGGTCGAATCTCATTCTCACTTATCAAATCCATATTTGAATCAATCACCGGGCGTTATATTTCATAACGCTCGCTCATTATGTCCTAGGGCTTAATGAGTATACTTATTGCAACCGTATCCAAGGCGAAATAAAATAATAGAGAACTGAAAAATTAAACATTTCATTAGAAATTTCAGCTGATCAATTTTTGATAGTGGTCTGTTATGTACAACAAAAGTACGTTGATGCTGCGTTCATTCAATTAATACTTCAAATTAATATATATTTCATTCGTAGAATAAAAGATAATTCGTTCTTCCCTGAGAGATTTCCTGGATCCACCACTGTATTCAATTATCTCAAATATCCATCGTTAGTTTCAATGATTCGTGAAGATTATAAACGTAAGGATAGTAGCAGTAGCCAATCAATAGAGATTCTTACCTGCACGCCATTGATGAACCAAGAAAGGATAGGACCAGGATCGGCAGGATCAGAGATACATTTAGCCTGCACGATATCGTTCTCTGCGTAAGACGTTGTTAAGCCCTCGATCCTTGGATTTTGTCTTGGTAAGGCTATAAAAGAGAAATCGGAAACTGTAACTATTATCGGCAAAACTTGAAATGCAATCACACTAGTAATATAATCCCATCTCGAGCTCTCGCCAAACCCATATACGACCCTTCGAGCGGTTTAAAATTCCCAGCTTTATGTTATCTGTATTCTAACAGTGTGCAAGTTCAGACACTTCACGAGACATTTTGTCATGTGTAAAGATAACTCTCCCAACTAGTATGAGTCATATCCTCATTTATAATTATATTTATCATTAAAATCTATCAAAACCTATCCAAATCAAAACTTATACTGAAATCAAAAGTTTTATCGTATTTTTCAGTTGTTGTCATAAATCGTTGTTATTACATTCAGGATCAAGGAATTAAAATCTTATAATTAGTGTGCGACAGGTTATTCATTTGGAACGAAATTAAAAAATGGAGAGTATGATGAAGATTACTGTGCTAATATTTATTAATTTTCAGTATTCTAAGTTATCTTTATTTAAGACATACACAAGAGTAGGAGGCTCGCTCGCTTTTACCGTCCTAGATATATTGATGGGTACTCCGTGCGAATGGGGGATCTCAACAGAGTGTTCCAAGTTGAGATGCTTGCCATCTACAGATGTGCGGGAAGATGCTCGGCTATGGTAAGATAAATGAAACTATCTGGTCTGTTCAGACAGTTAAGCGGCACTCTACACACTGAAGAACTCGATTGTTTCCTTGAGGCTTGTCAGGGATTCCAATGAGATCCTTAATAGGCTCGGGGTTGGCAATAGTCTCTACCTGATCTGGATCTCTGGTCCCTCAGGTTGGAAAGTAAATGAGAGAGCGGACAATCTTGCCGGAGAAGGATCAGTTTTTGGACCATCCTCAAGACTCCTCCACTTGTATCCCCTACCGTGGGAGTATGCACATCTTACGAAACCATTAGAGAAATCAACATGCCTCAGCAGCGCTTCGGCAGTTCAGCAATGGGCCAAATCTGAGGGCAAAACGAGATACTCTCACTGAGTAGGCAAGGCATCAGGTAACGGAAATCTGATGAAATTTAGACCCTCCCTTCTGGAGGAGGAGATGCATGGGAGACAAAGTGGAGTCGTCAACCCACTTTCTATGTGAATGCCCTGCGCTCATTGGAACCAAAGCGCAAAGCTGATTAAGATTCTGTCAAGCTACGAATACCCCCTGAAGAACGTAGTTATCCCCTGTGTACGAGGGACTTTGACTATGTGCACTGATTTTTCTATCAAACTCGGCTAAAGATGGCAGTAATATTAAGAGGGTTGTTCCTTTGTGGATTCAAAGTGGAATTTGCCATAAACATTCCAGCAAAAAGTTTGGGTTGTACTTATGGTGTAGTACCCCGTGTGCCTTCATCTTTGATGAAGGGAGGGAATTAACTCCAACTCAAGTTTCTACCAATTTCCATCGGGGAATTGAATAAGCTCTGACATTATGGCGTTATATGCCTCTTTCTAAGTATTTATTGTGTGATTATTCTCTGCTTTTTAATATAGTCCCACATAAACAACCTGTCTCACTCTAATTATTAGATTTTTATTCCTCAGTGTAAATAACTTGTATTCTTGTATTCTTGTAAGCCGTAAATTAGCTGTAAGCAATCTGAATTCTCAAACATTAAATCAGCCCTTTGGTCATTTTTTCTTAATATATAAATTGTAAGTTTGAGTACCACTATTCATCTGAAGAAACTACTGCGTTGCGAAACATATATACTTCCATTTTCACAATAAAAGTGTATTTTGGAATTTTCTAAAGTGTATTATCCAGTGTAGTGTTCTTTTGTAATATCACATTAGCAGTTTGCAGCTCTTGTTACCCCCAGTGTGATTTCATTCTGGTAACGAAATTCAAACTGGGTGTTGATCGATTAACGTCACTTACCGGCCACTGTAACGTTATGTGTTTCAGATGCCAGTCGGAAAGCCGGTGCTTCGCTGGATATCTCGCAACGATAAGCTCCACCACTATGATGTCTAGTTAGTCCCCGGAGTCGTACTTTGCAATGGTCCACACTGCAGTCTTTGCCGTCTGGGACTAAATGCACGCCAGCCACAGGGAAAGATATCGTATTCGGATCGTGAAGCGGCATAAACCTGCAATAAAAACTTTCCTGATCAATTGCAACCAAGACAAAATCGTGTCGATTATCATCTACTCTTTGTAGACTAAGAAGATCACGGTCAACATTTTTCTCAATTTTAACCCTCACAAAGTATTAAAATAATGTTCGATATAAAAAAATGATAATAGTAACAGAAGTCATTATCCATACATTCAACACGAAGCGCTTAGAAAATGTGTGTCCACGAATTTCCAAGTCACTGTTCCTATAATCTTATTTGTTTTGTAAGTGTCTACCTTATGAATATAAATATCATTCGAGCACTTAGACTGAAGCTGACGAGTGTACAAGATACAATACTTCAAACTAATAAATTAATAAATTAATATATAAGCTAAATTTGTAATGGTTATTTCTAGAATGAGAACTGTCGTTGTTAAATAAGAATCATAAGTGGGCTCTCAACTTTTGAGTTCATATAGAGATATATGTGAGTAGGTTAAGATAGCTGTCAGTTCTCAGAAGGTTTGTTTATGTTCTTTTGCGATTTGATGTTCCAGCTGTGATAAATGTATCACGATGAACTAACCACTGACTTATCGATGATGATGTATTAGGAAAGAAGAAAACCATCAATAAGACACCATGTCCAAGATAGAAATTGGAATCAGATGTAACAAATCTAAGTTGCTTGTACTGATTTTTCACACTGATACCATTTTCCCCTACATATATTTTGAGCGAAAATGCTTCTCCTGCATTGCGTGATAGTATTTGCGGATAAGACTGTGGTTTGATTCTTCATATGAGTTATTATGAGCTAGCTATATTGTCAAAATGGTGAATGCGTCGGGATATCTGAGAGCGCATCGTGAATATTATTATCTTCGCGTATATCAAATCACAAATTGTTTATATTGATTTGATCTACATATATTCAAGCCGGAGTATATCATAGCTAGCTCAGACTTTATATGAGTTATTATAAGCTAGTTATGTTGTCAAAATGGTGATTGCGCCAAGATATCTTAGAATGCATCGTGGATATTGTTATCTTCGCGTATATCAACTCACAATTTGTTGATATGGGCTTGCTCTAAACATATTTAAGCCGGATTATATCACAGCTAGGCCAGACTTTATATGAGTTATTATGAGCTATATATGTTGTCAAAATGGTGAATGCGCCAGGATATCGGAGGTCGAATCGTGGGTATTTTTATCTTCGCGTATTACAATTGGTTGATATTGGCTCCAAATGAGAATATCGTTTCTTGATAAAACACATGGATAAGGAATTGGAAAACGTACCTGAAAAATTCTTGATCGTCCTTATACCATTTGACGGCATATAGTTGTTCCGAACCCATGTCGAATTTGCAATCCAATTCTAGCTCTTCTCGCAAATCAGCTATTAATGGAACTTTCATGTTTGTTAACCTGAGACCTTTTGACCACTTTACTGCAAAACAAATAACACCTGATTAGTAACAATAATCTACTTATTCACTAATAATAAATGAATAAACATATATTTCATCCATTTTAAAATTTAAATTATACTAGTAAATAGAAAAAATTAATAAACTTAAGTAAAATGTTCAATAAAATTATTAATAAATTACATAAAAGCACTTTTAAAATTTCATCAAGAAATGCGGGCAAAAAATGTCTTACTTTGACAAAACATTATTTTTTCAAATAATATTTATTTTTCAAAATTGTTCTTCAATACTACTAAAATAAAATTAATATTAATTTTTTCTACAAAATTATAAAAATAATTATATTTTAGAGATTAGTTTATAGTTTGAAATGGATTTTAAAATCATACCGTGATAAAATGTTAGCAATACTCTGAACTACGGAACCAAAATATGTTTTTTCGATAGAGCTATGTGTTTCAATTATGGGTGAATATTATAGTTTAATAAATAAATGTAACTATAGTTATGCTAACACTGTAGCTTCATCAATGTAAAATTTGTATGACGGGGCTAAGTTCATACGACACTTCTACCATAACTCAGCACCGAACCTGTTAACTGATTGCATTCCTTGCAAGCCAAAGAATGAACCCTTCTTCAGTTATTATATGGCGACACTGCCAGCCCTCTCATCAGCTATTATATCATCTTCATTAATATACTATCCGATAGATAGACATTCTCAACCGAGCAATCTATTCGTATTTAAACTCTTGTAAAATTAAACAGTTCACTGGTTCCGGCTTGTGCACATCTTGAATTTCTCTTTGTAAGCGTATTACGTGTCAAGTAACCATTTAACTTGAGTGCGTTTGGGAAATCAAACTAATAATTCGTATTAAGTCAATAAGACGGATCCTTTAATTATAGCATATTTACACTCTGAGGGTCCAACATTATACCAACCCACTTAGCCGGTTACAGCTCTGCGATGTAAATGATACAAAGGAATATTTTACTTCTGTATTCTATTTAAGATGAATTTTATTTAGATATGGAATGAAATGAAAATGCCTTGCCAAACAACTAAAACATAATAGTTAATTATTCACAGAAGAGCAAATTGTGTGAATACTCGATACGAACATTACTAACCAACTGTTGTGGTTGATAGTATGTTTGATAGAATAATGGTCAAAAGATCCTTGATGATTGCAATATATTCCCGTCTCTCTCTTCCACCTCAGTTTCTTCATTTTCGAAAGACGTGAGTCGGAGATCTATCTCTTCAACTTCGTCATGTTCACTGTCCCACATGAAGACGCCATTGAGACAATTCTTTTGGCAGTTTTGGCACTCTCATTCGTCATTGCTGCAGTCATTTTCGATATTCTTTTTTCTGAATAGGGTTACCTTTTGCTACGATGAACTAACTTCGGAATATGTGGTAAAGATCAACAAGTAAAAATTTAGATAAATTACCAATAGAATGGGTATTCAATGAGGAAGCTTGGATGACAACAGAGGTAATGAGTTTTTATTTGGTAAAGTTTCACAAAAAAAAAATTAAAATCAGGGTAATAAAGTTCTTCTATTCTTAGATAACGCTACTTTCCACCCAAAAATAGATTTAGAAATTGTTCGAATCGTTTTTCTACCTCCCAACACTACGTCTCACTGCCATCAAAAGATAATAAAAAATTTTGAAATTAAATATAGAAACTATCTGAGCGAAAACTTGATAGTAAACGACAAAGTTTTGCCCATATAAACAAAAATAATGGAGAAAAATCAGCGTTAGCTGAACATATTTTGATTATAGGTCACACCATTTCTCAAGAAAGTTTATGACTTTTAAAACACAGTACAGACAAACATCCAGGTAATTTTAAAAAAAGGTGGAAATGGATGAGGAAAAGAGTCATCTATTAAATACGATTTATCTCTAGCTGAGGGTAACCCCTTGTTTACACTATTACCCCTAAATTGGCACATTTTGATTCATAATTTAGTTTACTCTGATGATGACTACTTGGTAGTCGAAAAGTCCTCAGTACTTTAATATTATTTTTAGTGGATACGGATGAACAGTGTGAACTCTTTTATAGAATACACTCATAATAATTAATAAAAACCAATAAAATTCAAATACATGAAGTTATTTCAAAACTGTTTTGAGGAGGGTACAGGCTTTACTTGGTTTCAACTTTTTTCAATAATCCGCCCCGGAGGACCATACAAAGAAGGAGGAAAACCTGTTACAATTCTACATGTTGCGATTTTTAGTGCAAAATCAATTTGATCAGCATGGACTACCCACACCAATTATTAGTATCACAATAGTTAACAGTATGTACGTATCGGTAGCTCGAATATTTCATGAATTTATAACTTTTATATTTACCTTCTCGTTATCAAAAAGCATACAATATATTATTGACAATTGAAACGAAATGTTACTCTTTATTTTTGTATTTACACGAAGCTGTGTAGTGTTAATTTGATGCTCTATTGTAACTGTTAATGTAAATTATTCCCAGCGTAAAGAGAAATGATTTATTGGTGTTTTAGTTTATACATTCCGATAAAATTTCAAATAGAGCTGAATTAAAGCCATTCCACTTCGGAAATATTTCAATTATTTATTGAATCAAATTGTTGAATTTTTATTATTGTCGTATTATTGTAATAAGTCATGTTACAATAGAGGATCAGTTTCCATTTTAACAATGCATAGTCAAAACCAGATATATGATAATTGTTTCATTGATTCAATTAGTTTCATTCTCTATATATTTTGATATTTTCCATTACGGTTTGAAAGATTGTATGAATACATTTCAACATAAACTAGTTATTCGAATGGAATGCACAGAGGCAAAAATGTCTTATCAAATAACTACCTTTTACCCTCAGGTACTAATATCTGATGGTCTCCTAGGAATTGGAAGCGGCGAAAAATAGGAGATCTCTCAACTTGGAATATGCGAAAATGATGTTTCCTAATATTCCTGTTTAATCTATTATGATTTTCCGGCGAAGCCATTCTGTAATTGACATCCCAATTACATTATAATTAATTAACTAACATTGTAGGACTGATTGATGATGATTGGAATTCATGCACCTCGGCCTTTCATGGAGAGTATAAACCATAAATTTCCTAGCTTAGATCACTCGGAAACACTTAAAATAAAACCTATAATAGCTCCTGTCTGTGGACTACGCTCGCAGTAACGTCTAACACCCACAGAAACAGGCAATAGAGTCGGTTTCGCCCTCCCAAAAATTTGAAAATTGTTCGTAATAGATTAGAAATGAATGGCCATCCAAAAACAGGGAGAATAAACAAAATCTATAATGGCATTTTACAATATTAGTCGAGGAAATATAGCCGTAAAAAGGCCAAATGATCGAATTTTTTACTGGCAACCTGTATCGAGATGCGGTTTTCGCCATTTGCTTCAGAAACACAATAGAAAAAAATGTTACATATTTGTTTTACCAGGAAAAGCTTGGCTGCATTTGTGCATACAAAAAATCCATCTAAATCATGCAATTTGCTGATCTGTGTAAATATTATATTGTCGCTCATCAAATATTAATCAAAATTGGCCAGAATTTGTTACTCGGGGGTTTTTGGGGTCGCTGATTACGAATTTGATGTTTTCATAATGCCAAGCTGCACCCTGGGGTGGATTTCAGGGGCTTCGGGTGGGGGATTTGCAATATAAGGCGGAAATCCTCAAATTTTCTCAATCATTCGGTATTTTATGGCAATTTTGGGATTTTTAAACACAAACTAAATGATATTCGTTAACTCAAGTGCCCGGGGCGAAGTGGGGCAATGTGGGGCACTTGGGACTATTATCGAATTTCAACCATCAAACCTAAAAACCTTGTTCTCTGGGGTAACGAAGTTTTGATGTTTGACAGTTGAAATTGATCAACTGCCCCAGATGCCCCACGTTGCCCCAGAGGAAACTCTGCCCCAGGAGCATCTGAGCTGAAAATGAACCTTGAATTCGTGTTCAGCGACCACAAAAACCCACAGAGAACAAGGTTTTAGGTTTGATGGTTGAAATTCGATAATAGTCCCAAGTGCCCCACATTGCCCCACATTGCCCCACTTTGCCCCTGGCACTTGTGTTAACGAACATCATTCAGTTTGTGTTTAAAAATGCCAAAATTGCCATAAAATACCGAATGATTGAGAAAATTTGAGGATTTCCGCTTTATATTGCAAATAAAAGATTGTATGGCCATAAGTATAGTACTAGAAACAAAATATTGGTTTTATTATAATCATCAATTCGCTTACAAAAATGTTAATATTCTAAGTAAAGAAACCAATTATTATGAAAGATCTATTCTGGAGATGATTCACATAAAACGTGACTCCAAGTCTGTAAATCATAAAACAGACATTCTGTCATTAAGTCAGATTTATACTAATTTAATTAATTAAAATCCTTGCAAATTCCTACATGCGTCTTCATAATGTTAAAAGTATATTTTAGGTAGTCGTGGGTTACGCTCATCATTTCCAACAGTTTTCACATTAATTTTAACGTAGAACAAAAAAGATACGTGTGGCACTCGGGGACTGCCGTTATAAAGCTATTGCATAGCATTTTTTCTCAACTTATGCAATTATTATTATTTTTTTTTTTAATTTATGCAGTTTTTTTTTCTTTGATATTTTAATTCAAGTTTCTTCTTTGATATTAATTCAAGTTACTTTTGAGCGTGGTGACCGATGAGAAAACATATTTTGTTCTTTTATTGAATAAATGAGAAGTTAATATCGTTTAAAATATTTTTATTATCTTACAATACATGTAGGTTATTCAGGAATTTGTTATCAGTGAAACTATAGGTTTATGGTAACTGAATAACTGGAATAAGAGACATAAGTTTGAGACTTGATATCCTCTAAATATCTGGAAAATACCGCGTCAATGGTGGTCCAATATTTTGTTGTGGATTCTTGTGGATCATTATTCATTTTCAAATTCAATTTTTCCGAAAGAAAAGTTGTCAACCGCTCTGATTTTTTATCAGCGAAGTTGATGTTGAAATCGCCAGCCAAGATAAGTGGAAATTTATTACCATTTGTACCAAGTATTTTCGACCCTTCTTCAGTGTACTCCAGTAAAGTGCGATGAATAAAATGCTCTACCTCGTCCAATTTTGGATTCGGAGAAATGTAAATTGCTACCATGACTATGTGTAGGCCATTTCTAAGTTTGCATAAGCACGCACAAATATCTCCAACAAATGAGCGCCTAACATTAACATCGCTAACGTGTGCAATATGTATTTCAATATTCGGAGTCATAATATTAGTAACATTATTATTATTATTTTGGTAAATAGCTACCCCACCTTTTGGAACAGTATCTCGTTTGAATTGAACAATACAATTGAAATTAGGTATTCCAATCGGATTATCATGCGCCAAGCAAGTTTCGGTAAGAAGTAACACATCTGTTTGTCTCCTAACTGAATCTTGTAAATCGTATTTGTGACTATTTAGACTTTGGCAATTGAAAGTCATTATTGAAATGCCATTTCTATTACTAATGAAATCTAAGACACTTTGAGCTGTCGCCTGAACACTATTTAAAAACAGTCTTTTGAATTTTTGCAACAAAGATGCAGTCGATGCAGTTTGCCTTCGATTATTATAAGACTTGAATGTAGAATTAGTGTTTTTTGTCGTGATATACAATTTTTCAATATTAGTCACCCGAGAGAGCGCAACATAAACGAGTTCCTGTTATTTTTCGTTACGGAATTTCTTGATTCGGTCACCGCGCTCAAAGCCCGCGATAAAAGCTATATGCAATATATGCAATAGCTTAATAGAAACAGGTACTCTCAGATCTCTGCTACGCGCGTCTAACGTATAAACTCTAACTGACGCGTAGCGAGCTCCTAGAGGCATATGTCAAAATGATTTTGTTCGTAGCTAATTACAGAGGACGTCTGGAGTTCATGCAATTATGTTTTTAGATAATTCGAACCTTCTAATTTCGATAGGCCACGTGAAAATCCCGGAGTCTAAAGCGCTAGAGTGTTATAACATTCGTATAAAATAGCGAAATTTCTCACTTTTAGCAACTTCAAATTAATTAATTAATTTGACACATGTTAGGTGCTTAGGTCTTACATTATTTTACGTTACGGAATTTCTTGATTCAGTCGCCGCGCTCAAAGCCCGCGATAAAAGCTATATGCAATAGCTTAAAAAAATTCAGCATGTTTGTGAAGTGTTTTGAAATACCTTTGAAACAATGTGCCTGTTGACCCCTGTGCTATTTAAAATTCTTGAAGGGGTTGCCACCCCGTTTAGGAGAATTACCTACATCCTCACATTCACGATTGAAACACGTCTCTCTTGAAAGCAGAATGGCCCATGTTCTAAGGTTTTCCGGCAAAACCTCTTTATATTTCAGGTGGACTGTTTCAATTAAGCCACGCTGTATGTGGCGGCAATAGTAGAATGCTTACCATAAAATTTCTATGGTATTTACATTTTCGTATAAAAATTTAGAGTACTCTCGTCTAATTTTCATTGAATCTATAATCTATATCCCATTTACAGATTTGTGATGTTACGTTCTAGTAGATTCAATAAAAATGATACGGATAACCTGACATGAGGTGAAATGCGCTTCCCCTAAACAATTGCAAGTTACAAATTGTAAAACATTACAGATAATTGAATTCGTTTAGCAGTTGTCGACGGGTGTTGCAACTGTTGTACTACTTTCATTGGAATTAACCAGGTAGATCTTGTTGATCAGGTTAGTAAATTAAATCCCTAAAGCACCAGTTTCGAACAGTTTTAAAATTGTACCCCTGCGAAGCTCATCAACTGGTTTGTTTGTGTTTGAACTGAAAGTTCATTGATTCCAGTCATGCACCGTGTATCGGCTTATATCCTGCGCGCTTAATGACGCTTGTAAGAGGCATTTGGACAATAGAACGTTTAATTTGTTTGGGTCTTCTCGTCTAGTTGGGTCGTTTTGTAAATATATCGTTGCTGTCTACCGCGTCTAACGGATTGCCCACTTTTTGTACTCTGGACACGTTTTTAATTTATCTGTTTGTTAATATACTCCTTCGTCGACTAAATCTTCGCGGAACTTTTCAGGGATTTAATAAGGCCGTTTCTCGTGAAACCATTGAATAAAACGTGGAAATGATACACTTGCTATATAATAATTGAAATAGGTTGCCGTCTGGATACATTTAACATCGGAGGAACACTTTATCACATTTATTTCCTACACCAATCTTGGAACAAAGGGTCACATATGTGATATCGAGAATATAAGTACGAGCATATGAGTTTAGTATTTCTTAAGAAGGATATTAAATATGATTAGAGTCTGAGAAGCAAATGCGTCATGCTTATAATTGAATACAATAAAACTTTTAAGTAGCGGTCACTGAAAGTATCATAAAGTTTTAGCCGTTTATAGGAGTGGTCGCTGCTTTAGAAGAATACAAACTCTGGAGGATTATGTGGAAGAAATAACAACAATTATACAGGGTGTTTCAGTTTTTTCATTCATAACTTCGGTAAACGATAGACATTTTCTTCATTATCTTCTAAATAAATGAAGATTTTTAGCTCAAACTTGGTACACTTCAGTTTTACTGGATGGGGAACTTTTTTTGTGACAAAATGTTTTTCAGAGAAATACATTAGAGTAGTTATGAGGTTTTGTACGCATTTAAACCCCTCAAATTTCTACGCCAATAGGCGAAAATTATTATTGTATACAAATTTTAAAACTTTGATTCATTCTCCATAAAAAAGTATTCTTGATAAATTTCACTTAGAGGCTTCCTGTTTGAGCTATGTTTATTTTTCTAATCGGGGTTATCTCACAGAATTTCTTTTGAAAGGCTTTTTAAAAAGTAAAAAATTTTAATATCGTTTATTGGTAATGATAAAAAATAATCATTCATGATAAATGCTGAAAATGATATCCATTTAGTTCAACGCAACAGCGACATCGATATCTCAAAGATCTTCTTGTTCGAATTAACATTTTATTATATATTTTACCACAAGCTCTTTGAATACGATTCAGTGGATCTTATCTATTATGAACCGGCCTGGCATAGGCTTCATCGTTCAAATAACCCCAACCAAAAAAGTCCGGAGGATTAAGGTCAGGTGATCGAGGAGGCCATGCAACTGGACCACCTTTACCAATCCATCTTTCACCGTACTTCATATTTAGCCATTATTATACTTCCAAAATGGGCAGGGCAGTCATCCAGTTGTATCTATATATTTGCTCTCTCATTGAGTAGTGTTTCCTCCAACATGTCTTCGTGATTAGTTTCCAACAATTTGAAGAATGCAGCGGCCGTTAGTAGTAGTAGGTTGGTTAGTTGGCTATGTTCCAATTCCTTTTTTTGCTCAGAAAGATTTGTCGTAATCATTGTCCAACGCTATTTGCTGAAGTTTCTCAACTTTGTTGCTGGCTGAAAGGGATGTTCAATAATATGTGAACTAGACTATTAAACGGAGCCATTTCATATCTAAATGGTGTAGATGAATCTGCCTGAGCATTCCAAGTGATAACAATCTTTTATAATGTTAATATCGAGGAAAGCTTCCTTCCTATTTCGACAGTGAGTATCAGTGGAGCAAATTGGCCATTAAGGGTGTTCAAATTTCACATTTTAATTTATAATTCAGTTTACTCTGATGATGGCTACTTGGTAGCCGAAAGGTCCTCAGTACTTTAATAGAATTTTTAGTGTATAAGGGTGATGGTTTCTTATCCATAGTACTATGGGTGTAACAGAATCATGGTACACCCCTATTTAATCATTTATATTTCAAGATAATCATTTGAAAATTGTAAAATCTATAAACATAATAAGCGGCACTTTATGACATATTGTAAAATATGGCACACCAGACATCAAAAACAAAACGTCCGTCATTTTGAACGTCGAACCACCAATGCCCATTGTGTCTAGTGAAAATGCCTCATTTGCTTCATCCATCCAATTAACCGTTTTAAAACATGAGCCATCTCACTCAATTTGCCGCCAATAAAAGTTACAAAACTGCAGACGTCGTTCAGGATCATTAGGGTGGAGTTGTTGTTGTTCCCTAATTCTGTAAGGCCTACATTTATGTTTTTTCAACACTGACAATGCTTGCTCTCGTGACACACCAGATGCCGCTTGAATTTGATGGCTTGAAGTAAAGTGATTCGCTACAGCCATAACTATAACATTTATAGAAACGTCTCCAGCAACTTCAATGTTAAATTTTTTTATTTATTAGTTTGTTAAATGATACATAATTCATAAGATTACCCTTAAGTCTCCTAAAAAAGGTTCTGTTAGGTTGCCTTCTTTCTGGGTATCGATAAAAGAATAAATCACTTGCAGCGTCAGAGTTATTGTTATTCAGAATAAAACAACTCTTTCATATCATACTTCCATCATTTCCGAAAGCCTGAGAAATAGTTAATAATAGAAATTAAGTATTCAGTTAGACTATCAACAGTTATATATAAATCCTCGGGAAATAGGTCACACTAACACATATGTCTATTATTTCCGTATTAACGTACGTTTCGGTCTCACGACCATCATCAGAAGATGTATCAATGTCTAAAATGGGATTTCTTAAAGCTAATTGTAACAGCACAAACGTCCTTATCGCACCAATTTCAATTGAAAATGCTCACGTCACCGAAACGGATAGAAACACGAATAATCGAAACTGTAACACAACAATGTTTCGAGTATATGTGTATGTATCAAGAATCCATTGCTTAGCCATTTTCTTATAATATACCAATTCATGTCAATAAAGTCTGTATACGACGCTGGCACAAATGTAGCAGAAGTTGAGAATAGAATTAAACGCATTAAACAATCCTGTTATCTGAATTTTGATACCAACCTTATCACCAGATTTTTTCAAAATCAGGAAAACAATTTCAAAAAATATTTCAACAAAATCAAAGCCATTCTATCAAAAAAGATAATTAGTTTGATGAAGTGCGTAGCATATGAAAATCAAAATATCAATAAACAATGGTAAAAAAACACAAAACTTCCGAAATTTGTATTGCCTGATAATAAAAAATGGCCTATCGACAATATAATTGCAAATTTAGAATGTGGAATTAGGAATGAGAGTTTACAGGAAAAACATTAAAAGTAATAAAATTTGTAACATCTTGACGAATAAGAATAAACAGAAAGCATAAATAGGCATAGCATAAAATTCGTTTTAACTATCACACAAAAAAGACACAAGAGTTACTAGATGGTAAACCTCAAATATTAGTTATCAACTCAGATAAATGTAATAAAACCATCATAATTCATAGAAATGACTAAGAGAATAAAATAGGAAATCTATTAAATGATGAAACAACTTACAAGAAATTAAAATCTGACCCTACATTATCAGTACAAAATGACATGAATAAATTAACAAATAAAAAAAAAACGTGTGGCACTCGGGGACTGCCGCGGTGAAGCTATTGCATAGCATTTTTTCTCAACTTATGCAATTATAATTATTTATTTATTTTTAATTTATGCAGTATTTTTTTTTCTTTGATATTAATTCAAGTTACACTTTTTGAGCGTGGTGACCGATAAGAAAACAATTTTTTTTCTTTTATTTAATAAATGAGAAGTTAATATCGTTTAAAATATTTTAATTATCTTACAATACATGTAGGTTATTCAGGAATTTGTTATCATTGAAACTATAGGTTTATGGTAACTGAAATAAGAGACATAAGTTTGAGACTTGATATCCTCTAAATATCTGGAAAATACCGCGTCAATGGTGGCCCCATATTTTGTTGTGGATTCTTGTGGATCATTATTCATTTTCAAATTCAATTTTTCCGAAAGAAAAGTTGTCAACCGCTCTGATTTTTTATCAGCGAAGTTGATGTTGAAATCGCCAGCCAAGATAAGTGGAAATTTATTACCATTTGTACCCAGTATTTTCGACCCTCCTTCAGTGTACTCCAGTAAAGTGCGATGAATAAAATGCTCTACCTCGTCCAATTTTGGATTCGGAGAAATGTAAATTGCTACCATGACTATGTGTAGGCCATTTCTAAGTTTGCATAAGCACGCACAAATATCTCCAAAAAATGAGCGCTAACGTGTGCAATATTTATTTCAATATTCGGAGTCATAATATTAGTTACATTATTATTATTTTGGTAAATAGCTACCCCACCTTTTGGAACAGTATCTCGTTTGAATTGAACAATACAATTGAAATTAGGTATTTCAATCGGATTATCATGCGCCATGCAAGATTCGGTAAGAAGTAACACATTTGTTTGTCTCGTAACTGAATCTTGTGAATCGCATTTGTGACTATTCAGACTTTGGCAATTGAAAGTCATTATTGAACTGCCATTTCTATTACTAATGAAATCTAAGACAATTTGAGCTGTCGTCTGAACACTATTTAAAGGCAGTCTTTTGAATTCTTGCAACAAAGATGCAGTCGATGCAGCTTGCCTTCGATTATTGTAAAACTTGAATGTAGAATTATCGTTTTTTGTCGTGATATACAATTTTTCAATATTAGTCACCCGAGAGAGCGCAACATAAACGAGTTCCTGTTATTTTTCGTTACGGAGTTTCTTGATTCGGTCGCCGCGCTCAAAGCCCGCGATAAAAGCTATATGCAATAGCTTAACAATGTAGAAAATTTTCTCAAATAACTCGAAAAGAAAAGACGATAGCAAATTTTTGATTTCACCATTGCCATTTTCCCAAAGAAAGAAATCGAGATTGGTTCATTTTTTGGTATCTCTTATACTCATCGAGATTCCCTATTAAAACGTCGAAATTCACCAACCCTGTACACGCATCTTTCACGATGTGACATGAAGGATGCCTCCTCACTTGTCGACCTCTTTAAACTTTATTTCTGGACAATACATGGCAGCTATGTGGAATCACGCAACTGAATGGAAGTCTGGAAGGAAAGGTTGCCGGTCACGTTGCGTTACTACATTCTGAATTTGACACTTTATTACGTTCGAGGTAGCGGGGAAATACTTGACGTCCACACATTTTCAGATGGCGAATTTCTCGCGTCCTGTTTCGAGTTACATGGATTTTGTCCTAGATTTATGTGTATGATGTGTGCCTTGGAATCGCCGTATTTTTATAATAACGAATAGTTGAAAGTCTCGGAACGCCGTTCCAGTTTCAAGAAATAACGAAGCCATATTTTGTGTCTCTTTAACTAGAAAAACAACTGATTTATTTCGATTGGTTCTATTAACATCTGTGTTATAATGAATGTGAAGTTTCTATCAACAATTTTTCAAAAATCATCATAATTTATGAAAATGGAACAAAAGAATTCTTCAACAAAATAATTTTTAAGCTATTGCATATAGCTTTTATCGCGGGCTTTGAGCGCGGCGACCGAATCAAGAAATTCCGTAACGAAAAATAATGTGAGACCTAAACACCTAACATGTGTCAAATTAATTAATTAATTTGAAGTTTCTAAAAGTGAGAAATTTCATATTTTATACGAATGTTATAACACTCTAGCGCTTTAGACTCCGGGATTTTCACGTGGCCTATCGAAATTAGAAGGTTCGAATTATCTAAAAACATAGTTGCATGAAACCCAGACGTCCTATGTAATTAGCTACGAACGAAATCATTTCGACATATGCCTCTAGGAGCTCGCTACTCGTCAGTTAGAGTTTATACGTTAGACGCGCGTAGCAGAGACCTGAGAGTACCTGCTTCTATTAAGCTATTGCATATAGCTTTTATCGCGGGCTTTGAGCGCGGTGACCGAATCAAGAAATTCCGTAATGAAAAATAACAGGAACTCGTTTATGTTGCGCTTTCTCGGGTGACTAATATTGAAAAATTGTATATCACGACAAAAAACGATAATTCTACGTTCAAGTTTTATAATAATCGAAGGCAAGCTGCATCGACTGCATCTTTGTTGCAAAAATTCAAAAGACTGCCTTCAAATAGTGTTCAGACGACAGCTCAAAGTGTCTTAGATTTCATTAGTAATAGAAATGGCATTTCAATAATGACTTTCAATTGCCAAAGTCTAAATAGTCACAAATACGATTTACAAGATTCAGTTACGAGACAAACAAATGTGTTACTTCTTACCGAAACTTGCATGGCGCATGATAATCCGATTGAAATACCTAATTTCAATTGTATTGTTCAATTCAAACGAGATACCGTTCCAAAAGGTGGGGTAGCTATTTACCAAAATAATAATAATGTTACTAATATTATGACTCCGAATATTGAAATACATATTGCACACGTTAGCGATGTTAATGTTAGGCGCTCATTTGTTGGAGATATTTGTGCGTGCTTATACAAAACTTAGAAATGGCCTACACATAGTCAATAGGATAATATCTTCCTAAATTATCCATAACTACAACCCTCAAAAATCTGGTTGTGACACCAGAAATAATATCAACCAATTAACAATTGAACTACTCAAAACAAGTTAAGATTTGTTTCGATATAACTTGTTCTCATTATCTCTTAGTCAAATCTATCATATATGAATCTAAACTTAGTGCGACACTTGTGAGTCATACCAATGAAAAATGAAATAACATGTTATACACTACCTAATTTTTTTTTTCAATTTTTCGTAGATACATACCCAATAAACGACTATTAATGGATACATTTCACATACTGAACAAACTTCCATTAGAAACTCATAAGAACATTTCTCGCAAGAAATAGTATTTCTTACATCAACTTGGCTGTAAGATCTCGATGTGTTATTTGAAAAGCAATCAATCTTCGTGCGAGAACGAACTTATCGGGCGAAACTTTGCTTTTTATTCTGCATTTACATCCGTGAGAATATCAAGATCAATTAATTCTTGACTATTCTAATAATGAGATTAAGCCAACACAAAGGGACAGCTTCAAGTATGACCATCCCCGTTACTTGTATAGGTTAGTTAATTGATTACAATATCATCATTATATCATTCACATACATTGTCTAAAATAACTAAAAAACTGCCCAGACAGTTAACCTAGGACCATGATTCATTGAATGAATGCCCACTTGGTGCTTCTGTTGATTCTGCTAATTGATTTTGTGATATTATCAGAATGAGAAAGTATTAGAAAACCACTACACATATTCATATGATTTGAACATCAATGTGTTACATTTTCAATTATTCATGTTTCGTTCATTGTTGCGACCTCGATATTCTTAATTGAAAGTAATGCGATGAAGACGCCGGTGCTTAGTGCAATAAGTTCAAGGAATTCTCGCTTTAGTGACGTGAGTTAGTTTTCGAATGTCTTCTGATGATGGTCGCGAAACAGGAACTTACGTAATGACAAAAACATAGTTGACATTTGTTGATGTGACCTAGAATTTACATATAATTCATTCAATCCTGGATCAAGAGATGTTATCATAATTGCATTAGAGATTCGGAATTCTGCTGATGTCTGTTACATTAAGGATTACAACCAACGATACAGTTTCAACAGTTGTATTGATATGGGATTCTGATAGCTTAAGTGACATTAGAGAATATGATCCACGACACAGCTCTGGAAGTTGCATTTGGAATTCTGATAGCATCTCTTGCATTAAGGATTACAATGCACGAAACAGATCCAGAAGTTATATTGATAGGGAATTTTGATGAATGAAGTTGCATTAGAGAATGCAATCCACGATATAGTTCTAGAAGTTGCCTCAGAGATTTAGACTTCTGATAACGTCAACTGCATTAAAGATTACAATCCACGATAGAGTTCTTATATTAGAGAAATGGAAGTCTGACACCTCAAGATACATTAGAGATTACAATCTTTGGTTGTAATAGAGATATGGAATTCTGATGACGTCAGTTGCATCAAAGATTACGATTTACGTTACAGTTCCAGAACTTTTATTGGTATGGAATTCTGATAACTGAAGTTGTATTAGAGAATATAATCCACGATACGGTTCAATAAGTTATTAATCAAGGATCGGTTCAAGGAGTTGTATTGATAAAGAATTCTGATAACTGAAGTTGCATTAGACATTATAATTAACGATACAGTTCTAAAACTTGTATTAGAGATATGGAATTCTCATATCTTAAGTTGGATTAGACGATGCAATTCACAATATAGTTCCAGAAGTTACCGTAGAGAACTTGTATTAGAGATATGAAATTCTGATAACTTAAGTTGCATCAGATATACAATCCTAAGACATTTCCAAAAGTTCCTCAGAGATATGGAATTCTGATAACATCAGATGCAGAGCAGATTACAATCCACGGCAGTTCCCGAACTTGTATCAGATATATGGAATTCTGATAGCTTATGTTGCATTACAGATTATGATCCACAATACAGTCCCAGATGTTGTATTCCTGAGGAATTCTGATAACTGGTGTTGCAATAGAGATTACAATCCACGATACAGTTCCAGAACTTTTATTACAGATATGGAATTCTGATGATTTAAATTGCATTAGATAATACAATCCACAAACAGTTCCATAAGTTGCCTTAGAGATATCAAATTGTGATAACGTAAGATGCATTGCAGATTACAATTCACGGCAGTTTCTGAACTTGTATCAGCGATATGGAATTCTGATAGCTCATGTTGCATTACAGATAACGATCCACAATACAGTTGCGTTAGAGATTACAATTCACGATACAGTTCCAAAACTTGTGTTAGAGATATGAAATTCTGTTAACTTAAGTTGCATTAGAGGAAACAATCCACTATACAGTTTCAGAAGTTGTATCAGAGAGTACAATACACGATACAGTTCCAGAACTGGCTTAGAGATATGAAATTGTGATAACTTAAGTTGCATTATAGAGCTTAGTAACCGTCCAGTGCCAGAAGTTCCATTAGAGTTCCAAAATTCTGAGAACGTCAGTTACATTAGAGATTAGAATCCACGATAGAGTTCCAGAAGATGTATTGATATGGAATTCTGATAGCTTGAGTTTCATCAGAGAATACAACCCATGATACAGTCTCAGAACTATAATTCACGTTACAGATTCAAAAGTTGTATTGATAAGAAATTCTGATGAGGTCAGTTGCATTCAAGATTACAATCGACGATACAGTTCTAAAAGTTTTTAAGAGATTACAATCCAATTCACGATTCAGTTCTGTTAGTAGGATATGAACAAATCTGATGCCAAGACGATTGTCAAATAATAGATTTATCGAATGACAAGACATCAATTCTAGTAAGTTCTACATATGTGATACTCACATACTGAATCTGATATTCAATCAATTTAAACTCAATGACACTTCGATCATACCCACTTACAAAGTCACATAACTTACTTTCCCAGCAGATAGTTTGCGATCTAATGACAAGCAATCAATAGTTTTGCTTTTCACGTCAGTAGCAACGGCACATTTTTCTGGAGAGCTTATTACTTACGTCGCGCCGTAGATCAAACCGTCTTGCTGTGGATGACACTGAAAAGTTCGAATTTCCATAAAGGTATTTGCGCGAAATGTACATTAAACCCAAGTCGTAAAAGTAAATTGTGAGGTCACTGATAAAGGGGATTAAAACGTATAAGCGCATAAGTACCAAAGTGAGACACATTCATTTGAAGTGTGAAAGGTTTCTGCTGTAAGACATTTAATTAATGTGTTACATCTACATTTCGAGAGCTTCAGCAAAAATTGTCGGAGTTGTTATGTTTCTTTTTTAATACGCCATTTACATTCGTCTAATGCATCTGCCATTAGCCGATGCCAACTTGTATTAAATTATTTTCATCCGACGTTTAGTCAGTTCAGTTTCAATTGTTCTATTAAAGTTAGTTCTGTACAACGCTTCAGATATACAGGGCTGTATTTGACAGAAAAAAGAAGAACAACTAAATTTATCCATCGTTGGAAATGGGAGATACAGAATGGCCTACATAATTTTATTTTTCATCTAATAATGTTATAGAGAATGAACGTTATTTGGTGTCAAAAATCTTAATTGTACTCAGCAGTGTTTCGCTAGTTTGATACATAACACTAATTATCAGAAATATGTTAAATTGATATAATTGAACGAGAACGAAAGTATAACAGACTAAGAATTTCCTCATGGTGAATCCTGACCACCGTGAAAGGCGAATTAAAGGATAACCATAGGTGGTAGATGTTTTCCTCATTGCCCGATGAGACACCACTACATCGACAAAGATGCTCCAAATGGGCAACATCATGTTTCAGTATATTTGTTAGATCCTTCCGGTCTGACCCTCATACCCATTTTCCTGTCACCATGCCCAAACCGAAATTTTGTCCATTCCAGATTTATTCTGAAAATACTAATGATGAAGCCTCCTGGAACAGGGTACTCCAGAAGAAAAACCCTCTCCATTCTCGGGCGAGGAGTGTTAGAGAAGGTTCAATATTGAAAAATGTGAACTTGAAGATCGACCTCTATAACATCCGAGGTCTTATCAAAAAACGTGTTCATTACCACCAACACCAAAAAACGTGTTCATTACAAACCAAACATACTGGCCTTAACTGACACGCAGGTCAATCCATTCACCAACACGACCTATATGCTTTGCCCTGACTACGAGCTCCACACTCGTTTCAGATTTAAAGGAGGCGTCTGTCTCTATTCCAAAAATGATCCTCATACCACGGAGAGGAGAATCTAGATCCACAAGAAATCGATATAATGTGGTTCAAGCTTGATAATCACAAATAGGCAAAATTTCTCTGGTAAACTCTTTGAATGTCTTCCTCTGTAACTTGATATCATTCAGCAGAACAATCCAACAGCTGAAATTATAAGCATGGGGGATTTCAACGTTCACAACTAGGCTTGGCTCAAGTTCTCGAACAAAACGGATGAGGCAGGGCGATAGGCTGAGGCCTTTGCCATTACCAATGGTCTCGAGCAGCTAATTAATGAACACAGACATCTCGGATATTACCAGGCTAGGAAATCCCCGTCACCTGGTGAATGATGATTCAATAAAATCTGTTCTAGGGCAGTCGTTTCAAAACAAACAGAATACCGTTGTTGGTGTGGTAACCCATGTCTGGAGACCATAACAAAATATGTTGAAGCCAAAAATATGTGCAATTAAATAATAAAAGCTTTGAAAGATCAAAGTTTATCGAATGCCCGAATTGTTCGTTTTGGCCTTACGCCAAAGCAATTGGTATGAATTTCACATCCAGTTCATTCCCTCCTCTAACCAAAGATGATGGTTCACTAGCTACTACACCACAAGAAAAAGTCAATCTTTTTGGTGGAATATTTGTAGCGAATTCTACTTTGAATCCAGAAGAAAAGGACCCTCCTAATATTTCCGCCATCGATAGCCATATCCTGAGATTGTCTTTCGTCGTTCTCAAAGTATGTTCACCTGAATAAGCACCAGTTTTCTGCAGATTGTTTACCTTTCATACAAACTGGGTGTGTTTCCTTCCATCTGGGAGACAGCTAGAGTCCAACCACTCCCAAAATAAGGAAGAAGACCCTTCCTATTATATATAGACCCATTGCACTATTAACTGTGACCTCTGAAGTGATAGAGAAAGCAATCAACATCGAGTTCATCCAATACCTAGGGAGCTCCAAAATCGTAAATGACCGGCGTTCCGTCAATAGAAATCTACAGGAGACCTGCTTGTCTACGTAACACATGTATAGCTTGAATCTATCGAAAAACATGGGGAATCTGTAGCTGTAGCATTGGATATCTCCAAAGCATTTGACCGAGTCTGGCACCGAAGTCTTCTCGGGATACTTCCGCCTTACGATGCAAACCCTTCAACTACATTTGCAGATCCTTCAATTTTTCCAAAATATCTGAAAGAAGTTCGTCCATAATACCTTCGGAGTTTCTATATCCTTCCTCTTGTCTCTGAAATAAAGTGAGTACGATTGTTCTTCATTTAGTTATTGTGATTCACATAGTACCTCAGCTTTCTTAATTTCTAATTATGCTGTGGAAATGTGTGTCCTTTCTCCCTGTCATTTTGGAAGGAGAAAATCCGCAAAAACAATGCATTAGAATTTTTACTTGACCGCAATTATTTGAAAAGACTCCAATCTACATTTTGTGTACAGTGTAGGACGTTTTTTTCTCCAAATTTTCCCCCTGAGTGGTCCTTATAGGTTAGGGTCGATATTTGAACTGTCGCTTCGAGATGCAGTTCAAACCATTTTAATACGTTCATTTTACCATTTATTCATTGAATTGTTTTTTTTATATTCAATATAAATTTCATCGCACACAACATGTGGTATAGACTTATAAATACCTGTAATATTGATGAATAACAAAATTAAGGAAAAAAATATGATTTCACGCATACGTTGCATTGAGTTTTCTAGATTTTCCGAAATATTATTGAGAAAATGCGAATGTCAAACATGAATTCTAATCCAAAAGTATATACCGAACAATTTTTATCGCAATAAGCAAAATGTAGCGAGTTATAATCAAAGAGTTCTATATATAGAGATGACAAGTTGTATCGTTTGTATATAAAGAGAACGTATTTTGGGAGTCCAGCGCGGTTACCCTCTCTCCGCGTCCCAAGCGATCGAGGAGGCTTGTTTTTTCCCTTTCTCAAACCAAACGAAATACAAAAGGCGCGCCGCTTTAAAAAAAAATATATATATATAAGGAAAAAAGGGAATACATTTTCAATAATAACAGATTTTTTTTAAATATATTATAATTTATTGTAAAAAAAAGTTTTCTATCTTCCATAAAAACAAGTTAATCTTGTATTATGTTGTCGTACATTGGTATTCTTGAAATTATTTTTCTTACACATAGTTTGCGATTTATATTTCAATCTCGCATTAAAATAAATTTCTAAAACAGACTCAATTAATTTAAATTTATGACTAGAATCATGTGAAATGGTACAATTTTTATCAAATATATTATTTGGTATTTTTCTTAATGCTTCGATAACCAAAAAATTGAAAATATCATATTTAAATATATTTTTTTCATGTGCTAAAAATACTTCTTCCGCAATGTAACATATATATTTAACTTCATCGGTAGGATTACAAAATCCTCCCCAATTTTTTATTTTACTTAATACAGACATTGATAATATTGATTTAGATTTAACTAAATCTATACAAAATGTACAATTGGTTTTTCTTGGACTTTTTTTTTATAAAATGGCTTGCATATTGCTTGTACAACACTAGCTCCTATATGCTTAACAATGATTTTACTATAATTGGAGATATTCCAAGAATGTTCTTGTACATCAAAATTAAATACTACATTTTTACATAATAGTTCTTTGGCGTTATATGCCTTCAACTTCTTGGTTTATTGTTTTTTTTTGGCAATACGTAACAGATTCGTTTTATCTAAAGCAGAACAATTTGCATGTTTTGATGCAGCAACAGATAATGCGTTAAATTTTAATTTTTTCATGCATTTTTTCAATTGTACCGAAGTCGGATTTACAGCATTGCCATTTTGGCGACGAATAATTGAGAAAAAAAGCTCAACATGATCTTGAGAGATTTTGTAAGACAAGAAATATTCTATCATATTATTGGTTAAAAGCTCATGAGCCATATACATTAAATTAGTTAGACATATAACCATACCACAAAATCCAGTCTTTGTGGAGAAATGGATTGTTGCGGATAATCTTTTCATTTCACCTTTAACAATGTATTTTACATCTCCTTTTTTATTTTTTTCCATAACGATTTCTTTACCTTCTTTGGCATGTATTTTCTCTATATCGGAATAAGATTTAGATGTATCAACATCAATATACAATTTCTTAATATAATCTATATAATCTGAACATTCAATAAAAATATTATTAAAATTGGATGAAGTAACAGGTCTACGGGAGCAGCCAGTATTTTGTTCAAACTTATTCACAACATTTAAAAGATCAAATGAATTATTCATATTGAGGCAAAAATCTTCTGTAGGTTTCGAAAATGAGAAAGCTTCTCGTTTTTCTTCTCTTAAAATATTCATTGCTACAGAGACACTTCTACTCAAAGTTTGAGTAGCAAGAAAAACTTTCATTTTCTCATTTTCAAAATCCACATGCCTTTCATTAATTTTGCATGCTAAATGCATACCCTCGGAGACCTGCACTTCATGCAATTTTCTGATATATTTCCACTCAATAACATCATTATTAAAATATATTTTAGTTTTATGCAAATAATTTCTAATTAACTTGATCATATGACAGGGGTCATAAAAAATATAAATAGTATGTTTGCTAATTGGATGAACAAAAGTTGGATTGAAATTTTCATCATGTACATTTAAATTTGCCCCAAATGATTTACAAGCTCCAATATGAGTACTGTCACCATCAAAACTAATACTTTTTACTAAAATATCATAATTATGGCATTCTGTTAAAATTTGATTCAAATATTTGAATTTATCACCCACTGTAATACGATCAATTATATAATATGCTATAGGAGCTTTGAAGTTGGAATTTAAACAAACTAACATAAAACCTAGTGTTTTTTTGGCTATTTTTAAATTGGTACTATCACTATCTTCTCCTGTATCTACTACACCTTCCCACAGTCGAGATTGAGGATTCCAGTTATTAGAATCCATTGATCGAATGAACATTTCATCGAATGTAATATTATAAACATAATTTTTACTTTGAGTCTGCTGTTGGATTGTCTGGAGCATGGTTACATCGATGCCAGTAGAGAAAGTATCATCTGTGGTCCAACGATCAAGAGTTCTTGAACATGGAAGAGCATTGAGAAATTGTTTTCTAACATAATCATAAGCAGCAGGCGATTGAAAATGCACCGAAGATGAAAAATCCATAATTTCTGGCGAATAACTCTTAGTTGAAGTTTTTATGGTGTCATTGGCTGTATCATTACAACGAGCAATGACTTGATTAAAAAACTTGGGCATATTCTAAAATAAAATGAAGAAACACAATGCTTAATATGAATAAAAAAACCAAAAAGTTCCATTTCGAAAATTCTTCAAAGAAAACAAAGCATTATTTTGTTATTTTTCAATTTTTACACATGTAAATTTAAGCAGTCACTTCATAAATTATTGATTCCAAGGTATAACAAAATATATGAAAATATATTTCAAATTATACCATCAACAATTTAAAAAGTTCAGCTTTTACAAGTTAACCTTTCTTTATTTACCTGTGTGTTAATTGATTTTAATTTTTGTAATTTATCCTTCAGGCAAGCATTTTCCTTTCTCAATTTCAAAACAAGTTCATTTCTCCTATTCAATCGACTGTTAAAAACATTAACTTGTTTCTTTCGATAATTGTCATATTTTTGATAGTCGTTGAATGCATCTTCAGATGTAAAATCATGTTGGTGATAAATTCGTCTCACAGTTTGAGGTGTATTAACAGATACTCTTCTTGTCGATTGATTAATCACAGCCATATCACACTCCATATCACTAATCGGAGAAGGTACAGCACTGTCAATAACATTTACACCACTTGACTGGCTATCATCTCTCCCATTCATATTTTGATCATCAAGCCTTTAAAATAATAATATAATGGAGATATAAGCATTTTTATAATCAAATTATTTACTTAAAAAAATGATAATTGAAATTATTACCTATAAGGTATAGCATCAGGTTTCAATAACAATTTGTTTCCAGCATATCGATGGTATTTGGCATTAAAATGATCGCTACAGAGTCGACTAGTTTTTGCAAGTGAACTTGGGTGAAGCAACATTGTTTCACACCACAATTTCCGTCGTTCAAGATTTTCAGGAAAGCTGTAAAATAAATAGATAATAATATAATAATACATACATAACAAACAAATTGAGGTTAGATTTTCTTTTTATTTATTATCATTTATTTTACAAAGAATAAAAAAACTTACTGGAAAAAACTTCTTGGTTGTTGAGGTGTTTTCTGCTTTTCACAAAATTTACATTTGTAACCCATGTTTAATTTATTTAAAAAAATCACTCAAAACCAATAATATAAACAAAACGAAATAAACTTTATTCTGCTGCAATAGCGTCATAAATGAATAGTCGCCTGCCTCGATCATGCGTAAAGAACGAAAAAAGGGAGACTCCCAAAATACGGTATAAATCCGACTTGTCATCTCTATATATAGAACTCTTTGGTTATAATACGATTGAGGCTTGGCCAACAAGTAATGTCACCATCGTTTTTAGAACGTCGATTTGCAATGTTAACAAGTAGCATACAATCTGGCCAAAATCATCGATATTGACTGAAAGAACGAAATAATGGCTTTAACACGTTTTAATATTCACGTTCCATCTATGACAAAAAGTTAACTGAGCTTTCCTGTTGCTATTCAACTAGTACCTACTGCTAATAGTTATTTGTTTTACTAGGCATAAAAGCACAAGATTTAATGCCGCGGATGGTGTTTCATAGCCGAGCGTAGCGAGGCTATGAAACCAGCCAAGGCATTAAATCTGCTTTTCTGCCGTGTGAAACATATAATTTTTTCTTCAAATTTGTTCCAATTCCACGCAAAATCGACTTTTTCATATTTAAATTGCGTTTCATTATCAATATCCAAATAACTAAATTATTTTATTAAAGGTAACTGGGCCCTGCGTTACTATGTTTACCGCTGATGACGTTTGTTGAATATGTTTGTTTACTGTTTACTTTGTCATTGTCAATTTTGAAAAGTTGTCATGTTAGAAATGGATTTACTGCAAAGTGAGGATGAATTGATGCAATTAACACCACCTGAGATAAGAGACCAGGCGCGAGATGTGGAATTTAACCTTTTACCGGAAAAATCAAGAACTGTATATGAACCCACATACAGCAGATTCATGGAATATAGACAGAAGAAAAATATAGGATCTTTCAAAGAAAATGAAGCCTTCAACATTATGGTCTACCTATTCGATGTTGAAAGCTACCCTGAACATAAAAAATAACATTGATTTGGCAAAATACCAGAAGTTACGGGCTTTTTTGAAACGCCAGTCAGACGGTTTCCATGCAAAAAAATCCCGAGTTTTTCAAAGAGAAGAAATCGAGAAATTTTTATCAAATGCCCCAGATGAACTGTATTTGTGTACAAAGGTAGGAATATATTGAAAATGATCTATTATGGATTAAAGAACTAATTTTCAATTTATATTTTAGGTTGTAATTATTGTTGCAGTCGCTGGGGCTTGTAGATGTGATGAGCTTTTGCAAATGAAAATAGATGATATAAATGATATGGGCGATAAATTGCTAATTATGCTACCAAATACTAAGACCAAAAGATCAAGATCTCTTGTAGTAACGGAATATTTAAGCGTTTACAGAAAATATGCAGCCTCCAGACCCTCGAATTTAAATAATCGGCGTGTCTTCTATGAATATGCGAACGGTAAAGCACATCATCAATTCATTGGCATTCACAAATTCGGTAAAATGCCAGAAGAAATTGCTACTTTTCTGGGACTATCCCATGCGAAAGAGTATACCGGGCACTGCTTTCGCAGAACTTCGGCCACGTTGCTGGTGCATTCTGGTGGGGACATAACAATGTTGAAGCAACATGGAGGATGGAAGTCTTCCGCTGTCGCGGAGGGCTATATTGAGGACTCGCTAGCCAATAAGTCGAACATCGGCAATAAAATATTTTCTGGCGTTTCCGGAGTATCAAGTGTGGATACTAAAGTTGTTAATTTTACTGAAAAGGAGGGAAGTGTACAGAGTTCAATTGTATTAAATAATTGTTCACAATTGACCATAAATATATCTAATAAATAAAAATTTCGTGTTGTAGTTTGTAGTTTTAATGCAATAAAACCAGTTTATTATCATCAGCATCATTTTGAGTTTTCTTAATGTCATTGTCAATTTTAATGACCAGTTTGACTTAAATTATTACTTGGAAGGTTGCCTAGCAACGAACTTTTTCTGCCTAGGCAGTAAAAGTGGACTTTTTCTGCCTAGGCATTAAAAGTACAACTTCTAAGCCTGCCAAGTGTCATTAAAAGGCCGCTTTTAATGTCATTTGGAGAAAAATCATATTTGCATCAGATTGGACTGCAAAAGTAAAGATAATAGGAGGAGGGCTATTATTCTCCAATGAATATGGATGTTTCAGTAACGGTCCATACGTATGGAATGAAGTTATGAATACACGGGCTCCGAAAGTTTCCATGTCGTACGTCGAGCTGGAAACAAATATTTATTAAAATATAAGTATTCGCAAATAAGGGCTCGTATTGACATTTCGCATCGTTCCAGACTTTCTATGCGAACAATCTACATTTACAATGAAGATCCAGCAACGGAAACAAAAGAAAGCGCGTCGGTTGTAAACAGCAGGTTCATGTAGAATTAAGGGCCCTTATTTGGCAATAAATAATCCGTATAATTCGGAATGATGCGGGGATAGTTAGATATAAGCACCGTGGAATCTTTTATGAGACTGTTTTCTAGGATAACATAGGTAAGCATGCATTTTATATACATTAAATGGGACATACACATAGAATGAAGAAATTACAAATTAGATTCTCAAAGAGTACTCTATTTTGCGACTCCATTCGCAATTAATTGTTGTAATTCTGAAATGCCCTTCAAATTGTTACATATTGAAATGTGTAAAGCATATAATATTATAGCAACTGCATCAAAACAATGGTTTTCAAACACTGTTATATTGAAGAAATTCACCTTCAAATTGTTCAAAACGTTGCGGCCAAGTTCCAAGTATTGTCGTTCAGTCAAAACAGTGATAAATTTGTTGATTAATGTTAGTTTATTCGAAAAAATATGTTAAAATCGTCTATTTATGGTTCAGTTTTTGAATCGAAGGCAGCGGGAGAATTTTTTACATTTTACTTTCAAATTTTTTTATAATTTATCTTCACAATCACTGTCGCAGATACTACAACAATTACTGGCCGCTGTCCAATCTGTTGACGTCAAAGCACATTGGTCATTTGATTGTTCAAGTATATTATTTCATGAATGGTCAGTTTGCGATCAGCCGTTGATCCAATATCATGTCTTTGTTCAAGATTTTGGGATCAGTAGAATCAAATGCGTATACCGTTAGCAAGACATAACTGAACACCGGAATAAAGGCAGTGAACTGTGTAGCGTGAAGAATTTTTTTCTTCAATAAATACGGTTACAGGAACCAGTAGAATCAGTTTCAGTTTAAACCTCAAGCCTGTCCTGAAGTTGCCTCATGTAATGATTGGCGAAACGTTGGCATGAAGTCTTGCTATTTTGACGCGGAATCCATCCAGGAGCCAAGATTTTACAAAACCTAAATGGCTAAAATAGTCGCATCGATGTAATTATTATAAGTATAAGTTTGCAATCGATTTTATGATCACCATATTTTAGCTTAATCTTTGTTCAGTCTTACCGATATACAATCGTTACGATTTACACGTGAGTCAGAACAATTTAGGTAACATGGATTCAAAACTGAAGGCGATAGAAAGTCGGTCAGAACAATTGAGCAACAACTTTTCAAACTTTATTCTGAATTCCTTTCATTTCGTTGAAAAATTCCAAAAAAGTTGACCCTAGGTGTATTAGTTAGTCGACAGACTGACGGTACTTCAGGACATTCTGTGTATCGAAAATCCACTCGCACCGATAGATACCTCAATACCCTTTCCCATCCCCCCCCCCCTGCCCTAAAGCAATCTGTCATAAGCTCCTTTGGTCCACAGAACTGTCAACTTATCTCAACTTATACTTAAAATCAGAATTAAAACATATTTCATCTGTCTTATTATCAAACAATTTCTCCCATTACAACATTTAAAAAGCCATAAAGAAATACACTTCGCCTAAAATTTCAAATCAACCTGAGACACAAACTCCCCCGCCTGCTTCATCCACTACCTATCTTCCATATATTGAAAATATGACAGATCGAATTTTCAAAATCCTTAAGAAACATAATACTTCTAATCGGTTGTCCAAACTTCCAAGATTATTTTAGTTTTACAAACCTATCAAAGATCCCCTTCCTCCTCTTCACTTAGAAGATTTATAGCATTCTCTCTTCTTGCGGTGAAGTCTACATTGGGGAAACAGGTCGTAGAGTAGCTACTCGTGTGAAAGAACATGAGCGCTGTACAAAGCTTCGTGATCTGCACTTTGGGAACACAAGTTTGACACTAATCATCAAATTCTTTTCGAAAATACTAAATTCCTAGCCCGAGCCCCAAACTTCTATCAGCGAAAAATCCTTGAAGCTATAGAAATCCTGAGACATCCAAATAATCTAAGAAGTGACTCAGGATATTACCTTCTCAACATTTTGAAACCCATCCTCGGAAATTTCACTTTGCACATGATCACACAGCGTGAAGGGTTTTTTCCTACAATAAATACGGCTACAGAAACCGGTAGGATCCGTTTCAGTTCAAGTCTCGAGCCTGTCCTGAAGATGCCACCTGTAATGGTTGGCGAAACGTCGGCATCAAGTCGTGCTATCTTGACGCGGAATCCATCCAGAAGCCAAGATTTTACAAAACCTAAATGGCTAAAATATTAGCATCAATGTAATTATTAGTTAGTTAGTTTACAATCGATTTCATGATTACCATATTTTAGCTCAATCTCTGTTCAGTCTGTCCGATATAACAAACGTTACGACTTACACGTGGCTCAGAACAATTTAGGTAACATCGCTTCAAAACTGAAGGCGATAGAAAGTCGGTCAGAACAATTGAGCAACAACTTTTCAAACCTACAGTCCGCTAGAACAATTGAATAACATGACTTTAAATATAAATGCGATCGAGAGTCGGTGAAAGAACCATCAAATAAGAAACCCATGAATCAGACCCTGATATAAAATAGAGAATATTGTTTTCGCAAAGTGAGAAATTATTTGTCGTAGGAAGCGCGCCATAAATTATTCGTAAACAGTAAAATAAGTTGATACAAAAACACTAATACTTATTTCATGCCGTAACAAACATTCAGTGTTTGCCAGTGTTCGTGTTCCAGCAACAAAGAATGAGATTATAATGAGCGGCGAGGCATATTTCTAGTTATGCATTTACATTAATTTAATTTGCACTTATTGTTTATCTTTCGAGTGCTTTCGCTACATTATTTAAATGTTTACGTCCCACTAAGCTCTGTGCTTATGATGTTATACATCCCCCAGTCGGTTTCGTAAATCCTCCCTCACAGAAACGAATACGTTTCAATCCAATATTATTTACGGTTTACGAAGTTCGTAACGTAACTTATATTTTAAAACAATCCCAGATTTGTGAGATTCCAGTAAAATATTCTGTCAGTTGTATACCTACAGCTAGAAACCATATGCATCTTAGTTCAGTGATTCATGAATCAAAAGACCATATTATAATATGGTCCCCTTCTTGATATCCAACAGGAACGATATGTTTCTTGTTCATATTAATTGAACAAATATTAGGTAGGTTTAGTTAACCGTTTTAGTTGGTACAGTAGAATTTTCGAAATTAACCTGTTGCTCGGTTTTGTGTGCCTTCCGAGCGAAACAGCTGTCTAGAACCATTAGTTTGTGACGTGTTTCTTGCGTAGAGGAGGATAAATCTTGCATAGACGTCTCGGAGGGCCCGTGCCTCCAGGTGTGCCGAATTCTTACAGACTAAAACTCCTCCCCGTGAAGTTGGTTCTCCATACCAGAAGGAGCCCCACTATTGGGCCCTCACAGTCCGGTGTATGCTATGAAATTCAGTAGCCTGATGTAAGGGATACTTCTCATTTCCTCGGGTGTAGTTCTATCGTCTCCTAGGTATGTCCGACGACCAACCGCATATGCTGAGATGTTTGTTGCATGGGGCGTGTCTGGTCAAGAATGCAACAAGATTCCGTATTTTTGTCTGCTGAACGTCAGTAGATTTTTCACGCGTTGCTGCTGGAGATCTCCCATTAGTCACTTGCAGTGCGACATACGGGGCAGTTCCCTCCAATAGGCAAGGTGCTCTGTCTCGAGCCATTTTTGGATCACAAATTTCGCTGTGGCATGAGAAATGCCACAGCTTAGCTCTGGTCCAATCAGGAGTTGTTCCACCCCCGCTTGAGCAAGTGCGACGACAGTTTCAGTTCCTCCGCATCTGGTTTCCTCAGCCTCCCATACGAGTGTCACTCTATTGAGGTCTTAACTAGTGCTGTTAGTTCTTTTACATAATCGGATACACATTGTGAGGTGATTGTGTATTAGTCCTGTGCCTTAGGTGGCTCACTATGATTGTGATTTGTATATTCTCATAGGCTCTCTCCCTCATGATTTGAGCACATGTTGTGATTGCTACTAATTTTGCCGCTAGTGTCACCAAGTTGAAAGAAATTGTTTCTCCTTGGTCCGTTGTCTCGACTATTGCAGCACCTGTACTTTTTTCGGTCTTGGTGCCTTTGGTTAACCATACGAAATCTCCTGGTATCAAATGAGGGTTGTACCACCCATTTTGAATCGTGAACGGTACGGAAGTGCTGTGAACCTTGATCCTGTCGGATCTCATCCCCGATGGCCCAGGTGACCCAAGCAGTCCAAGAATGCTTTTGCTATCATCGGCATGAGAAGAATCATCGACTGAACATAGTTAAAATGAACAAAAGAGGCACCAGTACTGACCCCTGGGGCACACCAGTACAAACGTCATATTCGGAAGAGTATGTGTCGCCAATACGCACGGCAAATTTTGCATGGGTCAGATAGGCCGAAATTATGCTCCTAATCTCAAGATGTTCTAGTTTGTAACGTAAAAGTTTTATAGAAACACGATCAAAAGCCCTGAAGTCCAAGTAGACTATGTTAACTGGTTCGTTTTTATCTAGTGATAAGCTCCAGTTATTGATACAGTCAAGTAGGTTTGTAAGTACGAAGCGACCTGGTACAAATCCGTGTTGTTCAGAAGGAATTAACTTATTAGTTAGAGACAATTCCATCACTTTCTTAGAAATGATTGGTTCCAAAACTTCAGCAACTATTGGAGTAAACCGATGAGATGATAATTTTCAGGGTCCAACTTATCACCTTTTTTGAAGATAAGTATTACATTTGAAATCAGTTAGTATACATCACAGAGACTGGCGTTGCCAGGGCGTTGTTTACAACATAAAAATTGTTGAGGATAGTATTCCTCAAGACAATTTAGAATCTGCTAAATTGGTATCGCTAAATCTTCAAATGACGTTCAAATGACGTTTGAAAACAAAATTTGTTATTTCAGTAAGACAGTAAAATATGAAACTCGTTCTTCGCCTCGTCCGTAAACATCTAAGCTGGTACTTCAAGAAATCATGTTCCGTCCTTGTAACGTAGATTACTAGGTATTGCAAATTACAACAGAAGGAACTGAAAATGAATTTATGAAATGAGCGACGAAAGCCTTCAGAAATTAGGAATTGGAATGGATGTGATTGAATTTGTACTTATTCTACGATCATTCGCAATAATTAATTGACAATCTGGCTGAAAAGGGAATTATCAATTTTTCCATCAATTATAAAATGTAATCGAAGAAACGAAAAGTATAAAATGGAGAATCATCAATTCATATCGTAACGGTATGAAAGTGAGACATTATTAATTCTCGGGAAAGGTTATTTACGTTGGTTTCACGCTATAAAATAGTCTATTGTTGTTCCTCTCACGCAATATATAAGACGTTGCTTACGTGCACCTAATTCTTAAAAAAGTTTTTGTAGAAACGTTGATTTTCGTCTTGTTATTTCAGCTATACACATGTTGTTCCGGTGGATATTCCATGCAGTGTAGTAATTGTTGCTGCACTGCATAACGATATCTACCGATATGTACCTACAGGGTTGGCGACACTTACAAATATGCTTGAATTTATATTCATATTCATCTTCAAAATTAAGGGAATTGTTGTTATGATTATTATGAACATTAGTTTTACACCTTATTATTCTGTGTAACCTTTTATAGGACATTACAATACCTATTAGTTACCACTAGTATAAAGAAATGAATGATTACAAAGAAGCTATAGCCCTGATGGTCTATTATAGATGCATTTGATATGCAGATGCTTCATATTCTGCATTATTAGTTGCTTTCTAAGTAATTTTCTTTTCCAAACTATTATTATAGTACATTCATGTCTTCCTTGTGATTATAGTAAGTAATTATGTTATATTATAAACTGGGAAAGTTTTGAGTCTAATTGAAAGAAAGATAATACCGGAACGTGTCTGAACTGATTTCGATGTAACAATGATAACTCTCTAGTCCAGATCGATCAGTAACTTCACAAACTTATAGACTTATAGGCTTGCAGGAAGCTGTTTCCCTCTTCTCATAGACCTCGACAGTGGAACGAGCGTTTGCAACGTTAATTGAAGTTGACCATATTCAGCCAACAACATGATAAAAAGACCAAAAGTATCTCACGCCATCTATGAATAGAAGTCTCACTAAGAAATCAAACAATGTACTACATTTATTGAAACATTCCTCGAACCTTACAAAAGTTATGAAGAATGTCAAACTACTTGAGATGACAACACCAAATCAAACCAATGTAAGAGTTGCCCACTTGAATGATCAATTGCCCGAGCAAAGCGAGCGCCAGGGATAGAGGGTCTGCTGTGCAGATGGATCCACAACATGCTCCGAAACAGGAAAGTCATAGGAACTTTCAGAAGGAGATGCGGCTCGCTGGAGGATGTCCGCAGGGAAGTCTTCTGTCACCTCGGCTGTGTAATCTGGTGGTGGACGAACTTCTAATACTGCTTGAGAATAAAAGATTCTTCGTAATCGGATATGCGGATGGCATCGTCATCATAGTACAGGAGAACTTCGGGACCTCAATAGGATCTCTGATTCAGCAAGCACTGAACACCGTGGAGAAATGATGCAACAAGGAAGGACTCAAAGTCAATCCCTTGAAAATAACCATTGTACCCTTCACAAACAAAAAAGTGATTGGAAACATACAAGAGTTTTGCATGGAGAAAACATACAGATAACGGACGCGGTCAAGTACCTTGGGGTGAGCCTAGATGAAAGGATGACCTTTGGAAAAAGCTGTACAAAACCACTAATAGCGTGATGAGAGCCCTGTGGACCTGTCGTCTTACGGTCGGAAGAACCTGGGGACTCACACCGCGGATGGTGCACTGGGTGTACAGTGTACATTACTATAGTGAGACCCATTGTAACATACGAAGCAATCGTATGGTGTCCAAAAACAAAAACTAAAGTATCCCAGCATTCCCTGAACAGAGTTCAGAGGCTGGCGTGCTCGAGAATAACAGGTGCAATGTTGACCATACCAACGGCTGCGAAGGAAAAGCTGTTGGGATTGGACCCACTGCACCTCGCCGTTCAGGCAAAAGCCGTAGGAAGCCTATCGCTTCGATATTATTGGACAAGTAAAGGGCGACCAAAAAGGCCGAAGCATTGTTGGATTGCTTGGATCACCTGGGCCATTGGGGATGAGATCCGATCAAGGTTCACAGCACTTTCGTACCGTTCACGAGTGGGCGAAAGAACATTGGGCGGGAGAACGCTGGAAACATTCTCATATGATACCAGGGGATTCCGTATGGCTTACCGAAGGCACCAAGATAAAAGTACAGGTGCTGGAATAGTCGAGACAAAGGACCAACAACATGTGCTCTAATTATGAGGGAGAGAGCCCATGAGAATAGATAAATCACAATAATAGCGAGCAGCATAACAGTGCTCAAGGCACTGGAGTCATACACAATCACCTCACATTGTGTACTGGATTATGTAAAGGAACTAATAGCATCAGTGAAGAACCCCATTAGAGTGACACTCGTATGGGAGTCTGAGGAAGTCAGACGCGAAGGAACTGAAACTGCCGTCGCACTCGCTAAAGCAGGATCGGAACAACTCTTGATTAGACCTGAGCCAACCTGTGGCATTTCTCATTCACAGCGCGAAATCTGTATTCCAAAAATGGCTCTAGACAGAGCACCGTGCCTATTGGAAGGAACTACCCCGTATGTCGCACACCAAGCGACTAATGGGAGATCTCCAGCAGCAACGAGTGAAAAATCTACTAACGTTCAGCAGACAACAAATACAAACTCACATACAGGGGTTGCGGCGTAGAAGAAAGACACCCATGCATGTGCTGTGAATTTTATAGAATATACCAGACTGATGAGGAGATAGCAATATGTGAGGGTACAATAGGACAGTAATGACCGCAGTGCAGTGGATCTCGAGGCGCCCATGCAAGATTGTCCACCCTCTTCGAAAAAAAAAGAGTCGCATGCCAGTAGTTTCCCATTCCCTACTAACATTTGTAAAGTTCGAGATATCTATCAGTTAATGTACTACATGGTTTGATTTCTTAGCTATCTATTCATAGATGGCGTGAGATACTTTTGATGTTTTACCATGTTGAAGGCTGATTCGGTAATGTTGCAAACTTTCTCGTTCCACTCATGAGCGCTATGAGAAGAGCAAAGCTGTCTGGAACTTTAATTTTCTGACGTTACTAATCGATCAGGACTAGAAATACCTTAACATTGTTATCTGACAGAAAGTAACATGATATAAATAAGTATATTCATATATTCATTTATTCCTAATTCTCTTACACTAATTTCGAGCTTTCAACGTATTAAAATCTGAGATTTAAAATAAAAATGATGATGTGCTCTTTTAAATCATATGTTAATAAAAATACGCAATTCCTATCGGAATATGAATAGCTCCGATCAGATTGTGCTTCCTCCGATTTGAAGGAGATATTTGGCAAAACGATATATCACTAAATTCAGTAATTTTAACATTCTTCCGTTCTCTGGTTAAAGTTGGCAGCAGTTGCAGATTTTAATACCTTTTCCGGCAAAAGATATTGTTTCTGACGGCGACTGAGAGATGTGAAATGGAAATATTCGAAATATATGTTGAACCTAAATAAGACGTGAACCTTCCCTAGTTTGGAAATGAATTCTGAAATATAATAGATATATATCATTATTATTTCCGCACGTCCGTTTCTATTTTACAATGTAATATCTCCTGCTGAGGAATATAAAATGCATAACTTTCTTACTAGAGCCAATCTAGGTGCATGAGAAATACTCAACTCTAATAAAATAGTAAAATCTGCAGTTATAAATTCTTTTGTTGGATTCGTCTACATTTTCTCGGATTTATGTACAAGTTATAAAGAGAGATAAACTATGGTTCAAGCACTAAAAAGAAACAGCGACAAACTGAATGATGCAATTTTCCAATTTTCAATAACGGCATACAATATAGTGCTTGTATTGAATACCAAGAAACTGAACTGCCTCGTTCCACACAAAGCATGGATGGTTGAAGTATTCAATGTCAATTATTAACATTTCGTTTGAAATGTTAAAGGGTCCAAAGGATTTTTGTCTGTGATAAATACCTCATATCTAACATTCATGTTTGAGATAAATTTTTGATGGCATGTTGAATATACCTAATGTCACTTTTCGATATACCGAAGACGTTTTTTTCACTCCCGTTTTCGTCGGAAGTAATATCAACTTCCGATATTATTAAATTTTTGGAATGTACGAAAAAAGTCCCTGAAAAATGAAATGATTAATGATTTATTTGGTCATAACTTTTTTCATTTCTCAACATAATCTCCTTGTACCCACTTCATCCAACGTTTTTCTAATTTTTCTGACCCGTCAAAAAAGAAAGTGCTATTTGCGCGCCATCTATTGGAGATATCAGATTGAGAAAATTAGGGTATATTCTAAAACTAAAATGTAGTTCTCAACGTGCTGTAGATCAAATTTCGGTCTATCATTTTCCCTCAAAAAAAATCACAAATGAAAAAATTTCTTTTGCTTATTGAACGCGACTATAGGGCTTTTTGTTTTTAAACAATTTCGTGTTTTCAGGTGTTGTCTACCAGCACCAAAAATTTGATGTCGACATTTTCGACGGCGTCGGTTTGACACCCCATAATGCGTTTTTTAACACAAAAAGTGAGGTTATGGCATTAAGCACAGGATTTGGCCCAAAAATAATATCACCATCGTTCTTAGACGGCCGATTTGCATAATAATAGCCACCGCAGAAAAATTATATATGAAATTTCCTGACCAAAAGTTAACGCTACTGGACTACTACTGCTACTGTTGAATTCAACTATATTATTGATAGCTAATAGACGCTATAATCTGAAGCATATGTAGATATTATGACATAATATTCTGTAACAAGTCCCTGTCCATTATTATGCTATGGAAACAATTGCTGACGATATGATCAGGGTAATTTAAAATACAACAGAAGAGGAGCCAATCAGGTGGACCTATGAATAGTAGGAACATGTGACTTTCAATGCTTTATGTTTTCGCAATTTTCGTAGAGCTCTCCAGGTGGTAAACAAGTTTGAGTGTTCAATCTACTGTTGAACAAGTAAATATTTCAAATCGAATTGAATTTCTGCGTGTACCTTTACAACCCGAACAATAATTGAAACAATGAACTTCGGTCTCAGAGAAACATACTTCCACACGTTGCAATAGCTTAATATTGAAAGCGGAACCGACAATTTACATCGAATAATCAAATTTATTATTACACAAACATTGTGCTTTGATAATAAATTTGGCAAATCAAACATGTGAATGAAACGCCGATGGAATACAGTTTGAAATTTGATGTCATTCTGAATGACCGTTTATTGTGAATTGCGCTTTAATTAATGATGCTATTAAAACAAATATCCTATGTAATTTATATCATAAAGACACAAAATAAATGTTTGCTCCCCAGTACAACATAATTGGCATACATTCTTTTGTTGCGTAGCTAGTTCCACTGGCTGTTTATGTTTGATTGTTCTTTTCGTCAATACTAAGCAGAGAATAATCTACTCTTCTACATAATGAGTGGGTAGTATTGTCGAAATATGGGAGGAAGAGGCTAGTAGTTTTCGAAGCTACGAGTACTCTTGAGTACTATTGTGAAAACAAGCGATGCAACAATTTGTGCAGAAATTTTTAATAAAACCTTCAATAATGCAGGTTTAATAAAACATTCAATAATGCAGATAAAAAATACCAATTCTGCAGGATATGATGATATTACTTCTAATATTATGAAAGCTTGTAAACATGAATTGGTTATACCATTAACAGAAATAATAAACAATTCGTTTACAAAAGAAATCTTCCCAGATGCTTTAAATATGGCAAAAATTATTCCAATTCATAAAAAAATTTTCAAAGATAACATCCAAAACTATAGACCCATTACAATTCTTAGTTGCTTTTCTAGAGTAATTGAAAAATTAATGGTGATTAGATTGACTGCCTTCATGAAAAAATTCAATTTACTGAATAAAACCCAGCATGGTTTCACAAAAAACAAATCTACAGGTACTGCAATAACCGAGATCCGGGACGGATCAACTGCTTGAGGCTTTTCATAGATCTGACTAAAGCTTTTGACTTAATCGACCACAGGATATTGCTCACTAAATTACAATTGGATGAGATCTTATTTATACAAAAGACATTGTGTTCAAATAAAAAATTGCAAATCAACTATATTGAATATGCATCGAGGGGTACCACAGCGTTACGTTCTGGGTCTATCATGGAAGTAGATAGACTATTATAGTAAGCTACAAATCCATGAAATGAATGAGTCGACATAAAAAAAGACTTTAGCACACAAATCTGATGAAGTTCACAATCTGGCAAACCTAGTTCTCTCTCTGGTAGGTGTTCTAATTGCCGAGTTTGTAGGCACGATTTGTCGTTACAATCGACCAGACAGTTCAGCGAATCGCACAAAAAGCGAAACAAAGCAAATAGCTTCGAGTATTTCGAAGGACCGTTCTGTCCAATAACTTTATAAAAGGCTGAAGGAAACGAATCAGTTTCAATATACTATTTCAAGTACCTATTGTTCATTTCGACAATTTGCTTTGGGCCTAAAACAAAGATTTTTCCTGATTTTCCTATATTGGTTACCAATACAGGTGCCCAGATTGTAAACCGCATCAGGGCGTTCATAGTTGCATTCAAATCTCAACTAAAATAGTTATTCAAATCATTTCTTGATAAGAGATTAACTATACTAAGGAATTCTTATTATAACTTTTATCCCAAAGAAACAGATATACTTCTTCGAGGATGTTACACAACATCTGAATGGTTAGAGTCACCTCCTCAAGACTACTCTTTGGGAGGGATGGTATGTCAAGGTTATAAAACCAAAAGCCGAAGCGGTAACATTTTTGATTGTTCCTTTCTTTGATATTTCTAACAGTCAATTAATATTTGTGAGTAAAAGGTAAGTTTTAATATTATATCTAGTGGGGGTTAAAGGTATAAAAGCAAAGTCAAGTTTTAAATTCTGTTAAAGTCGACATAAATTCAGATAATTGGTTAGGTCAATTTGATATTAGTTTCAAGTTCAATTCTGGTACATCCTGAGTTAGAACAAGTTTATTCACTCTTTCATTTAGTCGAATCAATTATTAAAGTAAGGTAGAGCTCATTAAATATTGGTTGATTAGCGAAAACATATCGTATTGCTATGGATTGATAGTTTTTGATCAATTTAACAAACCGGCCTCATATCGACCTCCTTGTGTATAAGAAAAGTGCTAGTGTCTGAATCCAGTGAGTATTATTAGCCTTCTTTGTTACCAAGTTGTATCGCTTTGAGAAACCCATGTAAACTCTATTGTTTTGACCACGCAACGCATTTATAGTACAAAAGAGTTTAAGTGAACTCAGTTCTTGATTGATAATTTTTTTTATATATACTTTGACTTCACGAGATGGAAACCTATTACGTTCATGGAATATCGTGTGAGCATCCTGTATTTGTAAATAGTTTCGCATAAGCCTTCATCCAATTGCATTACCCTGAATTGGATTTTCACTAGAGAAACAGTCCATTTTGAATTTTTAGTGTACAATTACATTCTTTAATTAAACTGTGTTGTCGGTTGAGGGAGACGTTGTAACGAAGTTTCGTTTACGTCGTAGATAAAGATGGTATGCCGTCTGTATACTTACCAAAGTTAAGGAGGATGAGAAACGAAACAATGGACGGGGCAAGCCTGGGAGATGTTACGGAGCTAATAGCCGCGTTGAATCCCGCACTCATTACTCCGGAGTTCTGTTACTGCTGTGCTGTCAACTTAGTGCATTATTCAGTTTTATAGTATCCCTTAAGGGAGTTGCAGTGCGCACTTAGATAGCCCGGGAGGCGACGAAATTATATATTATTCAGAATGCCACTCCCATTTTTTACATAAAAGTCAAAATGTTATATTTATCACCGTGCCTGTGGGACGCTCGTTGATTATTCAAGACTTTTTAGAGCGTCTCCAGAGTAGTCTGATATGTTCTCAGGAGAAGTATACAATTACGACCTGTTCCACCTGCAACAAAAATAAAACATTTAAATTTTACAGAGTAGCTTCGGATCGAATAAGACGAATCAATAATACTCGTCTGAATTATAAATATAGGTACGTGTTCATTCACTTAGATTCTACTGATATTTATTAATATAGAAGCTGAATAGTCCTCAAAGAACAACGTCCGTAGTAAATACTTGGACCAATATCGAATAACAAAATAATTAAAATGAAAAATACACTTGTAACAAATTTTCACAAGCTGTAGTATAGGAATCTTCCATCGCTATACGAGATTACCTAAAATCTTATCTTATTCCTATTATTAAATACATATAATCCATATGTTTGTGAATGCATAAGGAATACACGAACAATATGTTTATTGTTAAGTATAAGCTACACAACAAGGGACCCTGATATAACGAGGGTGGGAACCTTGTAGCCAAGGTAGATTTGAAATCCAATCAAAATGAAACAAGGCCGATATCTCAAACACCGTTCGTTTGAAAAAAAAATTGCTCGGACCCGTCGATTTTCATTTCCTGGGGGAAATATTTTTCCCATATCATCAACCTTGTAACTTTCACCTCCTCGCAGGGGTGAGCTTCAACCTCAAAGTCTTAAATGAGAATAGGGGGCGAGTGGTACCTTATTTTAAAGGTAATCGAATTCTCTGTTCAACTCATCTTAGTTTAACGAACCTCATGCAGCCATTTTTGAGAAAATAAGAGAAGATCAATGGAAAAATAATTATTGCTCGGTGAAAAAATGTTGAGATCCGTTGGAATGATGTGGATTTTCGTCAGACCAATATCGACGTTTGTGACGATTCACAGACCCATTTCGAAAAAACGAACCCCCATCGGAAAAACAAATGTTGAACACTAAATTCGGATTATTTATTATTCGTTCAGTCATAATCTCGCAAAATTCCAAACATCTGTCAAAGTCATCTTCGTTTATTTGTTGTACAAGATGAATTTTGTAGGGGTGAAATTTATGTGTCTTTAAATTCACGCGAGTACTCGTACGAGATATGCCACACACTACAGGTATGACGTGGGCCAAAATAGCAACTTCCACTGCTCCGTTTCCCACTATCCTTCGATTTGAAGCAATTGATTTTCGGTTTGTCACTGATCCTGTCTCCCTAAATTTTGCTACCAGCTCAATTATGTATTTTCGGTTAGCATGTTTATCTGGATTCATTTCATTGAGTGCCGTTGCTGCAATATTAGAACATCTACCATTTTCGTAATACAGTTGAATCGGCGAAACTCTTTCTGCAGTAGAATAGACCATTTTACTTCAAAATAAAGTTTAGTCACAGACAAAACCCTACAAGATACCAAATTGAAATGAATTAAATATAAATACTCGGAACTTTCAAGGAACTGCAAAATTTATAAATTCTTCACAAAAACAGAATTCCACAGCATATAAAATGAAGTACTTTTCTTCGAACGATAAAATTAGAATTTACATCACCTTTTGTCAATCGTGAATGGATTGAGGAATGTAGAAAACATCTGAAAAGATCTGGTATACAGACTGGTTGAAGACCAGAGAAAGAACAGGTGTCACTGAAGGCACTCATGACATAGATAATGGTATTGGAATTGGTAGATGGAGTCAGCACTCTGGCAGAACACAATGCTTTGATGTGAATGCCGGGGCACTGTATCATCGAAAAAGCTTATGATCTAGCGATAAAAAGCTCATCAGCACCATATATTGACCCAGAACCTGTACTCGGAGTGACGAAAATCGCATTCCGAGGATGTATATGGGACTGAGTCAAATAATAGCAGGAATACAATTGCTCGCATACACCACGGGAAAACATGAATCAAAGACCCGTGAAGGAACAGAACTGAAGAACTAGTCAACACGAGTAGGAACCAAATCTAAACAATAATGGGTATTCTCAATGCTAACAACTTTCTGGCGCACCTGCACAAAATGGACATATTTTCATTCAGCAAATGAACGGAAACTGCCAAACATATACTGTCAGAATGCAAGGCATTGGTTCGCTAGCCTACGAAGAGTATGACCGATGAATAACCTATTGAATCTTATATAGGAAATTATAATTAGAAAGTGAGCACTAAGAACCATCCATTTGGCATGCCCCAAGTACATCTAAGACAAAATGAAACATAAAACAACAAATTCTCTAGCTTATTGATACCTAGACAGATATGGAATATATTCTGGATGAAGGAAATATTTTTCAAGTAAAACAATTCAACTGAATCAACCTTATGCATTCGGAGTATAAAACTTGATTGAAAAGCATTTTATGTAAAATATCAACGATTACCGTTCAGTTCATTTAATTTATAATAGTTTTTATGTATAAAAATGTTGTTCGGCTGGTTCACAATGTCCATATAAGATTGAATATCTAATATTTATGACGGAAAACATATTGCACCAGTATTAATTTTTATGGTAGATGCACAAGTTGAACTTTACAAGGTTTAAAATTTTATATTGCGAAATGTGAGCTGGCACACAATAAAATTCTACCGAGTGTCGAGGTAATCCTCCGTAAAAGCTCTGCAGTTCCATCAGCCCGAAATTTGAAATTAATCGGGCTCGTTTCACACTACATTCAACTTATCGCAAATTAATTAATATTCAACATGTTAACTGAAAACAGATGAAAGTAATGAGATATTCATTTCAGTTCTAAATAACTACAATTATTGAATTCTATCAATTCATGAAAACATTATTAGCCTGTTGCTTACAAATTGAATTTGAGATTCGAAACGTGGCAGAACTCCTATAATGAAAATAGTTTTGGTCCTTTCTCATTCTCCTTCCTTCTGCTCTGCAACTCTGGCACGGAATTCTGAATTTCCAATCTTTCAAAATATGTAAGTCAGTGTATTATTATTATTATAGGAGAAATAGCTTCATGGGCTTTTGATGATCATCACATGATGCAGTCAAAAGAGCACTAGAAGACGGAGGAGTAGATAGCACGACAACCAGGAAGATGTGGCAACTGCTGTCTACCAGAATAGCAGAGACAACAATACGACAAGAAACTATTTCCATCTGCACAACTTGAGGAATACCCTTCCCACTTATGTCGAACTTAATTGTAGATCGAATCCTCTGCAACCTGATCGACTTCGGCATACTCTGTCAGTGCTATGCCCACGACATAGCCATATTCACAAGATAAGTTTGAGTATACCTTCTGCGACATAGTTCAAAGAGGATATGAATAAACTAAAGAATGGTATCAATCGACGAGGATTAACTTCAATCCCACCAAAACCACCCTAGTTGTCTTTACAAGGATGTAAACATTAACCTCAAAACCATCAAATTAGAAAGGAGAGTTATTGAATGGAAATATCTAGAAACTATATTGAATAAAAACTCTGGAACAAGTATGAAGATGAGATCATTATCACCATCAAAGCCACAAAAGTCCTTATGGTGGTACAGTAAATTTGCGGGCAGGAACTGGGTATGTAACCCAATTATCCTGCGGTGAATGTGCACCGCAATAGTAATCTGGGGTAGTTCAAAGATAAATCTATCGAAAATCCTAAGACTAGCCTGGGTATGCATAACAGGTACATTGGGAACAACCTCAACGGCTGCAATGGAAGTAATCCTGAACCTAACACCCCTCGCTATAAGAACAACGTATAGAATGATTGGAGATGGAACCACCAAACGTAAGTATGGATGTCTCCCTGCAAATCAGCATATCAGACACATGCTCTAAAGTAATATGTAAAAGGTATAGCTTCGTGAAAGAATCCAACAAGAAACTAAATCGCAAAAGCGAATGGGACGGAAACTCCATCCTAAGACTCAGTAGAAAGGTCATTACATTGTACACTGATGACTCCAATATAACAGAAAGAACTGGAGTAGGAGTACATACTTAGGTAAACTGAATGAACTAAGCAATAACAATGCAATTACCCTCTTATGGAGACACCAGAACGGAGGGAAACAAACAACCTGGCGCCAGCACAATACTGGAAGAACTCAAAAAAGAAATGGATAATATATGATGCCATCATTGCAAGGACTGAGACAGGCATAGATACGTTTGCGAAACTATAACCAGAAGAGATCTAATGCCTGCATCAACCTGAGAAAAATTGAACTCGGAATACTAACAGGGAACTGCCAGTTAGAACGACACATCAAAAAGCTCGAATTAGTAGAGAGAGTGCAGGTTGTGCGAAAAAGGAGGACGAAACTTCTATCCACATCTTCGCAGAAAGCGCTATTGTGCAAAATCTAAAGGAACGACACCTAATAGGGTAAAAATTAGAAAAGGGAATTTTTAAGTGCTACAGGGTTGGAGGATCTGCTGTAGCTGTGGAGACATCCTGAATGACCCAACAGCAGAAAGGGGGAATGCAATAGATCTATTAGGTCGCAGTAGGCAAAAGTCGCCAGCATAACGCAATACTTATTTTATTCACAATAATGGTAGATTCAGTATTCAAAAAGCTTTATTAATGCTCAATTTGGTACTAACCAACTTCTCTAGAGATAATATTATCTTCATTTCTCCGTTAAGATATCAATTGTTCAGTTATTGCAAAGGGCTTCTTTTTTGGCAGTTGCCCAGTTGCGTCTCGTGGTCAGGAAGGACAACTGGAATGAACACCAATTATCATAGATAAATATTCTTCTTTACCACTAGGCAAGCTCACCTCAAATTTCGCTGAATCATGACTATTTCGAAGTGCAGGTGCAGGGAGGGATCTTTAACGCGAGGTCACATCGTCAACATTTTCAAAAGCTGTCCCTTACGCTAATTCGGTAAATGTTTATAACGAACGGTGGATTCTATTCTTGAATGAGAGAATGACTCTTATTTAGCACTCTTATTCTCAGTTCATAATATAATTCATAATTAACTCAAGGACGCGTTAATCTACAGTTCTAAACTTAAGTGGACAACGTGCGGCTTATTAATTAAGTCTAAAAATTCTTACAAAGCAGTTTATTGTGGTTCGACATTTCTCTCCTTGAAATACGACTAGTACAAGCAAATTACCAAAGCTAAGAAAATATTTAGAACGACATCGCAATACGCATTTGGTTACAGAAATTCGTTAAAATCGTTCCCTCCAAAGTTTGATATTTCAACGTTACAATGAATACATATTTATGAGTGTTGTGCTTTCATTAAGAGAAAATTCTACTATCTCAGTTTATATCAACTGTATTTTTGCTGTTCATAATAATCAACAACTCCGAACAAGTTTAAAATATTTGAAACGAAATAGCTCTGCAATGAGTTGGAACCGGTATTGAAAGGAAATATTATTACAACCTCAAGGAATATAAAATGTTTCAATAAAGGAAGGAAAATCGAGAAAGTCCTTTTTAGAATTGTTTTAGCATCAATAGTTGGTTTTCTACGCGCGTATTTCTGGCAGCGTCTTCTGGAATCCTAGTATCCTCCAAAACTCTTATAGCGACCCCTATAATTATTGCATAATTCTTTGAACAAAAATTATATGTATTTCTGTTGAAAACGTTTTCAAGCAGATTGCTTTAAAACCTGATTCCCTGAAGGAATGGAAAATAAATTGCTCTAAGATCAACATAAAAATTCCAGTATAAAATGGAAATAAAAGACAAAAATTACACAGATTCTAGTCAAAAACGCACTAAACAAATTGTTGTTTTCTTATATATTCCATTATATGACAAAATCATTGGGAATTATCAACTGCCAAAGTCAAATAAAACGGAAAACTTTGTAAATGCACATCCCCTCAAAAATTTTAAAAAGTATGAAATGAACCAAATTATAAATGCAGTAGCAAACAATTTTCGTTGTAGACTAACTAACAGTCAAAAAAATATTCGGCACATATGACCACAATTTTTGTATTGTGCTGAGTGTGATGCGATTAACTTGTATGGGGATGAATGAAACAGTTTATTGCATTTTTTAATATAAACCTCTTACTTTGAAGTGAAATTTGATATTATTCATTCGTCATTCTTTCATTGAGCCAATAGTTGATAGGGGTTCATCTCTTCTTACTCATCAAATACCCATATTCCTAGGGTTCTTACCATACTGAGGCTTCAGGATTTTTTTCAATCTCATTCGCTGAGACATTTGCATAGACACCAATATATCCAAGATGGTGAAAGTAAATACTCTTGGGATCGGAGTCTACAGGTGAGAGGGGGTTTTAAGTTTCCCCTTATTTTAAACTATTAGTCAGTCGATGTTAATTTCATTCTCGAATACTTTTATATTGCAAATAATAAATATTATTTCAGCATCATTCTCGTGATTCTGCCGAAAAAGTTCATAACTGTGTGTAGATTCCATCAATAAAGCGATCGACTGAGGGAAAGTAACGATTCGAAATTAATTTTCGGAAGTCAAAACATCGATCTCTATAATGTAGGTAACGTTTTTTATTCACATTCAATGGAGAACTAATTGAACCTATTTCCAAATTATTCATCATTATGTTTTATTAATTAATTGAACTGATTTTCAAATTATTCATCATTATGTTTTATTGATTAATTGAGCTGATTTCCAAATTATTTCTCAATATGTTTTATTAATCAATTTACGTATCACCAAATTTGCTATACAAGGTGTTCCATCTCAGACGAGCCACTCCGTATATTTCTTCTTCTTGTGGGTACATCTTAAGTCCAAGATATTTGTGACTCAGTCTGAAAATTTGGACGAACTACGCCAACGAATTGTAAATGAGTGTCGTCAAATAGCTCCAAATATGCTGAACCAGGTTAGAGACGGTTTTCAGTCTTCATTGTAAGCATGACAACACAATTCAATTTTTCTACGAATGTGATTTTTTGAAGATTGTTTAAGTTTGTAAAAAAGGCTTAATAAAAATGAGCTTGTACATTGTACAAATAACCAAAATATTCAAGGTGGCGCATTCGAGCAACAAAATTAATTTTTGGCGCAAATGGTTTATCAAATTTACGTCTTTCATACACCGTTGTAAAGAGGCTTCCAAGACCTTTCAAATGACGGATCACTCAACCCCTCTCCCCTATTCAATTTTGAGGGGTTGAAGCGCCCCCTATTAGGGGGTTGCTCGTTCAAGCCTCAAATATACGTCAAAAGATGTCCCCCAAACAAAATCATTCGACGTGTTTCGGGAGATTTTTCCACTCACTATGGGATAAGAAATATACGGGGTGGCTCGTCTGAGATGGAACAACCTGTATACAAATTTAATAGGTTCATTCACAACCAGAAATTGGACCGAACTAATTTTCAAATTAATCGTTACTACGTTTTATTTTATTTGTTGATTTTTTCAATAAGTCTTAGTGAATTTTAATTTTTCCAATACTGGTTTTCTCAAATCACATTTAACTCATCTCTAACAAGGATCTTCTTGTCGCCATGTCCCTCACCCCCCAAACCAATTGAAATCATTCAGCTCTACCAAAAAATTGCGAGTACATTATTATTCGATATTTTAAGCCTCATGTGTCTTCAATTTCAAGCTTTTAACCTTTGCTTATAATAAATAATATAATTAAATTTCCAAACAGTGAACTTTTAAGACTTTTATACCCCCCTTTTTGGGGGCTTTGCGTCCCTTTAATAATAATTACCACATTAATGTGTCACCGTTAATAAAACGTTGAGAACTGTTGATTTAAGCAGTTCAAGAGACGCAATTATTAATTTCTCAGAACTTTACAAACTCAAACATCGATTATTATCGATTATCATCAAAGTTACTTGTTTAACTAAAAAAGAGTTTACACAATCTTATGAGTCCAACAGTTTCAATTCATGAAAAAATCAGCAAACTTTCGAGAATATAAGCTGAATAAAGTATTCGAATAATGTTTTATAAAGTTTAAATATTCACCTCAGATCACAATTCAAAACAATCACTTGAACGTATTTTACGACAATCTTAATAGGTAATTTGAATGGCACAGAATGACCGCGTTAAATTCAAAAAGAAAGGTCGCCTTGGTATGTATTCGTTAAGGATTTGAATACACGTTGCGACTGCAGTCGCCAAAAATTGCAACTAACTAAAGAGGGTTTGCCGGCTACGGCTAGTATGTATGTATGCTGGATCTGGCGCACGCCCTTTATGCACCCCATTCATAAACTCAAATTATCAACTCTAAAATGATGATGTATCTGTTTGTTATTGTAGTTCTTTGACATGGAATTTTTCTCCCGCGTCGCGTTAGATGTCGACACTCATTATACCCCATACGTATTTGTTCCACGTTGTGGAAAAATTATGTCGCGACGAGCAATACTGCTATATTATCCATATCAATATTTATACGAATACTCGTAAATTTTAAGGGCTATTGACGGGTTAACACTGATTTATGTGTCAGATTGCGGACAGCTTTTATGTAAGTTATGAAACGCGACAAACCGAACAAAACCCAACACTTCGTTTCCACCAACATTTCAGTAGATACTGAAAACCACGAACCGTAATATGGGCTCTGTTGAGAATTATTTGTATATTTAGTTTAGTTTGAATATGCCCGTCTAGAAGTGTAGAGAGCGCGAAAGTAGTAGGCAGTCTTCCTGTAAATAAGCGTGTATAAGAGTGTTCTTGTCTAATTATGTTGTGCTCCTGGCTGCAAGAAAAATTACTATCATGGGCCAAATGTTCAAATGTTTAGTTTTCTCAAAGAAAATGCGAAACAATGGATATCGGCTGCCCCTGTGAAGTATTTCATGGTGACAACAATGACAAAACGATATTCTCGTAGTGCTAACGTAATAAGTGTAATTATTTTGAAATTAGAACCAATTGGATACAAAATATTCCATATTATGAACACAATGAAGCAAAGCCATAAGCAATTTTTCTAAACATAACAAGTTAAGTATTGGGTAGCCTCATCCATTTGATAATTCTCAAGACCAAATCTATTCGATTCAGTTCACATTCTCAAATGTATGAGGAATTGACTGAATCCAAAACCCAATCAACTTTGACTCAGTAGATTATTCTTGTTGAAATTTTAATATTCTCTGAATTTGAGAACACTATCCTACAAATTTGGAACGTCAAACTGTTAAAGTAGGCCTTAAGTTATTAAATGAATATGTTGCAGGTTCTACTTCAATTTGGGTCAATCTTTTTTGGTGACCTTTTCTGGAAAATTAACTAGGTCCCTCTTCTTCTGTCAATTATACAAAATATTTTTAAATCGACAACGAACTGAAGAAATCTCCCTAGAAATACTAAAATGTACATATTTAGTGAATAAATTGAATAATATTGGTCCTTGAAGCACCCCTGAAGATTCTGGCATCGAAAAAAAGTTCCAATATGCTACATATTGTACTCTTCCTTGGAGATAACCTCGAATTCATTCCGAAACTCGACCTACATGGTTGTAGTAAATGAGAATTTCGGATTTATTTAAGTTCACCCAGATCAATAATAATTGATTCGTTATCTCACCAAGACTAACCTAAAGAAACCCATCCATTACAAATTTATTATGAGGACAATCAGGTGATACGTTGATCATTGCTAGGTTAAACAAGCCTCAGAGAACGCTACAAACCAATCTTATCATTAACTTGACAAATCAGATGAGGATTGAAGACAAGAGAATGAATATAAGTGAATGAATATCTAATTTAGATCTGAGCAAGAAAAAGTGATCTTGTGTGGCCACGTGGATGAGTCGACATTCATATAATTATTGAAAAATATCATCGATCAGAGAATCAGACATGTATCTACTATAAGGTTTAGATATAATTAGACATCAAATTATCGGGTTCACTGTCGATAGTAATCCTTCAATATATTCATTCAATAAAAGATGAAGGAATGAAAATAATTTAACTCACCCTAGATAAGGTTACACACCAGATGAGATTCTCTCGATTACCGATCTTTAGTCTCACCTCTCATCGCGTACCGGGAGACCTCTGTCGAGTTTTCGCGCATTAGTAAAATAATCGATTTTTGCTATTAAAACATAGATGTCAGTCATAGTCTCTTTACAAGTTCAATTATTTATAATTTCGAGCAGAAACCGTTATGAATATCATTGAATCAACTAGAAACTCAGTAACGTATCAATCATTTATAGCAATAGCATCAAGTTTTGCAATAGTAGTTAATGATTTACGCGATCAGAAGCTTTCGCAAAGTCTATAATAGTGGCATCGATATATTTTTTATTCTAGAAAGCATCCATAATAGAATTTTGGTATAAAATTAAATAAGTGCAAGTTAACCAATAACCATGTTGTTGATTACCAAATGTGTCTTTAGTCCCAAGACAGCCTTTGTTACAAAATTATCCAGTATTTTAGGAAGTTCTGGATGATTGCATACTACTCTCTAAGTCTTTATGTTATTTTGACAAAACTTTTTGTATGTAGTTTTGACATAACTATGCTCCTAAAAATCTGTAAATTTCGTGGCTTATGTTGACGTGTGGATATCTTGAAAAGTTCGAATAATTGATGTGAATTGAATTGCCCGGTATAACACAAACCATATTTCAACATCAATACTAAAGCGATAAATAAAATGCTCAACTGGGAGTACTGAGAATAAGTAAGACTAATACCTACATGGATCAAGGAAAATCTCATTTATCTCCTCTTCTAGCGGAATTTCACATTCACTTAATATCAGTAGAACTGGTAAATTGGAACTGGGATAAAATTACGCCTTTGTTCAGACCGTTTCATAAGAGGGATTTGAATACCAACCAATTCATCGACTGTTACCCAAATATAATCTGGGCTTAAAACCAACTTTGCTGAAAGATGGCTCATTAAGTGAACGGATTTTAATTATACGAACTCTTAATCTGACCTTACGCACTCGCCGTGTTCTCAATGTGGTTTAAAATAGGTCAGGGACACGTTTCAATCTACACGAACTGGAAATTCAAACTTGTTGACAATTGTTTCGTCACACAATTACATTATTATTATTATTATTTCAACATCTCTATACATATAAAGCTAGAAGCATGTTTGTTCCGAAAAGAAAACCCACTTCTGCATGACGTAGAGAATTGAAAGTTGTCATACAATTAGATAATACTTTCAATATAATGTAAGAAATGTATCTGAAATATATTGAAAATGATTTAGAAACCGATATATTTTGACTTTCCTAACAGTTATAATCACGTACAATTTACATGACAGACATATCCATATAAATGGATCATATTCACAGTTCCTACTGTTTATGACAGACAACACATAACCAATCCACAAGACAGATAGCAGATACATAATGTCGGTGACAGACCATTCCATAACAAAGATATTCCTGTCAATTCAAATAAACTTTCACAAGACATGGAGAATACCTTTCTTTGCAAGTTAAGTATTTACTTGGAAAGCCATTTTGCAACGCACTTTATTCAGTCATAACTCGCTTATTCACAGGTGAAAACACCATATATGGAAGAACATCGATGGGAGCAGGATAGTCTTTCAAAGTTTGGTTACCATGGTGAATAGTTCCAGTGTCACCATCTTTCCACGATCCACTAGGCAACAACACGTCTCTGCTGACGGCACCTTCGACAACAGCTGGAGCTGCCAAACTACTCTCACCAAGCAAGTATATCTCAAATAAAGCGTCATTCACTCCCATAGCTGCTATGTTCTTAGAATTCACCCACCAAACAGGTGTATCGACAGAGGTACCATCGGAAATACTGACATCTATTGCCTTCAAAATTTCATCAGCATACTGCGCGTGCAAGTCTACAGCTTTTCTTACAAGTTCTGTTGTTTCAAACTGGAAATAACATAGTCGTTCAGATTTTCATTCCAGTCGAAATCTAAACTGTCACTCACCTCGTCGCTGGGAAAGTCCCAAGGGAGGAAACTGAACTGCATGGTGAGCATAAAAACAGTGGCCTGAGTCCATCTAACCAACAATTCGGCAGTGGGTGGTGCGCCATAACCATCACCTCCAATCAGATCTAGTAGAACCCTGAAAATATATTTTATTTCTTATATAAAATACCTAATAAAAGTTCGATTTTCACTAGTTATTTTATTCAAGTTCAGAAGGAATTTTCATCACGTAATGGCTGATTCTATTCAATTTCTGAAAATATTTATTCAATTCAATTATACTCTTCTAGTCATGATAATTTAATGATGGAAAATTAAATTTGAATGAAGATTCAACACCTCAAAAATTATAGATAGATGGCAAATTGATGTATTAATCAAAAATTGCACATTTGGACAACATTTGCTGGACTTTTTCGAGTGAATGCTCTCCAATTGTCACATATCCAAGTTTGAATTGTTTAGTTCACACTGTATGATTGAATTGCTAATGAATTAGGATGTGATAAACGACAAAACTCTTCAAATAAAAATCTTATTGTTATTTCTCGCTCCTCCACTACGAAATTATCAACAATATGTAATTCCCTTCCTGTACCGGGAAATAATATTATCGCCCTATATGAACGTAACGTAATTCTGGGGAGTGACGGTCGCATATTGGCGAGACCAACAAGGGTGGTTTTTGCTAAAGAGCGTTACGATCGTGACTAACGTGGTGGGTCCATTAAGATAACATAATGTTATTGTGTACATTCCCAATAATTTATTATACTTCAGCAAAACTATAATTGAGCAGACTTCCGCATGCGTTTTCCCCATTTATTTCATGATTGGCGTAAAAATGTGAACTATCCCAGATGATTCAACTTTATTTCTTTATCTAACTAAATTACAGCTCTTCCATTATCTGATATTATGATGAATGACACAAGCATTAGCAACATAAGATGTACTAGTATACAATAGTTGGAAACTCGATTTCCCTATATGTCAGCAAATACCTTTTTTGATAATATTTTCAAGAATCAATCCTTCTCAATAGTTTTTATTTTGATTTCCACAGGAGAACAACCAACAACATTATTTGGGCTATATATGTATGGAAATTTTGTGATGAAAATTCATTCTATACATAAATAAAATAACTATTCACAGTTTGATTTTCACTAGTTTAATGAATAAATGGACTAAGTTTCGCTAAGACCATAGCTTCTTTAAACAGATATTACAAAGTACCAACTTTTCACCAAAGAGTTTTTTGGCTATTTTAGATTTTTGCAAAATTTCATGAGTATGGAAAAAAACATAGAAGACTTAGTTTTTTATGGGGAAAACATACAGATGACTGACACGGTCAAGTACCTTGGGGTGAGCCTAGATCTGGAGAAAACCACTAATAAAGCGATAAGGGCCCTGTGGACCTGCCGTCGTACAGTCGGAAGAACCTGGGAACTCACTCGATAGTCAAGGGTCGAGATCATGAATGCTGCTCATCCCATAGACAGTGACCCTATTAAAATCATGTTGTATAGGGATTATATACTTATAGTTTGTATCGACCTCCTTCTAAGATCCTGGTAGACAAATTTCAGCGATTATCCTAGCTTTTGGCAATTTTCGATTTTCGAAAAATTTCATAAGAGTAAGTAAGTATGGAAAAATGTCGACTATACATTTACCTGAATTTTTCAGATTTTTCCTCTACCTTTTAAATTTCCCTTCCCCCACTTTTATGAATTTTCAAGTAACCATATCTCGTATCTGATTTAGGGCCAAAATGGTGAGTGTATTTTTTTTTTTACCGAAATTCTACAAGTTACGGGGGTGTTTTGGTCATGTTAGCGCTTCGTTGACTAGACTATCAGCTATAAAATTGGCTGAACAGTTCGTACAATATATGTGTGTATGAGGTTATATGAGATGAACCGCGTTCGGTATCATTGATGAGAGGGAGAAAATAAATTGCTCCCGGTTAATATTCACTTCTCAAATTGTCACGAAACGGATTTCTCTCAACTGCGATTGAATAAATACGTGACTGTCATTCGTAAATTATTCATCAGTCTTGTCAACCGCATGACAATTGAGAATATATTTTACAGGATGATTCGGAACCCTAAAAGATACCTTCAAAGTCACTGTACATCTGGGGAACACTACATTTCCATTTTAGTAAAGGTGAAGTTCAAGAAATCTATAATGCAAATACTTCAGAACTTAATGGAATGGAAATTTACTCATCTGTCACTGTAGCATTTGGGATTCGTTTTTCATCCACAACTGGTGAGTTAGAAAGAGTAATTATTACAGACAAGTTTTCAATACTTATCTCATTCGGATTCTAATGACCCAGAATGACTTAACATGATTGAAATAAATCCTATTGGCGGAATTCACCAATCAGTATAATATTGGAAAACATTTATGTGTATAAGCCAATCACATGACTGATTGTCCCATCCAGAGAACCATCCCAAACATTTGAAAATTGTTCGTGATGCACTGGAAATTAATGGCTACCCAAAAACGTTACTCAATCCCATCAATAATGAAATAATAAACAAAATCTATAGTAGAACTTCATATATAATTAACATAAACGGTAATACAGATGATTTTATAACATTACTATACATTCCAAGGATCTCAGAAAAAATTAAGAAATGTATAAAAAAGTGTGATATAGATTTTGCGCATAAACCTACTAACTGCGTTGGGAAATATTTTTCAAATCTAAAACCTTTAATACCTAAAGATAAACAAACTCACACACTATAAAAATTAAATTGTTTAGATTGTGATGGGAATTATACTTATTCATAATAAAAACATAATAAATAAATCAAAAATTATTATATAAAAAATTCTCGGGAATTAGGTCACATCAACACTCTGTTATAAATGTTCGTCTTTACGTACGTTTCGGTCTCACGACCATCATCAGAAGACTTATTTTGTTAAAAAGGGGGTTAACTAAAACTAAATAGCACAAGCGTCCATATCGCACAATCTTCAATCAAAAAGCTCACGCCGTCGAAACGAACAGAACCACGAATAATCGAAAATTGTATCGTTGATAATAAAGTATAGATTTTTTGTAACAAGAAACCACTGTTAAGTAATATTCTCATAATGTACAAAGGCATATTGCTATGGTCTCAAAGCAACTGAAGTTCGAAGCTATTTGTTTGTAATAACTCGACCCAGATGTAGATTTATGACGTACTTGAAAAGGTTTTAGACCTGCATTGGAATTTAGTTTTACAATAAAAAAAATTAATGTTATAAACAATAACATTAATTTTCTAGATATGACCATTAGGCATGATACAGATGGAAAAATAAAAACTTCTTGGTTTACTAAAGAAGTCTGGTCTCAACGTTATCTTCATTTCAATTCTGTTGCACCAGCTTGTTATAAAAAAAGTGTCATAAACAGCCTCACAGACCGCGCGGTAAAATTATCCCACGCAGAGGACCGTCCCAAAAATTTAAAAATTGTTCGTAATGCATTGGAAATGAATGGCTACCCAAAAACTTTCTACAATCCTATCATTAAAGAGAGAATAAACAAAATCTATAATGGTTCTTCTTATAAAAATAACATAACAGGTAATACAGACAATTATATAACTTTACCATACATTCCGGAGACCTCAGAAAAAATTAAGAAATGTTTGAAAAAGTACGATATAAATGTTGCGCATAAACCTACTAACTGTGTTGGGAAATATTTCTCAAATCTAAAACCTGTAATACCTAAAGATAAACAAACCCACACAGTATATAAATTGAATTGTTTAGATTGTGATGGAACTTATACTGGAATCTCTAAACAATATTTACAAAAAAGAATGTACGGCCATAAGTATAGCACAAGAAATAATAACTTAGAAAATTCCACCGCCTTTGCTAAGCACTGTTTTGATTATAACCATCAATTTGATTACAAAAATGTTAATATTTCAACTAAAGAAACCAATTATTATAAAAGATCTATCCTGGAGATGATTCACATAAAAAGGGATTCAAATTCTGTAAATCATAGGAATGATATTCAGGGATTGAGTCAGATTTATACTAACTTGATTAATTAAAACTCTTGCAAATTCCTACATACGTCTTTATAATGTTAAAAGTATATTTTAGGAAGAACGCGTAAAGTAAACTAAATTTCAATGCAGGTCTAAAACCTCTTCAAGTACGTCATAAATCTACATCTGGGTCGAGTTATTACAAACAAATAGCTTAGAACTTCAGTTGCTTTGAGACCATAGCAATATGCGTTTGTACATTATGAGAATACTACTTAACAGTGGTTTCTTGTTACAAAAAATCTATACTTTAATATTAACGATACAATTTTCGATTATTCGTGGTTCTGTTCGTTTCGACGGCGTGAGCTTTTTGATTGAAGATTGTGCGATATGGACGCTTGTGCTATTTAGTTTTAGTTAACCCCCTTTTTAACAAAATAAGTCTTCTGATGATGGTCGTGAGACCGAAACGTACGTAAAGACGAACATTTATAACAGAGTGTTAATGTGACCTAATTCCCGAGAATTTTTTATATAATTCATACTGGGTCAAGAATCTTATTATTTCAAAAATTATTGTAATGTAGGACCTACAACTCTTGGTTATTTTACCTGGCTTTGGCTTGCGACTAGGACCCCCGAGCTAGACTTGGCGACACCCTAGGGGATCGTGAACCACACGTTCAAAACACTGCTCTGGATAAATCAGTTTCTCTGCAAACTAAGGGGTTTTGGACAGCTGTTTCGATTTCTCATAGCATGGTACAATGACCAAAATATCAAACGCCATCTACAATTAGATGTCCCACTAAGAAATCAAAGAATATACGACTTTGACTAATGGATTTCTCGAAAATTACAAAATGACTGATGATGATTAGACAACGGAACGTTGTCCGTACTATGTCTCTAACATAATCTTAACATGGTAGCTTTATCATTTATTCTATCAATATGTAACAACCTGTATATCATTCAGATGTCTATGACTGCATTGATAGCTAAAGATTTAAAAGACGCAACCTGTGTATCATTTAGATGCCTTTATCCACAAGAAATCGTAAGAGCTAGAAATGAAATTATGTTAATGTTTTATTGAACTCAATAATAAGTTCTACCGATGAGAGCTTTCACACCCTGTTACATTAGTCTTTTATAAACCAAATATGAACAGTGTCCAGTGTGTTGACGATATATTAAAATCGCAAATGCGCTGTTAGTTAGGTACTAAAACGAACCCAAATAAATCAATTATCTCCCTGGGAAACATCCATTAAATAATTAGAGGAAACATGTAAATTGTATAACTAGATGGGAATTAGGACAGCCATTGGAGCGAAAAGTTGAAACAAAGTGGATTTGATCGATTTTCAACCGAGCTAATGAACAAAATAATACTTGAAGATTCAATGATTCTTATTCTGCCTGAGAGTGATTCCCTGGTGTACGATTTATAATTAAAAAAAATGGTTTCAGTTCAAATTGTTCATCTAACCGTCAACTTGAAGCTTCCTTCCACGTGCAATTCGAATTGGTTTTTACATTTTTAATCATATTGAACTCAAAAGTGAATGGTTAATTATTATATGAAGTGACATAGAATAAAATACGAATATTACTAATCTATTATCTTTTCAGAGATTTATATTCACAAAAATATGGCACTTTAACCTTGACCGAAGAAGCGTAATTGGTTACACTTCAGACTACACATCTAGGAATTTGGATTTGAATCTCATTGATGCTTCTACTTCTTATCTTTATGATTTTTCAAGACGCAGTGAGCGTAGCGAACGTATAAAATATGTTCTAAGGCCGTCGCTTCAAAACAAACAGCATACCGTCCTTGGCGCGGTAACCCATACCTGGAGACCAGAACAAAATATGTTGAAGCCAGAAATATGTGCAACGAAACAATAACCGCTTCGAAAGAGGAATACAATGCCAAATAACATCAAAGCTTATCGAATGCCCAACTGGCTCCCGTTCGTTTTGGACTTTCGTCAAAGCAATTGGTAGAAATTTCCCTTCCAGTTCATTACCTCCCTTCGCCCTCCTCTGCTTTATACGTGGGAAGTAGTTTCTTATTGTTCCGTAAATATGATACAAGTATACATTGAATTAACTCTACAGGAAAATACTCATGCTTCAACGGTTTCATTAGCCCAAAATCATGCTGCGTCTAGACGTACGATTGGAAGGTATAAAGTACAAATTGTACAAAAGATTTTAGAACATGATTGTGACAGTGTGACGGAACATAATCTTAACTTCCACATTGGAAATGTGAAGCTCATATACAGTACCCAGAAAAAGTAAATGTATCGGTAGGTATCAACAGCAACCGAATTTTAGGGCCATTCCTCTTTGAAGGAAACCTTACAGCTGAACGCTACCTAGACTTTTTGTGCAGAGCGGTCCGTCGAAATACTCGACACAAGCGAGGGCTTCCTATTGTGCAACATAGGCAACCGCCAACTTTGACCGCAATCGTGTAGGGGCGAATTTCAAATTTCCTTTGTATATACTTCACGACGCTAGATGCATTCAGACAAGTAACCCCCAGCTTACATAAATCTAGGCGTATAGGCCAATTATTTGACACCTCTTGCAACAGACGCACGATATGTGCTGGTTCAGTCATAAACACATCCGAGGTGAAGTAACCAATCATAAATCAATATGTTGATGATTCATCGTTTTCTGAAGGGTGATCCCGATATAATCAACAGGAGCAGGAGGAACACACGACGACTCCACATAAATTCGTCGTTTTCATTTCCGCACTGAAGAAAATAGGCTTGCTTGCGGAAACGATTAAAGTGATTTCTTAAAAGCTGGCGGTTGTTTATATGGATTGCGGTCGGTGTAGATACGTTGCAGCCATAAAAACCGGGTTTACAAGATGAATTAGCTGCAGCAATATGCATTTCCCGTCTTTTTATCCAAATATGTAAACTTCTAAGTTATTTTTCAAGTTGGTTTTATAGACTATTGGTCAATGATGCTCTGAAGACACTGACAATTATGGTAGAAATGATTTAAATAGAACAATACACTTAAAGCATTCCTCACAATTGTACTATGTTTCTTTTCTAAATAATTTGCATCTACCAGAATCTTTCTTTGAGAATAAGTTTCAATATTTTCGAAAAAATCATCAGCATTTTGGTACATTTGCGACTCAATAATCGGTCGCCACCTGCCAATTTTTGAATAGGATACAGGATTACAATCTGGCATTCAACTCAAAGAAAAATTTAATAATGTTCATCCGTTGCAGTTCTATGAGATAGAACTTCCCAAAGAAAATATCCCTGGCTTCACAAGTATGCATGAACAGCTATTTCCAGGGGTGAAACTGGAATCAAAATATCTTATGAGTACTGTAACAAGAGTGTTACATGAATTATTGAATATGTTTAATGTAAAAGTACTCAATTTTTTATAAACTCTTAGAACATCCACGCAAATTGAAATAGAGTGGTTCTGGTCCCTTACATTTCTTTCGTACGAAATCTTGAAAGTGAAATCTATAGAAGAATAGATATAATGTTATTGTATGCCAATTCAGAGTATCGGCAAAGATACGTGTTTCTATCATTTAACAAAGACGAAAACGAATGAGTTTCAAGTTGTTATTTTAAGTACCCATTGTTCGTTATGACCGTTGAATGACCAAAGGTTTTCCTGATTACCTATGTTGGTTACCAATACAGGTGCCCTGACTGTGAACCGCATCAGAGCGTTTATAGCTTCGGTAGTGGGACATCTGCTTTCGGGCAGATGGTGTTGGAACATTTAGATTCGCCAAACATTTTCGAAGGTATCAGTTATATCACTGCCGGATATGGCTTAACAGTGACTCGTTCCACTGATGAGGTCATGAAAAGAGTGAAACAGCTGTCTGGGACTAATAGCCGTGTTGTCACTGTTCAACCTGAACTCGAGAGAGAACTACATGGTCCGGATAGCTCCGAAAGTAGATTCAGCAAGCAGCCTCCTCTTTGCGGGTCTCGAGATAAGTAACCCCTCGGGGTGAAACTAACAGTTGTCACTGCAAAAGATCCGGTGAACTGTGCACCACATACTTTTTACCATTAATACAATGATATCGTACCTTCTTATTCCGTAACTCTGGCCGAAATGGATTCACGAGCTTGGTAGACATATGCGGTAGGCTATTTGAACGAAGTCGAACGGTGACTCGTCAAACGTTCCTGATGAAACAGGTAACATGAGGAAGGGTAGTTGGCTATAGCCCAGAAGGGGCAATAATATAGTCCAGCAAGCAGTGCCCGTAGTGCTTCCTATCCCAGGTCTCTGGGTAATGGATTCGTGGCCAGGGCAACGATATGTTGTAGGCCGATGAGATGAGGCCGACGGCTACTCGTCAAACGAAAGTTGTTTAACACTGAACACGAGTAGGCAGGGGGAAAGGGCCCAGATGGGTCAAAAGACCGTCTCTTCTCCAATTAAGGCGTTGGTCTCTGCCGGGCAGTTAGCGTGCTGTTTAAAGTAGGAGAGGACACTACGAGGCGTGTCTAAAGTCTGCGGATGGGAAGGCAGGGGGTTTAAACACCCCACAGTTAGTAACATGTTCAACTTGGAGAACCAAGACTATCGACTTCTAACATGAAATGTGTTTGTAATTCACCAAGCATTGTTACTTCAAGTACTTAATACTTGATGGTTGATAATTAGAAATAGAGAGGCTAGAAGCTGGAGCAGCGCTAGTTGGAATCGAGACAGGGAGCCGTCCTCGTCGGGAACCACGCTCACACCTACTGCATCATCATATATGCGAATCGGTCGTATTGAGGATACACAAAAACTTCACTGTTGGAACAGGACCTGATGACAGACCGAAAAACTTACTATCTGATGCTGAAAAATTTCGGTCAAATTGACAGCAATGAAAGCAGAATTTGAATGATAGTGTTATGCCTCACTGAACTCAATGTCAATGATTACCTGCAAAAGCGTTCCTTTAATGGTACCAAAGATTCAATAAACAACAGTTGTCAATATTTTATGGTTTTCTCCAATAGGGTTGCAAAATAGCGGCGAATTTGGAGATATCCGAGCAAAAATATACTTGAAAATTATAGAATTGAATCATCCCTTCGAAGAGGAGAAGCCCACATTCTAACTACTATTGAATGTGACGCAGGATCGCCTTAAATGCAAACGTCATCAGATCAGCGATGAACTATAATATCTGTTGTAACAGTCGGCTTGCTAATTGTTATTTCAGGTAGCAATAATACCTCATCGACGTGTTATACTGAAGTTTTTGTTGGAACCTGATCAGGTATCAAATATCTTGTTGATCTGTATACCCTTAAGGTTCTTGTAAGCTGCCACCACTAGGTGTGTAATTCAGCAGCCCACCTAGAAGCTGTTTCTGACTAGGTTGTCTTGCTCCCTTCCCAGGGAGAGGATGAGACGATTCGTCATGCCGCAACAGTTCGTCGTAGGTCGGTTCGTCGGCGGCCTATTCGTGGTCGTATATATTGATAAATAAAAGAACTTTAAATCTGATTTTTATGTTATATATGTTTTTACATGTATTTACATCGTTATTGTGTGCTAACCCTCTAAGGTATTCTAAAATGTTGATGTTACTAAAATGTTCTGGAAGGCTTATGATAGGTATATCTGCATCCCTATACTTCTTCCTCTTTTACGGAGGAGGATGACCTGCTACAAGTTGTTCATAAAACTCATCTATCCCTTTTTGGATCTTTTTCAAGCAGTCAATGAGCTCCCATATTGTGGGATGGTCCATTCCCAACTCTAGTTGGAGTCCTATGAGCGGCTTCCGCATGGTTGCTCGTCATATCTTCTCCATTTATTGCTCGCTGATAAACATTCCACATTTCATGTCGAAAAAGCGATGGACGTCGACCGTTGCCTCGTCTGTAACATAATAAGTATACAATATAGAGCTGCGTATAATAAACATCCACATATTTACATATTTCAAATAAATAAACATTAGGTTAATTAGGGAAGCCGTAATTATAAATGACAGAAAGACAGTCTTAAGTGATAGTTACTAGCTTGTCTAACAAACTGCTTTGAAATTGTGCATTGTTTATCAATTTAAACACACAAATACTTGGAATGAACATTTGAAAATCACCTGAAATCTGTATTGATATTAATTTAATAAAAGTTTTGTCTTAATAACTGATTATTTATAATTATTTATAACAATTTGTCTTTCCGTCATTTGTAGACTAAACAGAAAATTGAAAATCTGTTTCTATTATTAAATTGGAAATAACTCTGAAATTAAAGATTTTAGTTATAGGGAGGGCTTGACAATAATGAAAGGATATGAAGATAAATTGGGGATAGTTAGTCGACTAATTATTCTACTACGAACCGACCGCCGACGAATGGGCCGACGACGAACTGGTGCGGCGACGACGAATCGGCGAAGACGAGTCGGCGACGACGGATTGTCCTAGACCCTCCCAGAGACCGTCTCGAATTATGTATTAATTATTATAATTTAATTATTATAATTATTCTGAAATTCAGTTTTCGCAAAGAAGCAGAGTTTATTTCAATTATGTATAATGATGCAAAATTAGAAGTCACTGATAATGTTATTTATATATATTTTTTCCAGATTGGACTGGAAAAAGCACATTGTCAGTGTTATGAAAAGGTTGAGTAGGTCTTGTCACGCATTGAAAGTACTAGCGACATTAGTAAATGAAAAAACGGCCCTTATAGCTTTCTATGCTTTTGTCGAATCGCGCAAAGCTTAGGTAATATGTTTAATTTATAAAACCGGGGGCAGACCCCGCCCATACGTTATTAAAACGAGCTATAGAAATAAGACTAGGCGCAATAACGGTCCGTGAAGGTTCTTTTCAACTTCACGTGGTTTCTCCCTGACTCAGAGAAAAGGCTCCGCTGACTAACTTAGTTAAGTATACTTCCTTGCTGGCCCAGAAGTCGGTGCCCTGGATACGAAACTTCGAGTTACGCGACACAATTAAATTGATTATTTCAGGGGACCCAAAAGTAATAAGTTTTCGGATTTTTACACTATGAATAATAATTTGAAGCAGATGATATTCTGTATTTCCTGTATAAATCACTCGTAGGACAAGTTCTTTTCGATAGGTACTAATGATTGGTTGAGAAAGTAGAAGGCTCTGTAGAAATGAAGAAAATCAGGTTACAACTTACGATTACTAGTACATTCCGTATAACACATTGCAGACATTATAGCATAGAGTATTTTTATTCCGATGTAATTATAAAATAATATCATTTACTAACGAAAATGCCTTTTGGTATAAAAGTGCTGGAGTGTTTTTTCGTAATTGCATTACCCTCTTTTCACCCCTAAAGCGTTATCGTTTTATGTCTCCATTAATCAATGGACTTCCACACCAGCTGCTCTTCTATCTATTTCAGATATAAATTTTATATAGAGATTTACTTCCATATATTTTATCACTAATAAAACTTCTTTGCGAAGTATTGTTCCATATTAATATTCATATCATTGAATTACTGATTCATTCTAATTACTCACAAATATTCAATCGTGAGTAGCAAGTTGTGGACAAACTGTAAATTGAACAATAAATAGCGTTTTTTGCATTAAAACCTTAAATAACAATTATGGTGCAATGCCCATTGTGTGTAGATGTTTATTCAGATGACAGTGTCCTGTGAGGAGTCCTGTCACCAGTTTTAGGCCTTTCCGGCCACTATTTTGATATGGTGCTGTAGAGGGACGATCCCCACCAGAACTTCCAGAGCCCTAGTGGGGCGGTCCTCATAGCCCCCGTTATCCTAACGCAGGCAAGTCGTTGAGCCTTGTCCAGCCCCAGACGCGACAGAACCGTTTCTGTCGCCGGTCAGCACACGACGGTTGCGTAGGTTATGATTGAGCGGATCATGGCCGTGTAGATCAAGTGCAGAACCTGTGGCCGTAGACCCCATGTGTTCGCAAAGGCTCTCCTGCATACCCATAAGGATGCAACGGCCTTCTTCACCCAGGTTTCCAGCTGCATTTTCCAGCTCACTTTAGCATCGAGGATAAATCCAAGGTACTTCACCGAGCCTTTCTTGTGCAGGAACCTCCCACATGGTCACATACTGTATTTACCAAGTCTGTGTTTAATACTGATAGTTGCTGTCAGGTTGACTGTCGCAATTATTCACATTATATTATAGCCTTGTTTCTTACTGACACCTGCTGTCACTTGAACTGTCGAATTGTAACAGAATAAATAAATAAAATAGGCGACACTTGTATCTTAAAATGAGAATTTCGGATACTTCTGCGGGTTAAAACATGTGATACATATTTCTAACCAGAAGAACATGGTTGTCCTTATGGTTCAATAAAATGTCATAATTTTATTTGAAAAAATGAAGATGGATGTCAGACGTATCACTCGAGATGAGGCTATCGCGCCCAAAAATAATACAGTCCCTATTTACACCAGTTTAAAGCGAACTGCAAGATTTCATCAAATCCGTAAGACCAATAGGAACGGCGCAATCGTCTCAACAGTGGATTGCGCATGCACACACATACACCACATTTTATGATAAAAATAATTCCGGGAAAACCAGAACCTCTCAAATTCTGTGGTCATCTTCCATTAAAAATAACTATAGAGAAGAGTTCTAATCTTAAGCTAATAATCAGCTATCGACAATATCTCTGTTCATCAAACGAACTTAGCAATTTGAAACTGCGGAAAACATGGACTTTCTATTATAAGAACATATAATTTCAAAAAATGTATTCAATTTTTTCTTAATTTTTCTTTTTTCCTTCCTTTTCACCCTAAAAATCTCGCCTATGGCGATGGTATTGCTAATAAAGGCCCCAGTAGCGGATCTATAGGGGATTTTCGATTCAACCCATTCCCCCCAAATGGACTCCACAAGGCTGTAGTGTGATGTAATGTGAGTAAGATTACGACACTTATTTACATCAATAATAGGTAAAACCCCCTCGACAAAATCTTGGATCCGCTACTGAATGATCCTATATTCTTCATGATTTTGCATGGTTTCCATAAAATTTAAACTTACTGTTTAAATCAATTGAAGTGCCGATTCAAAGGGTTGATCGATATAAGACAAGAAATATTTGGGAAATGAAGGTGATTTTCCATCAGGCAATTCTTACGCATTCATTTTTTTAAAAACTAAAAACACATGTGTCCACGCTTCAATATATTTAGTGACAAGAAATAAGATTTTCAGTTGAAACGAAATTGAAACGGAAATAAACGAAAGCATAGTTATCGGCTGTCTTTAGACGCTTGTAGTTTGTAGCAATACCTATTTGACCACAATTTAAGATTGCAGAGCCGGCAGGCTTTTCTAAGAAATGAGAATAAAACAACGCAGCACTTCTACCTATTTTCTACAGATTCAAGCTCTATTACAGAAATCTTGAACTATACACAACTATCTGCCGTTATATTTTGTACAATGAATTGATAATATTCAGCAAATTGTATTTCTCAGCGCCATCTGTTTATCGGGGCTAGCATTCAGTAATCGGAAATATCGAATCCATGTTTGAATATTGCGATTTCCTATTTAATTGCTTAGCTTTATCTCGTAGGTGGCCAAGGATTTTGTAGCAATAATATTATGAAGAGGCAACGAAATGTGATTGATCCATGACATGAACGTTTCACGGTATAAATTCAGAACGGTATAAATTCAGAACTGTCCAACAGAGGGCATGTCACACGTGTCCATCAGGGGATGTCAAAATGCCTCTACTTACCTTGTTATTGTTATTATTAGTGTACGTTTGACTAGGACTATTTATATTTACCGGTATCGGTGTTGTTATTACGCAGCGCTACGGATAATAATACAACAAGGAAAAGTATTGCATTCGATAAACTACCTCTAGTCCTCAAGACCTTCAACCGTCATAAACACCCGAAACTACCGGCTAGTACCTATTGCGTTCCATTGAGTGATTTAATTTTAAACGAATGAATAAATGAATCATTTTTAAGTTGATGGCTTTAATATAAAACATTATGAACTTGTATAATATAGTGAGTAACAAGTCTATTATCTGTAAGTGATAAAATTAATACTTGAAATCATTGGTGACTCACAAAATAAAACTGCGTATGTAATAAAATTGAGATGTTCGTAATGAAAGCTCGTTGACACATTAAATTAACTTGCCTGTTTTATTTTAAACTCAGTAACAGTAAACTAAGTGCAATTCCCCGAAATGGTTAACGGTTTTCCAATTTTTTTATCCTTGTTAATCGTATCAATTGAGGCGAACGAGTCACATTCATTCAGAGAAATAGAACAGGAAATATTCGAGAAGTGTGAAGAGGGTCAGTGTAGTTTTAATCCGGACAGAGATTTGACGCCGGTAAGTTCTTACTTTATCCTTGGACCATAATAAAATCTGTATTGTTGTGAATAAAGGAACGGAGTTTTGCTAGAACCGATTGTTTAACAATTTTGGATCATTCCAAATTTATTGTGATGTCAAAGTAGTTAACGTAGCAGGAATTCAATATTCAATTTCGAATTTTGCATAATTTCAGTCGTGTAGTTTCGAAACCAGCCACAACACAAAATGAAAACATTTGGAAAAAGCAAAAACTCAACTATGTTTTTGTTTTAATAAAACCTTTTTTTACTAATACCAGTTAATGTTTTTTGTGTAATATCAATACTACTCTGCTTAAACCGCAGGAAAAAAAATTGTTTTGAATGTAGCAGATGGTTGTGAAACTAAATAGTTGGATGTAAAACTTTCAATTCAAAACTTACCTATATTTATATAATTATAAGATGATAAACCACAAAACCTCAAAATCACCGCTTAACACATTAAGGAGACAGCAGAAGCGGATGTCACTAAGAAGAGAAAGGAGAAACTAAAGCGCGCATGCTCCGAGCATAGAGATATCTTCATCTCTCTGGCTCCGAGTGAGTGAATGTGGCTCAGTTTGTAAGTAACTTTGTACCAAAGAGTTCTATACATAGAGTAGACAACTAAGCCTTTCACTGGTATGGTAACGGACATTCTGTCCTTGTTGCACATGTACTACGCTCTCACTCGCACGATGTGCGCGCGTTATACTTATTCTTGTATTCTTATACTCTTTGTGATAGAAGAGGAGACCGTGCGAGTGAGAGCGCACTAACATGTGCGAGAAGGACAGAATGTCCGACTAGTTACCAGCGCTTTCCTATGCTTAACACACTACTTGTCTACTCTATATATAGAACTCTTTGTTTTGTACAGCAGCTAGTTGAGTTTGAAGCTTATCTTGTAAACGACTTCAGCTGCGGTCCTATGCTTAATGGCGGCCAGGGCGATTAAGGAGTATGCGCTCTTTTTACCCCAACCTGTTTTCGTTCCAGAATTTTTTTAATACTACACATGATATAAAAATCGATCAGCACACATTATATTCGCTAAAAAAGTAAAATAACCAATTCAAGTGAAATTACTTATCATTATATGATTCAAATACACAAATTGACTTTTCGAACGAAAAAGGCGCCCCAAAGATCCAGCTGCCAGGGCTACCGCCCCACTCGCCCTGTTTGAAACCTACCCAAAATTCCAGATGGCTAGTTACCTTTTCATGACCGTCCAATATTGAAAATGTTGTTCTTCCACAGTTTCGTGTGTTCGAGTTTTTCTGACTCATTTACTATTCTAGTTGTGTCTTTTGAGGATCACTTTTGGAATTCTTGTTCTTGAAACATTTACCAATGAAATATGTTTTCGATTTTTTGCATGTAGGTATTTATTTACCTTGGTTCTTTTCCCATTTTCCACTTAGCCATTTAGCACTTTTCACAAACCATTCTGATATATCTGTAGCCTGTTCACGAAAGGAGAAATTACGTCAGCATTTGATACATTGTTGTACAGTTTTTTGAATAAACCCTTGACAAGATGAAAATGAACTAGCATGTATGTGTTCCACCTCCAGCTTTTTGCACAACCACATTAAAATAAAAAATATAGTTTCACTACTTTATCCGCACTATAGTTTCTTTATACAGATTGAGTTTAAATCGGGGGTCTATAGGGGAGTTTTATGAATTGGAGCGATCCAGACGCGTTCAATTATTTTGCAAGAGAGAAAAGTAAAGTGTCAAATTGAGTTGTATCAGACAATAAGTGAAGCGCGCAAGCCTACTTACTGATTTCACTTAGGTCAGTAACCATAGAGATCAAGAATAGATTACTTGAAGGTAGATATTTTTTGACTCCGTCTAAGAAATTTGACTACTTTCTAGTCGTTACAGATATGCCCCGCCCACTTATGCTCCGTTTGTTGTTTTTAAATAACGCGCCAAGAAAGTAGGCGAAGCATACGATTAGAAAGAGATAGTCTCTCTTCAAAATTCTCAGATGGGGTGTTTTTGTAAAGCATTGCGCTTATGAAAGTCAAGAACTCTATTCTTCATATCTACGGCAGTAATTCGAAGTTATATTTCCATAGTACGGCACGAGATTTGTACATTTTGCTTCCAGTTAGCTTTTGAAACATTCATCGTTTTTCTATCTTCGCAAGTGTTGCTTCAAAATATAACGAACTAAAACTCTTATTTCAGCCCCAAATTATTAGAAGACATGGTTATCCCGCTGAGTCTCATACAATAGAAACTGAAGATGGATATTTACTCACAATACACAGAATATCTGGTTCGAAAGATGGTCAACCAGGGGGACAACCAATTGTTGTACAACATGGCATGTTGTCTAGTAGTTCCGATTGGATAGACGAAGGCAATAGTTCCTTAGGTAATAATAATTATTTTTTTACTACATCGTGTCTTCACAGATAGAGCTGGTGATTTCAAAAGATTTGGTTCTACGAGCTGGAATATTATGAGTATGATATGCTTTTGTTTTCAGGTTTCATGTTGGCAGACGCCGGCTATGATGTCTGGATGCCCAACGCAAGAGGAAACGTATTCTCTAAAGGTCACGCTTTTTTGCCACTGAATTCTCCTCAGTATTGGAATTTTAGGTAAGTCTTTGAATTCATACGTCATAAAGGTGATATGTAGCACTTTAACATGCTTTTGTCAGCCAGAATCATATACATTCGTTTGATAAAATTATACGAAAATGAGATTTGGTTCATCTCTGTCAAATTTGCACATTGGATTGGAATATTTCGATTCTGGTGCTGTTTCTGATAAAACTGAGAAGAGGGCGATAATTCTACAGAAATCATCAATGGAAGCCGCCGGTCAAGCTGTAATGGTTCTTTGATTATGCGGAAGTGTCGTAGTCAAATTTTTGGATTTGGATTTTACTCAGCCAAAAATATTATGTAGTTCTATTCCATTCTTTATTTCTTTCCAGTTGGCATGAGATGGGTGTGTATGACATGCCTGCAGTCTTGCATTTCATCGCAAACAAAACATCTCAACCAGGTGAAATATTATACGTGGGTCATTCTATGGGCACTACCATGTTCTTCGTTATGGCGTCCATGAAGCCTGAGGTTGCAAAGCTTATCAAGTTCGCCGTTGCGTTAGCTCCAGTAGCTTACATGGGTCATGTGACTTCACCTATACGGTATCTGGTTCCATTTGTAGATGACCTCGGAGTAAGTTACTACTATTCGTCGCATTTTTCATTTTGAACACTGGGCATAATATTTTTATTGTTTTTTTAACATCCAGTTGAAGAAAGTCTAATAGTACACGTTTATCATCTACTTTGTTTTTATTCGTATGTATATAATTTCAATAGGGAGCTACCTCCCTAATATGACTGTTCCAGAGAGGGGGTAAGTTGAACTTTGACTGAATGATCTGATGTCACATTCAAGCAAAATATTTCCAAACAACATATTGATGCAATAAAATCATCAGTAACAAACTTTAATTACAGTGGTTGCTGAAGAATTTGGGGTTGAACGAGTTCCTACCTAGCAGTAAATTATTGTCAATGTTATCTTACGATTGCTTCAAGGTCAAACTGAGCAGGATTATTTGCGAAAATCTTCTGTTTGCCATTCTAGGATTTGATAAATCTCAAACAAACGAGGTAAGACTGAACGAGGAGAAGGGGAAATGTCTATTTGGCATTATAAAATCTGATTTCTAACTTTGTATCGAATACTTTTTTGTCAATCAGACATTAATTAACTAGTTGAATTAACGTTTCAGGATATATTAGAGGTTGTTCTGGCCCATGCACCGGCAGGCACTTCTACCAAGGTAATATTACATTATGCCTACAATATTAAGGATGAAGGAAACTTCCAAATGTATGACTATGGCCCAGAAGGCAACTACATCCAATATGGAACCAAAGAACCACCAAAATATAATCTCAAAAACATCGAAGTTCCTACATATTTAATGTATGGAGAGAATGATTTGCTGGCCACTCCAATTGTAAGTATAAATACAAAGCGCTTCTCAAAAACTTGGTTTTGTATTCCGTGCCAAAAGCTACTTTACATCCCAGCAGCTCTTCACAATCTACAAAGGACAGATTCGACCTGTCCTGGAGTACTGTTCACATATTTGGAGTTCGGCTCCCAAGCATACGCTGATGCTCTTGGATTCTATCCAGAAGAGAACTATTCGTCAGTGGCGGCTCCTCGAAGGAGGCTAAGGAGGCTTAGCCTCCTCACAAATTTATCTTAATGATCATTCTCCATTTTATTTCCTGTTTCTCTGATAATTTTTAAAATTTTACAATTCCCCGTTCTCAGTAGTTATTTTTAATCTGGGTACAGTGCCCTGAGGCTAGACTCTCTATATATCTAAAACGCTGAGCATGTGTTGTTCAACGCAGTTGCCGTTTTTCCGACCAGTCCGATCGCCAACTCGGTAAATCAGCGAAAATGGCAACACCCTCTGGAGGCTAGCCTGCGGCAGCCGCTCGCAATCTATGAAATACGACACGTGCGTTCTGCCGACTGCTGAGTAGGTCAGTCAGTGCTTGTTAATGTGTTGTCACGCCACGCGAATTAAGGTTAGATTGTTGTCTGTTGTAAATTTAAAATGAGTGTTAGTGAGTTAGTTGCTGCCTTTCAGAAAATCTATTCAGTGGATTAACATATGATAAAAGTGTTTCTTTTAAATAAACGGCCTTTACCGGATTTAAAAGGATTAGTAATGTCAGGTAACTATCAAAATCGATCATTCAATACTAATAGTAGTATTGACAAGACGAAGTTTAAAAAAAAATCATTGATTTCCCTGTAATCCAACTCGATGGAATTTTACGTCACATGGAGTATTTACCATCCATAAAAATAAAGACAAATTAATTGAAATATTTGATTTTGTATTAAACAGTGATGACTTTTCAACAGATCAGGTTTCATTAAACGCTGCTGTTGGTTTAAAATCTTATTTAGAAAATGAATTTTTGTTTTTTCTTGATAATTTTAAATTAATATTTGAACAAACTGATCTTATTTTTCAAATTTTACAACATAAATTCACTGGTATAATTTATTCAAGAGATCGTTTGAAACATCTCATTGGAAAACTTTCAAGTTTCCGTAATACAGAATTTCATTTTAATATTTTATTTGAAAATTTTTCAACTGATGAGGTTCCTCCCGCGAAAAGGAGGAAAACATATAATTTGGTAGACAAGAAACTACATTATAAACAACTTTTTTATGAAATTTTAGATACTATTAAAGGTCAAATTGAGATTCGATTTTCCTATTTACATGAATTGAAGTTTTTTGACTTGACGAATAGAAGATTTTTCGAATCTTTTTCAAAAGAGTTCTCCAATACACTTAGTTCTAAAATATAAATTTTTTGATAATATAGCACGGCACAATGAATTATGTGTTATATACTCGGATAAAGATATTTTAGGCCAGTACGACAGTCACGCCGATATGATAAAATATATGATAGACAATGATTTGCAACAAGTTTTACCTCAGTTTTATAAACTACTTTGTTTGACAGTCACCATTCCTGTCACGTCGGCATCGGTGGAGAGATCATTTTCTACTCTCAAACGAATTAAAACTTACATGCCAAATACAAAGGGCCAAAATCGTTTATACAATGTTAGTTTAATATCTATTGAAAAAGATTTAGTAAAACACTTAAAACAAAATGATACATTTTTTGATAATATTATTGATCATTTTTCGCAAACTAAAGACCGTAGAATTCCGTTAATATATAAAAAAAAGTTAATAAAATTAATAAAAAAAAACAAAATATGAAGGATTCAAAAAAAAGAAGAAATATAAAAAATCCAAAAAAAATAAGACATAAAACGAAAAAAAAAATTTTTTGCCAAGAGAAACTCTATACCTCCATGTCGGTTCTTGCTGGGTAAATATTATTTTTGTCACTGAAGTAGCTGGTACGGTCGCTATGCAAAGGTTAAAAGGCTGTGAATAGAGTATATTTTTACAAAAACGTTTTATGTCCAGCCTCCTCTCTCAAAAATTCACGAGCCGCCACTGCTATTCGTCTGATTGATGATGTCACACTTACAAGTTCATTGACCTCTATAACATCGTAGAGAAGTGAGAGAGCTCTCCCTTTTCTATAGATATTTCCATAGTCGGTGTTAATCAGAAATCTCGTCTGTTGTTCCACCACGAAAGATTACAGATAAGCGGACTAGACGAGCTCAAACTAGTCTCCACTTCATTGTCAAGCTCGAGACCTGCCGAACTGCTTCCTACCAGACTTTTTTTTTCTATCGAACCGCGAACTTTCAAGAAAAATTCGAAAACATATCTCCTCTCCCAACATTCCACCGTTGGCCTGCACGATGTTCCTTGAACGTTACAGGTTTCCCTCTCGTGTAGTCAAAGTATATTTAAAAAAAAAAACATAGAACCGCATGCATCAGCATTACCGGAGTCATGCTAACAACACCCACAGCAATGACAGAAGCAATGTTCTGCTGTCTACCTCTCGGCGTTTACTCAGAGGAAGTGGCTACAGCATTTGTACCATAGCTGAATTCAATCGGACTCTGTTGCAAGAGAAGTAAGGAAGGCAATACTATCACATCCTGGAGGTTAACGAGACATATTCTCTCGGTAGGAAAACAGATAACGAAATGTGGAACTCTACCTAGTGAGGTCTTCCCTATGTCTATAACCTCCAAACCTTCAAGAAAAATTTGACTGCCTACCTCCTTTCCCAACATTCCACACGATGTTCTTCGATCATCAGACCGAGAAAGAATAATAATGCAAAGCATATGATATTGAAATTCAATTTTATTATCGCTTATTAATGATATAAAATTCATCATGTACTGTTTCAGGATGTGCTGCAATTGTCAAAAAAATTACCAAACAATACTGGATTATATCTTGTACCCAATAAACATTGGAACCACATTGATTTCTTGTTTGGGAAAGATGCACCTACATTGGTTTACAAACCTTTACTAGAAGAATTGCAAAAATACCCGATAAGCGAACGGAGAGGAAATGTCAATGTGATGCTAGTGTGACATTGTTATTTTCAATTAATTGTGTTTTTGATAAACTAATTTTGTAAATGAAAATTGAATATCAATAAAAACGCTTGATGAAGTTTCACAATTTATAAATATAGATATGTTTCTGATGTAATATACACCCATTACTTTGTTTTAATTCTTGTAATTTATTAACTTTCTACTAATGACCCTCTCCACTGTCAACCTCACAGCGCTCCTTTGGTAGTGCGTGTCCTCGCGGCTTCCAGCAAATAATCGGAATTTGCATTCAGGCAATTAATCTTAACTTTCAACTGCTTTATTCATTATTATGATATGCTGCCACCACCTACTTTTTTAAGAGGTTAAGCAGGAACCCTCCGGTACTATCAATGCTTATCACGTTATAGGTAAACTTTGGGTTGTTTCGTTTATTAAATCAAACCAATCGACTTATGACCTGGATTTATTGTCAATAATTTTAGTATGACGAAATATAATTATATGGATATTTAGAGAATATTACAACTAAACTAAATGGTTACTAACCTCTACCGTTGTGAAAACACAAACGAAAGGAATAGTGGTTTCTGGATTGAATCTCAAACAAAAGTCCCTTACAACCCTTTACCACATTAATACTCTACTCAGCGGAAATCCTGCAGTATCAGTCCAACCCAAACAGTTGTAATTATCTAGATCTAAGACTTACCCCCCTTGTTGTTTAACCTTCCCCTAACACTCACTACTTTTAATTCACCGGTCAAGTCGGTGCCAATGATATAGAACGAATTTATTTATTTTAACGATGATAACACATCGGAGTCCGCGGCTGTCCTCTGAACTGAACTACTTAACAATTTAATTTAATTACCACATTACACTTTAATCAACAAATTTTATCTTTTTGAGAAAGGAATGAATTTACTTCGGCTTCAATAATATGCGTCTTGAGTATGGACCGGCCCGAACTGCCTTCTTCCCTCTTGAAGAAAGAGTTTTATCAAAACAGCCCAGCCTCTATACCCCCTTACTTCTCAACTCGATTATACCTTTATTCCCAGCTCCCTGTTTTCGCTGATTTCATATTTTTTATTGATAACACCTTCGTGTGAGTGCAGAGTATCGGTTCATATCTTCGGCGGCAAGGACTTTCATTGTTTCAATCCAGACTAACATTACCGCCTTAACTCGATAAGATTATCGCACATACCACAGGCCACCTTAATAATGAGAAGCTACGATTTCCCTAATTCCGATTTATTACACTGACGAATTGTCGAAATTACATTTTTTCCTACGACTACATCGGAATAAGTGCATTATAGAACGTAAATTGGATCAACTAAAGCTAAATATTGCATAGAACATCGTATTATATTCCGGACATATTGCATTTGTTACCTAGCAACCGATGCATTATGAATCATTGAGAATATAACAGTAACGGCGGGTTATTTAAATAAATGTCATGAGCATTTCTATTAACATGTTTATAATTTATTAGAATCATATTGCATAGCGGAGTTGACCCACTGGTCATTTATCAATTAGGGTACACTTGCCCCGTCTTAACTTTTCCAGCATGCACAATGTATTGACCGACCTAGGTTTTGACTACAATTACAGATGTATGATTAACTACAGCTCGACCATTCTAGCTTGACCTCTGAGATGCGCGGAAGAAAGAGTGCCACTGTGCAAGAGAGGCAGAGAACAGCAAGCTCCTCGATTGTATAGCAAAGAGATGTAAGGATAGAGAGCGCTAGCGCCATAAGCGTAACTTTACAAAAAATGACCGAGGTTAAGCCATAGAGATCTAGAATAGAGTACTCGTGTCGACAATTCAATAGCTTCCTTGTAAAAAAAATGTCGAGTGATAGCTCCACCACTTTTTACTCTGTTTTCACGCGGCAACGCGACAGATCGTCGAGCATTATATCAATTTCAACGCTCGCGTCGTTTATAACGTATCTAACTTTTACTTTTGAATAGCGCGCCATGAATAGTGAGTTAGTAGGAGACAATTCGAAATACATTGTGCTCATACGGGACGAGTACTCTATTCTAGATCTGTGTGGGTTAAGCGAACTAACAGCTCTCGTTATTAAATATCGCACCACACACTGTACAATATAAGCTTTTGAGCAGAAGTGGATTTCTCGCTAGACTAAATCCCCCCACCATCCGATTATATATCTTAAGCTCGGTCACTAAAATAGTCGCTCGCGTCTCTATCCTTACATCTCTCTGATGTATAGCTGGAAAGCTCTAGTAATTTTATATGTTTCTAACACTATTGCATACTATTTTTTGAAATCTTAAGGGTAAAGAGTTCTAGATTTATTCGGGATATAATAGATCTGGAGGTTTACAAATATTGCAATGTGGTCTCATATACCAGAAACAAGTCGCCACTGTTTCTTTCATGGAGCATTGCTAACATTCTTCTGTTTCCAGCATGTAAGATGAAAGACCTTGGAGCTATCTTTGATTCACAATTATTCTCCTTCAATGCACATATGTAGAGAACATTTAATCTACATTGTCTAGAGCATACAACACACTGGTCTTCATATTCCGAATAGCCTGTATGTTGTTGATGTTAAGACTAATCTTATTATTCGACACCCTGATTGACCCCCAATTTGAATATGCTAGCATTGTGTGGCCTCCATCTACTGTTGGTAGCATTGATTTGATCGAGCGTGTATTGAGCATTTGTTGAGTGGCTCTCTCATATGATTTTGGAAAGTTGGCAGAATACGTTCAAGCCAAATTCGGAACACATGGTATATTGAAAACATATGTACCTGAATAAGTATTGTTTAAAAGTTCAGTCACATGAAATTGAACGGAAATGCATTCTTAAATAATTTTTGGTAAATAACCTTTCAGCGCATGAACGACTCCAAGATTAGTAACCAGTTTTAATGCATATTCATCAAAATTCTCAGACTATTTTCCCACAACACAATGTGGAGGTTATATTCGTTTTTGATTACTTTTTATTTGCCGCACTGATTTGATTTAGAATTCAAAAAAAAACCGCAAAATCTATTACACGCGATTTAGACTATTTTTGGTCGAGAAGCACTTTACAATTAAAAAGCTGTAAATTCACTGTTCTGGAAGAATCATTATCTATGGTGAGGTTTCCCTAGCCTAGATCGATCAGCAACATCACACAATCTAATAGATCCGGACAGCCGTTTCGCTCTCTTGGGCAAATCAGGGGGACGAGAAAGTTTGTAGGTAATATTGCAATGTTACTGAACGATCATTCTGTAGAAGATGTTTTATACATAACCGTACTAACAGAATGAGAATATCTAATGCCATCTAGATTTTCATTAGAGCAAACTTACCTTTGATATCTGGCAAAAGTCAACAAGAAATAAATATTTATTTCTTAATTGTTACAATCATTGTTTATTTATAAAATGCAGTAAATTTCAATTATTAATTCAATGTGGTAATATAGTTAATAGGAGTCAACGGGTATTGTTGCTTGTACACGTGACCATTCCATCCAATGAAATCCCTTAACCAAACGCATTCTGTTTGGTTGTGAAATTTCCTTCAATTCATTTTACTTTTTTGTTCATAAACAGGCAGTGATCCTTCTAGTTATACCTAGTATTCTGTGCACACATACTAGTTTTCAGAATACGGCGTAGCAAAGTTGGCATATATTACTCCTACTAAGAAAATCTCTCCTTCAAAAAACGGATTTCTTCAATTTTGTGTCTGAAGCATCTAATAAATCTTGCGTTAATGATTTATTTGCTTCATCTCGATAAGGAGTAACATTTGACTGAAATAGTTTAGCCTTAATCTTCTTATTTTGACAAAAGCTGAAGATCTTGTACTAGGACCCATTCTTTGAGAGCCACCTGTATAAAATGAAAACGTAACCAAAATCATACATATTAATGGGCTTTTAACATAAAAGTTATGAATTTATGCACAGTGAGATATTCTTGTTGTACCGGAATTCATTATCAATAAGTAGTAATAACTTTCGTATACAGTTTTCATAAAATAAAATGAATAATTCAAAATCCAGGATTAGCACCGCTGTATGTAATACAACTAGTATAAAAAGTGATAAATGCATCAAGTCTTGAAAAATTGTTCAGCATGAACTCAACCTAACACGTCAAATTGATTAATGTCCTTCATTTCCAAGTCTAACTTAAGTCTATTAGTTTATGAAGGAGTTTGATACATTTTCAAAATGATCATCAACGGTTTTCTATCTGTTCTTATCTCATTATGTCTATCGATTGTAGTGACCGGATTGCCATCTATCACGGAATTTGAATTGGAAAAAAATGGATTGTGTGGACAGGTTAAATGCGATTTCAATCCGGACAGAGATTTATCAACGGTGAGTTCTTTGCTTTCACGTCTAGAAAGTCAACATTTTCATCTGTGGTTCAAAGTGCGATTCGCAGTTTCAATTAGATTGTTCTCATTTTATATTAATGTAGGAGATTGAAAAGTTTGTTGTATATACAACTTCTTGATGTGACATTAGAGTATCTATCTCATTTTGCCAAGTTACTCATTAGTAGGATCCGCCGAACAAACACAACTTGCCTGTGGCGATTACTATTCAGACGCCCACAATAAACGAACCATTGAACAACTAGATAAATTTCTATATACATATAGAGAAAAGTTGTGGTCAAAAGTGATAAAAATTTAATTTAGTAAGTACTTTTATTTCTGACCGAGATATTATAAGCTTATATCGTCATAGTTACGCTATCAATAATGAGGGTCATAACTCCCTTGGAACATTATAGATTCTATAATTCCCTCTACCTTTCACAAGTAAAAATACGATAAGAAATGCTAATATATATATATTTAGAAAGATAAAACAGCGGACTTTTTCGGCTTATAACTCTTACTCTTCCGTTTCAAAAAAGTCCATAAAGAATTCGGACTCTACGTTTCTGACTGCAACGAATAAACACAATTACTACCAAATCTACCGAAAATCATAGAAAATTCCTTACCAGTTCTTGAAAATATGCCAGAAATACAGTTTCAGTAGCATCTTTTGGCATAACATTTTTCCGTGTCAGCCGCTCCAGATATATTTTATATTCTTTTTCGATGGAAATAATGATTCTCTAGCTTTTTCAGCATTTTTAAAAATATCCTGCATTATTATATTTGGGGTAGAAAACACGTTTTTAACGCAAACACAACTTGATAATAAAGCTTTGTTTGTAAACAAGTAACATAGCAACAACCTAGCAACAACAAAACTCCTATAATCAACGGTACGTGATTCAAATATAGCGGGAAGGTAATGAATTAATTGGTGCATTTATTCCGTTTTAAAAATGAACAAAATTTTATTGAAATCGGTCAGAAATAAAATTATCTATGTACCACGGGAATTAATGAGCCTTAATAACCTCAGGCAATTGCTGTCCCTCGGGCCAGAGGCGCAAACTTTGCCATCGGTAATTAAGGCCCTTATAGTTCCCTTGATACATAAATAACTATTCTGTAGAAAATCATAACTTAAGAAAATTTCTGTATTGAGAATTTTATATTAATCAGCCAATCAACTATTTTTAGACTGACTTGTTGACTCACAAGTGAAGTTAGCACATTCAAAGAATATTACCATAATTTAATTGAACTCTTTTCTATTGTCATCTCAGATCCAAATCTGTAGGAGGCATGGTTATCCAGCTGAATCTCATATAATACAATCGGAGGATGGATATTTACTTGAAATTCATAGAATACCTGGATCGAAACTGGGCAAACCTGGTAAACAACCAATAATTTTGCAGCATGGCGTGTTGTCTAGTAGTATCGATTTCGTGGAAGAAGGCAATAATTCTTTAGGTACATGATTTCATTCATTTTAAATTTAATACCAACAACAATATAAAACTCAGAACATATAATGAACTGTGATCAATATATCACTGAGTTCCCTCACTTTTGTTAGAAAAATACCTTTTGGACACTTCTGTGGGTCGAATGTATATGGTCGAGGAAATAAAGCACTAAAATAGGCAAAACCTTCCAAACTTGGCGCAGTTGGATGGATTGAGATGTGGTTTTCTGCATTCGATTCAGAAAGTGATTTAGAAAATTTGTCCGATAATTTTTTTTTGCGGGAAAAATGTATTGCATTTCGACTCGAATTGGTTTCTCGGGAGTTTTTGGGGTCGCTGAACACGAATATGCTATCGAGAAAATTCCCTGAGGTCCCCTTGGATTCCCCCCGGGGCATCCAGGCATCCTGACGCCCTAGATGTCGATGAAATTAATTAAAAAATTATTTTTAATGTTTGTAAACTGTTCAACTGCAAATTACCTGTAGCCCTCTGTATATACGTCATCTTCTAGGAATTTGTTAATTTTTCTTCATAAGAAGTGTAACAAATTCTGGCTCTCGAGGGGTTTTCAAAGTCGCTGATGACAACTGTGACACTCGCAATGTTCTGCAAATTACCTGGGGGTGTTTCCGGGTCCCTGGAGCCCTCTGTATCTACGTCATCTTCTAGGAATTTGTTAATTTTTCTTCATAAGAAGTGTAACAAATTCTGGCTCTCGAGGGTTTTCAATGTCGCCGATCACGACTATGACACTCGCAATGTTCTGCAAATTACCTGGGGGTGTTTCCTGGTCCCTGGAGCCCTCTCTATCTACGTCATCTTCTAGGAATTGGTTAATTTTTCTTCATAAAAGGTGTAACAAATTCTGGCTCTCGGGGGTTTTCAGAGTCGCCGATCACGACTATGACACTCGCAATGTTCTGCAAATTACCTGGGGGTGTTTCCTGGTCCCTGGAGCCTTCTGTATCTACGTCATCTTCTAGGAATTTGTTTATTTTCCTTCATAAAAGGTGTAACAAATTCTGACTCTCGGGGGTTTTCAGAGTCGCCGATCACGACTATGACCCTCGCAATGTTCTGCAAATTACCTGGGGGTGTTTCCGGGTCCCTGGAGCCCTTCGTATCTACGTCATCTTCTAGGAATTTGTTAATTTTTATTCATAAAAAGTAACAAATTCTGGCTCTCGGGGGTTTTCAAAGTCGCTGATGACGACTATGACACTCGCAATGTTCTGCAAATTACCTGGGGGTGTTTCCAGGTCCCTGGAACCCTCTGCATCCACGTCATATTCTAGGAATTTGTTAATTTTTCTTCATAAAAAGTGTAACAAATTCTGGCTCTCGGGGGTTTTCAAAGTCGCCGATCACGACTATGACACTCGCAATGTTCTGCAAATTACCTGGGGGTGTTTCCGGGTCCCTGGAGCCCTCTCTATCTACGTCATCTTCTAGGAATTTGTTAATTTTTCTTCATAAAAGGTGTAACAAATTCTGGCTCTCTGGGGTTTTCAGAGTCGCCGATCACGACTATGACACTCGCAATGTTCTGCAAATTAACTGGGGGTGTTTCCAGGTCCCTGGAGCCTTCTGTATCCACGTCATCTTCTAGGAATTTGTTAATTTTTCTTCATAAAAAGTGTAACAAATTCTGGCTCTCGATGGTTTTCAAAGTCGCCGATCACGACTATGACATTCACAATGTTCTGCAAATTACCTGGGGGTAATTTGTTACATTTTATCAAGAAAAATCAACCAATACCTAGAAGATGGCGTAGATACACAGGGCTCCAGAGACCTGAAAACACACCCAGGTAATTTGCCGAACATGTGTCCAGGGACTCAGATGAGTTGAACTTTATTTCTCCTGGCTAGTTCAGCCAGTGTATCCCTGCATTCTTTGACAAGCCTTGATGTGACTCTGGGTGATTTAAGAGCTCCCAGAGCCGACCGACTGTCTGTGCAAATATATATGTGCCTATGTACATAGTTTCTTCGCAGGTTTTCCATGGCATAAGTCAGTATTGCGTAGACTTCCGCCTGAAAAACCGTGCTCCTCTGGGTCACACATAGAGAAACTATTATCCAAAAAGTCTAGACTTCTTTCTACTCTGTATGGAATAATAGATATTATATTCTATTGCCACTAGACACCATTGATTTCAAGGGTAAAGTTATTTCTTCTTTCGAATATGGTTCCTATTAACAGACTATTAATAGACGGTCAAAATTCATTTAAATAAGGCGTAGCCGTGGCCTTATCTGCTTTCTGATCACGGTTTCATATTTTCTCCAATTTTCTAAAAGAAGGATCAACTGCTCTAAGATGTTCCTTCTTTTAGATGCAATCCGTAGGTCTGATATTATTGAATCGATGACCTCAGACCTACCGACTGCCGTTTGCAAAAACTAAGAGTAAGAATATAATGCGACTTTATATGCTTTACAGTCGCGGCTTCATCTGTTCTTCGATTTTTTAAAAGAAGAATTGCCACTACACTTTAGTTTCCTGATAATAGAGGTTAAGCTCTGTGATGGTTCCAAGTTTTAATTTAGTTTATAATCATAAAATTTCTCGAAATTATGTCCTAACCTATGCGAATACCACAATTCAAAGTTTCGGAACATTTCACCAGTGTTAATTGTAATCTAAGGTCGAGGTGCATTGGTTGACTTAGTTCCGATTCAATGAACTATGGCAATCTGTAATTTTTTTCTGTACTCCAGGTTTTATGTTGGCGGACGCTGGCTATGATGTTTGGATTGCAAATGCAAGAGGCAACGTATATGCAACAGGTCACGTTTCTCTCTCTACACAGTCAAATCAATTTTGGAATTTCAGGTTGGTGTTCAAACTAACATTAGAAAGATTTTATCTCCATTATTCATGTAAGGAAAACACGACATAAAATGCAGTTGCCTACCATAAAACAACTGAGACCTAGTTTAACTTACTCATGGAAGCGTGTTTTGTTACTCTATCAGCATAACCTATTTTTAGATAGAAGCGGGAAAAGACGGGGCCGTTCAGTATCACATAACGTCCGCAGATGCGAGTCGTAAAGTGTACTTTATGGCCCTGTCGTACATAAATGATTGTTCAGTGATACTGGGAAACTTCAATTTTCAGCAATAGTATTCAGAAACAAATATTCGAAACCAAACATAGTTTTATTCCAGGCAACAATGTGTTTTCCATAAATATAGATTCTACCTAATAACACTGAACGTATCGCTAAGTAATAACAAATTACATTCTTCAAAAAAAATACTCTGCATTTCGAACTTCATTTACTACTCGACTCATTTGTATTTCAGTTGGCACGAGATGGGTGTATACGACATGCCAGCTATATTGACATTCATCGCAAACAAAACAGCTCAGCCTGGTGAAATATTATACGTGGGTCATTCCATGGGCACTACCATGTTCTTCGTTATGGCCTCCATGAAGCCTCAGATTGCAAAGCTTGTTAAGTTCATGGTTGCGTTAGCTCCAATAGCTTACATGGGTCATGTTAGGTCATCGCTACGGTATCTTTCTCCATTTGTCGATAATGTAGAGGTAACTGTTTTATATGGAACGTAATGCATTTTAACCTAACTTAGGAATTGCTATCTACTATTGAAAAAAATTGTGTGGCTAAATTAATTTCGATGTTTTGATACGGAATCTCAATAAGTATGAGAGTTACCAAAAAATTAACCTAATCCTCGATCTCTTTTTATGGGACAATGTCAATGGTGAAATTAAAAATTGGCTATCGTCTTTTCTTTATTATTATTTGAGAAAACTCGGTTTTTCGAGTTTACGTTTTTCAGGTGCCTATAGCTCAGTTTTATTTATAGAATCGGAATAAAATAATTTCTACATTCAGGCACTTTTACAAGTGGAATACAGTGGCGTATTCACTTTTTCCTAAAAAATTTCTAAACGCGATTTTTACAGTTGATTCAACAACCAGCTTTCTAGAAGCAGTTCACATCAAAATTACAATAAATCTGCACAACAAACGCGAATAATCGACAACTACTACAGCACACGAGAAGCTAGTAGGCAAGGGCGGAACCTCCATCCGAGTTTACTTGCAGCTTAATAATACTTGTGTTCAAGGGCAAGGAAAATCAAATGTGTACAAGAAAGGAGCATTGATCATTTTCAAGCACTAACCTAGTATTACCAAAAATATACAAAAAATACAAAAACGACCTTGCCGCATGGAGTTTCGAAATCGATGTATAGCCGGGATCGTAAGCTCCTCGGCCAGAATCGCCGATGCAGGTTGAATATTGAATACGGTATATTAACAGTTAATTCGCTCATGGCTAGGAGCATCATAATAACCGTATAGGTGGGAGGTGTCACCCTTGCTGAATAAACTGTAATCAACAACACAGCTTCGCCATATTGCCTCCAGGTGATAGCATAAGCTATTGCGGTACTCTGTAATCATGGGAACTCTAAAATCTCCCGTAGCTTAGTGACATCTATCTGTAAGAAGATTCACTATGATTTAAAAGAAGAAGAAAACTGTTTCAGGACCGACTTACTTAGATGATATTGTCCAAAAGATGACAATACATTCTCAAATTTTTTAAGTTGTGGAAAAAATTGAATTGCAATCACTAAGAGTTTCTCAAACTCGTATTTTTACAGAGTATAATTAGTTATAACTACCTTTGGTTTACATTTCACATTTAGTGTAGTAAAATGGATATCGGACCCGTAAATCCTTGGGATATGTATCGATTTTGAATGTCATCATTTTTATACCCATTTGATTGCATTAATTAGAGTATTAGATGATGATTCAATAGACTTATATACTGATGAAGGGCAACAGTCCAGAAACGCATTTGCATCTAATCTATCGAAATCTTTCAGAATATTTATCGCTCGTCATTAATAATAAGTTTTATTTACAGTGGGTGCTGAAAAATCTGGGCGTTGGCCAACTTGCTCCTACCAATACATTAATGACGATTCTAACCTACGATTGCTTCAGGGTCAAAATCAGCAGGTTATTTTGTGAAAATATTTTGTTCGCCATTGCCGGATTTGACGATTCTCAAACAAATGAGGTGATTGAAAAATGGAAGGAGGAAAAGGAATTGTTCTAACGGCTTTGGAAAATCTATTTACATTTACATATCTTACAAAAATATCGATTAACAATCCAGTAAATCGGAAAATTCTTATCATGAATATTTACATTATTCTCGAAATTTTAAAGGGTTTTGAAATTTAAGGTTGCTTTTCGAAAATAGAATGAAACGCTGTAATTACTTAGATTTTACGATATTTTTTTAAATACAATACAAAGATGGTGGTTAATAATGAAAAACGATATCGGGCAAGTTGATCCGACAGGTAATTTATTCATATCATATTTTGACTACACGAGAAGAGGATGGTCATATTGTTGACACAGCAATGGACGATTAGAACAGGAAATAAGTATTAGAATTGTTCTGAAAAATTTCGAGATTGTAGGCATCAGGAAATATAACCATTAAAATATCTGTAGTAAAGGGAGAGATCTCCCACCTTTCTACAAAGTCAATGAACTCGTGTGACAGCACCCACCAGCCGAATAGAATCTAAGACCTTCAGCGTAAGATGTGTATTTCTTGGCACGGAATAGACAACAAAGTTTTGTGGAGCAGTTTTCGCATTGGCCATTAAATAATCGTCCCATGAGGGAGTGCTGTTGTGGTGATACCGGACATAGATATTGAGAACTTCATCGGAATAGTTGTAAATAATATCATAAGTCAGTTTTCTATAAGATTCAAAGACAGCTTTGCCAACAAAATTATATGCAAAGGCAAAGAGTCAGTTAACATTTTCTATTATTAACCATTATCTTTGTATTTCACTCTAAAATAAAAATATCCTTTAAAAAACACCAATTTGAACACCCTTTTTAGAACTAATTATAACTCAAACGCTTCATTACATTTGAATAACATTTCATAGTCCAAGCTATAAACCGGAAAATAAAAAAAAAACATGTAAGTTCCAACCAAAAAATTTTTCTTGTATTAGCTTCAGGAGGTTCTCAGGATCATTTATACACCTTAAAACTCTTGTGACCCCCCAACCCCACCCATTGGGGGCGAAAATGGCTCGACATCTCCAAGTCTTTAATTGTATTTTCTACAAAAAAAGGTATTTTGGCATTTCGAGTGCAGCTAGGATTTTTTTCGGGTCGCTGAACACGAATCCGTAGCCAGATTCACTTTGCAATCCATCGTACGGGTGATCAAATCGACAAAATTGGCCAATTTCGCACCCCTAATATGTTATTTTGCAATTTACGTGTTTTTGACATTTCGAATGCACCAAGGTGGTTTTTTGGGTCGCTGAATACGATTCCGAAGCCAGATTTACTCCGAAGTAATTTTAAAATACAAAAATAATAAAAATTTAGAAGCGTGTCAAATTTGCCATTTTTGTAAATTTCCCACTCGTACGATGATATTCTACATCACAAATGTCACATAGGATTTTCCATTGTGGCGCCATCTTATTTTTCAGGAACTTTTCACCTTGCCCTCGTATATGCGCATTGAATCCCCTTCCTTTCATTTTATCAATAAAATTTGCTACCAGGAGGTTCTTATATTTATTCTTAAGACGAAGTGAGCGTAGCGAACGAAGTCTTCTCTTGAATCGGGTTATACACCACAAGATATGATGCTCGAAATTTACTGGCGTAAAAATGCAAAGTCGTATCTCGAACCATTTTCGAGTTTTTGAGCAGAGCGGTCCGACAAAATACTCGACGTTTCACGCGTCGTTCTGTGCGCAAAGTTTTCCGCAAATTTTCCTGATTTTGATCTATTTTGGATCAAAATACGCGACTGCCAACATCTTTTATGCATAAAACTATAAATCGCGTGAAAAATGAGCGCAGTTTTGTATGAAAATGACGGAATTCACCAAGAAACCTCTTAGAACCCATTTTGGAGGCTTAATTTTCATTTTTTATAAATAAAAAATTATCTTGTAAAAATGTTAATTCAGCCTTTTGGGCTGAATGAGAGGCCACAGCTGCTCAGCTCATCCCTTACGAATGTTCCACGTCGGCCACAGAACATCAGGCAAAAGGAATTTTTCCGATATGACGTCCTCCTTTTTTTAGAAAGTTCCCCAGCTTATTGACTGGACTACAAGTATTAAAGGATATCAAATACGGATCAACTCATTGCCGGATGCTGTCGACGAAACGTACTAACCCGTTTTCGGATGCCGCACCAGCAGATGCGACCGGCAGCGAAAGTGTTGTTCTATTTCTCTCTACAATCGGCCAGACAGTTGGCAAACAGAACAACGTGTGAAACAATGCCAGTAAATTTCGAGCATCATATCTGGTTTGTGTTGAAATTTCAAATGGATTGCATTTAACCTTTGGTTGCTACACGAGAACATACAAACAAACCTAATAAATCAAGAAACAACTTCGTTCGCTAACGGTCACTCCGTCTTAATTAATAATTAAATTGATGATCAAGAGCCAAACCAATTCACCGAATTCTCTAAACGGTATAAGGACATTGTAAGTTGGGCTAATGTTTTAGGAAACATTACCGGTTATTTTGGCTCATTTACCGGCAGGATCTTCAACTAAAGTGTTTTTACACTATGTTTATAACATGAGGGATCACGGAAACTTTATAATGTACGATTATGGCCCCTCAGGGAATTACATCCAATATGGTTCCAAACAGCCACCAAGTTATAACCTTTCAAACATCAGAGTTCCTACCTACCTCATGCATGGATTGAATGATATACTGGGGTCTCCACCAGTAAGTATAAATAAACTGCTCGAAATATTGATCCACTATGATTGCATTTATATTACATACATGCTGAGTTCTTGTGGCGGGTTATGCACCTGCATAAGTTAATCACACTACACCTAGCTGATTCTCATGGTCATGTGACCTGCATATTGATAATGGTCGCCGAACTGTAGTAATTCTTCGGTTTGTCGAAGTTACTTTCCAAGATGTTGATAGTTCCAGGGTAGCATCCATAGAGATATCATATAAATAGAGGTAAAAAGCGTTATGCCGAAACAGAGGGATATTAGGCTGATCGGGTTAGTCGGGCTGTAAAGTATACTGCGTCCTTAATGAACTATTGTACCCCACTCTACAGTACTGATTAACAGTACAATTGTGAGTTTTAACTTTCTTAGGAAAGCTACGATTTTTCCCGACTTTAGTTGCAAAATTTCCTCGAAAGTTGTGTACGTTAGCAGATGTATAAATGTTTCTTCTGCTTCTGTGCAGAATATACACATCTCGTTCACTAGGCCAATTTTAGTCATGTGCCGTTGAGTTTGTAGTGTGTCGTCTTGAATCCTATTATGATTTTCAGGTTTTTCCTAGTCAGCCTTATGATTTCCAAAACGTCCTTTCATACATTTATCTAGGATGGTTCTGTATTATATGTGTCGCACCAAAAAAATCTAGTACTTAGTACTGAATTCTGTTTCTTCTGTCTAATGATTTCCTGTATAGTGTGCTTGCCTACACCGCAGAAAGGTTCGAGTTGCGTGCAAGGGCGTCCGCCTATTCATTTCCCTTAATTCCAATATCCTGGAACCCAGTGGATGGTGTTCTGTTCTGCACAAATATCTTTGTTTAGCAGTTAAGAACCATCTTTTAGGTAATAATGTTTGAGTGCAGCACTTTTGTAGCGTTTTGATGGCTATGTCTTCTTTTTGAATCCTTTGTTCATATTGAGCTGTGCACATCCCTCAATTGCATGGACCTCTTTTAGATAGATACTGGTGTATTTACTCATGGGTTCGGAGTATTTGGTTCCGAGCCCAAAGACTCCGATCCCCATACCTTCTGCCATTCTCAATCCATCGGTATACCAACAGATTGCTCCTTTCGTAACAGGTGTGTTCCCCTGTCTTCACTCTGCTCCAAGGTGGGTTAGGAAGTCTTGAGTAAACACGTTTCTTGGTACCATGAGTATTGAGCGTTTCATACTGACATTATACTTCTACCAAAGCCTAATACTTGTTCGTTTATAAAGCATAGTATTTTTCGTTATCCTACTTATAGCTATATGGAAGGGGGTCGGTCCCAGTATTTTTTCCGTGCAAGCTGTAGGGCAAGACCTTGGTGCCCCAGCTATTCATGTGCATGCTTGCCTTTGGGTCTTACTCAATTCCCTTTGTTTGGTAATTTGTTAAGTTTTATTGCTCCAGGCTATCGCCCCATAGATGAGGCTAGGTCTTACCATCATGGTGTACATCCTGAGCAGTATTGTTGATGAACTACAATGTGTTACATGCCATTCTGCTGCACACTATTAGAGCACGCGTTTACATTATTGAAGTGCTGGCTGTAGGTCTTGTCTAGTGTAATGCCTAGATATTAAATTCAGCTCGATTTGCTTCATGTGCTCCATCTTCATTTTCCTGATGAAGACCACTCTTGCATATTTAATAGGGTTGATTTCTAGTCTGGCCGATCTTAAAACTTTCTTGGATGACCGGAATTGGCATAATAACGAAAATATCTTTGTTGGATTCTCAATGTTTTCTTCAGTGTTTCTACAAATTTTCAGATGTATGCTACTTTTAGTTCTCAATATATAGAGCGCCTTAACTCATGAATCATATACCCATTGTTCACAATTACAAACGATGGCAAAATATGAAATAAATTAGCATATCTTGTTTCAGGACGTGGTACGATTGGCAAACAATTTACCACAAAATACTGGAGTATATACTGTACCAGACAAACTGTGGAGCCACCTCGATTTCTTATATGCAAAAGATGCACCTAAACTGGTTTACACACCGTTACTCAAAGAATTGCGAAAATATCGCACACGCAAACCAAAAACGAACGTCTAATATTGTTATTAGTTTTTTCTGATAAACGATTGTTGCAACAATGAGTGTTTTGATCTTGACATTGATAGAGATAACTTACTTTGCAAAACCATCATGGGTGTCTGTTTGTTTTTGTTTTCATAGGAAAGGGGCAAACAAATGTAATGCTGAGTACCTACTTATATAGACTTATATATAGTGTGCAAAACCAATTACTGTTTTGTTTAGTCATATAGCTTATATGGATCTGACTCATTCCATTGGCGGTAATTTTGCTGGACTATTTTAGTAAATTTAGATTGATATCATCCGTTCTAATAGTATTAGAAACAATTTTTGTTCAAATTGACAGAAATTAAATTACGCGATAAACTTAAGGTCTTTCAACCTTGAACCTACAGATTATATAATATAAACCACGAAGATTCTATTTTTAATGCAATCGATATGAGTGTTATATCAACACATTGAAGTACAAGTAATATGTATGTTGCGACATAGAAATAGACCAACTTATAACTTCATTAATCCACTTAACGCCCTCCGGATTGCGTTCATCACATAATTATATAATATCTACAGGTGGCGTCTATCCATAATATCTGCCGTCAAATTTGATTTCCATGAAAATTGGAACAGACTTTTTTTTTATACTTCAACTACACGAGAGGAAAACTTATAATTTTAGAAGAACATCGGGTGAGCCAACGAATTTTTCTTGAAAGTTTTTGGAGGTTATAGGCATAAGGAAAGACTTCACTAGGAAAACAGTTGCACAACTTCTCTGTTAGAGAAATGCAGAGAGTCCAGAGAGGTCAATGAACTCGTAAGTATGACACATCAATCAGAAGAATAGCTCTCTTCTCGATAGAATCCAAGAGCTTTGGCGTATGTTTGGAAGCCGAACTCCAAACATGTGATCATGTTCGATAGAAAAATGAAGTCTGCTAGGAAAAAGTTCGGCAGGTCTCGAGCTTGACAATAAAGGAGTGACTAGTTTGATCTCGTCTAGTCCGTCTATCTGGAATCTCTCGTGATGGAACAACAGACGGAAGTAAAAAAAATTGTGTTCAAAAGTGCTAAAAATTATGTGTTTCTTTTGCCTTGTGCTAAGTCAGGCTGTGTCTGTAAAACGTGTGGGCTTTGCCATAGCACAAAGTTCATCACAAGGCCAATGCAGACATCAGCGACTTTTGCAACTTTTTCATAAAATGAGGAGGTACAATATAGATCTGATAATGGCTCTATAATCAAAATATCAATATTTCCCTTGGCGCTTAAGGTCGTGGCGAGGAATATTGCCTTTGAGCTTTGATTAAATTAATCAATGCTTGAAGTAAGCTGAAAGTTATCCACATTACGATTCATTGTATGAATGGTTACATATTAATTAATGAACAAGTTGATTCAACAAAATGCCCACAAATTTGTTGCACGAGCAACAATAATAATTGAAAAACAGTGCTTGTCCCAAATCAGTTTTTCCAGATATTTCCAAATAAAAGTTTGGTTAATAGCTGAATTAATATCACTACATTGTCAACTGGTTATTAGCATAAAGAACATTGTAATATTCATATGTATGGATACAGAATAGCTGGACTTATTGTCTCTTTATTCCCAAAGAAATTCAAGAAAAAGAGAAATCGTATGCGATGTTAAATTTCCAATGAAAACAGTTTGAAACACGATAAAATGTTCAGGGATACTTCCAAATTATGCCAAAGTATTAATTCTCTTCATTGAACCTCAGAAATGTCTGAAATTCTCATTTTGACAAATGACGTCATGGATTTGACGTCACAGTTGATTTTACTCTGTAGCATCGTACTTTATAGGGCTGTCTAACGAAACGTTACGATCAGCTGACCAATGTCTGCCGTGAGGTGAACAAATAGTGTGGTTTAAATTTGTCTCTATCAACGAGGTACAATAAGAAGAAAAGATCTCACTAAAACTAAATTAAAATAAATGCCCAAGTGTGTTCAAAACATTTTATTTCGGGTAGGTCAACAATTATTTATAAAAATACTAGTTTCTCGGTACTGAGTTGCAGGAAAACCAACAAAATTGGAGGGTAAAAAGTTGTTTGCTGTTGTTTTTGAGATAGTTCGTAATATTGCATGGAAAAATCAGTCTGATACCTGAAGAATAGCTTTTCTCTAGTACGCTTTTAGAATCTATCTATTATATGATTAAAAACTAGATTGTATCATTCTATCGGAATGTATTATCAGTTTTCGGAATCGGAAGAGGCTTAACTACTTTCTAGGAGCAATTAATTATCTCGATCCACGCCTTGTCGTTGAATACAGCGTTCATATGACGAACTTTGTTCCGGTTGCTATGGTTACATATTATTTCACGCCCCCTCACGTTTATTACGTTCGTCATTTCAAGTGACAGTTTATACTGTTTGCCGAACAGTAAGTTTGACGAAACTATTATTATTGATTAATAATTTAGTTGTTAGAGAAACTATAGTCTACTAACAAGTAACACGTTTGGGATGGTGTATTCCACGCCCACAAACCGTAGTCCTCGCTTTCGGCTCGTGTTGAATATGAACCAATCCAACCTTGTTGTAGAATATGCTATTAATTACGTTAGTAAAGCTCCAATTGAATTTGTATTACAAGGACATTGGATATCGATTTGGAATAAATCGTTCCACTGCCTCGACATATTTAAAAACTATTATTTTTATGTATCTGAGGTTTAAAAGAAGAAAAACCTCTTTCAGATGAAATAGTATGCACTTGTAAATGTATGCCCCTCCATTCTACCACTATAAAAAAAGTTAAAAATAAAAAAGAACAATTTATTTATTTTGTTTTATCTCAAAGAAGAAACCTATTTTAAATGAAGTAGTACTTAAATATAAAATAACTAAAGTAACCCTGTAACACCTGTAAAATTGTATATTGTATGTCTCTATTTAAAAGCTCTTTTTCTTCATTAGAATGCTCTTATCTTTCCCACAATAACTATATCGTCTGCTACTTTCAATACGCCAGACTCGCTAACAGTACCTACTTGAAGGCATTTAAGCTTTTGAATGCTTCCATTTGTTGATTGGTATAATAGATGGTGGTAAATGCTAGATAAGTAACAATGTCCAAATTTGTTATTGGAGGAAAATATGCTGGATTGACACTAAACGTTGATTCTTGTAATATAAAGGGATCCAACATTTTTGTATCGTTCCTCTGCATCAGCGTTCACACCTTTCAAATTGGAAAATATTCATGTTGCAAAACCAGTTCAAGGGCTTCTTTTTCCGCATAAAACTCCTGCAAGAAGGATGAACAAAAGGACCAGAATAATCCTAATTTTACACACAAACTGCATCTGTCTTACCTATGGAACCCATTATAGAAACGATCAGCTGTTTTGTTGGATTACTCTATACATTACAGTTCAATACTCTGTGGTAACATGGAAATAAGGTTATATACTGTCAATCGTCTAGTTCACGTGACAGATGACAGGTGTATTTCAGTGTCCTTCGAATTAGTAATCTGCAACTTGGACAGGTCGTTCAAATTTAGCAATTAAATTGATTTGAGCGAGAAGGAGTTTCACGTGGACCAAATTCAGTAAAAACTTTGCAAACTGTATCTGAAATTTTACAATAATAATGCCTTGTGCGAGAGTATATCCATTTTCTGCGTTGATTTGACTATCGAATTATAGAAATGTCAAAGACTTATATCTCTAATTTCAAACAGATCCGAATTAGCACCTTCGATAAATTCTCATTTTTTGCCAAGCTGGAATGGAGAAACTGATAGGGATAGGCAACAACTCGTTACTTTTTGTTTGGCTTTGAAATGAATGAATTTTAATAGACTGATTTCTCCTGTCTCAAGGGAAGTGAATACATACTTCGTATAATTCCACACTCGATACTAAGCACCGGAATAAGGCTTTAACATAATTACTAGTATATACAATGCATGGCAAATAGTTCGAGTGGTAAAAGTTCAGATAAAGATAGATAGTAATTCAGATGAGTGACAGTGGCCTTTCACTGAATACAATTAATGTACTTATTGTATGTTGTATGTACACGTACCGGACTGGATCTAGTCGGTACCACCTGGTACGACAATCGTCTGTCGATCTGGGACAGTGTAGAATGCAAGCTAGCGTATGTTAGCAGCAGTTGATTGCGGGGACCTTCACGGAATGGGTAATTAAGCATGTAACATTCTTCATAATCACCGGCAAACGCAAACATTTATACAAATTTCACTGCATTTTAGATTAACGATACCACGTTAAAGCAGTAATTTTGTCGCAAATATTTATTTGTAATTCAAATAACATTTTTGAAGTTGTCACTAAATGTTTGTTTGTTAATTATGAACGTTCATTTAATCATCACGCAGGCTATTAAGATAAGTATGGTTTTTTATAAACGAGTATACGAACCCTGCCTTTACCACTCGAAATTTGGAATTTGTGAATTTATTTCATGATAAAGCAAACTTTCTTTGAAAATCTTCACTAACAAAGAGCTCAGATCGTGGTCTCAGAACCGGTGATACCTAACTTCAATATGTGGAGTGTCGAAGCTAGATTTAAAGGTTTTTAGAGTTGAAAATACTTAAGGGATCCTATTTCACCAAGAATGGGTTTGGTTCGAGAGGCACCGCAAACCGATCAGTTACGTAAGCAGGAGTGGGGCTTGCCAAAACAACTAAAGCTCAAGGCAGCACCAGTTGGAATCGAGGTAGAGAGATTCTACGTCGGGTACTATGTGACGTCAGAAAACACGTGATCGCGCAACTCTTCCAATCTACTGGCTCATCATACAATTTGAGAATCGGTCGTGTTGCGGATACACAAAGACTGCTCGCTATAACTTCCACTGTTAGAATGTACTACCTATAAACAGCGAAATTGCTAAAGTAGTTAGAATACAGTTACCGGTGTTGGCATGACTTGATCAAACACCAAAAGACTTCTGAAAAATGTCGCTCATATAAATAGCGATGGAAGTAGAATGATAGTGTCATGCCGACTGAGGTAAATGTACTTTGGTATCGGGTGAAAAAAAGTTCAATGAATGCCTGCAAAAGCTGTGAATGTTTCTTAATATTTTCCCTAAGGCACTACGTTTATAGTTTACGTTGCTGATGGCCGAAGCCAAGTCTAAAAAACTAAAAAAGAGATGTTTTACACTGACGCTAAGTTTCAGGCATCTGTAATAATTTGGGAATCAACGTCAGCGTCAGCTAGAGCAAGCGTTTGCTGGTACACGGACTGGTATCGGTAGTGACATTTTGTATCATGTTCGTTATTTATTGTTGACAAATAAAAATATCTCTTGGTAAAGCTATTTCTCTAGAAATGAGGAAAGCAACATGTGACTCAGAAGCAGGCAAATGTAAATGGTTCACACTATTCCAATACAAAAAAAAAATTGAGAGCTCTGAGTAGGATTATCATGCAAAATCGTCGGGCTACTTATAGAGAATTGACAGTATTATGGAACCAGGTGAAAGGTAAATATTTTTCAAGAGTAAAGTAGGATTTAAATCTTACAAGGTATGCTCAAATTCTTTTCCCTCTTAATCTGTTTTCAATTTGAAGTTTACGTTCCGACAAAGATGCGAAGAATAATAGACTTCTGTGAACAAAGGAGCACAGATATTGATGTTAAGAACCAGTGGTACCTAATTATATGATATGACAAGCTGGATTTGAAGTTAAGTTTCTGGCCTCTGACGATTTGGGAACCCAAGTCGACCAGATGAATCGAGTAATCGGGAACATGCACTTTCTAGGTGGCATTATGAATGCTGATGAATATATTAATATCAATGAATTGGAATCCAGGAACCCTTTATTTACCTTTACATACATTCTAACAGCCAAAATAATGGTTTCATTAAGAAAATTCAATTCAATTTTTTCACCTTGGCCTTATATTTCACGTATTTACTAGAAAATTTTGCCAAGCCATTGGGTTTCTTTTTCTTTATTTGAGAACGAAAATCAAAGCAGGACCGTACATGGGTTTTTCTTTGTGGGGTGTGTTCAAGTATTTCGAAAAAACGAATTTCTTTTATGCTTTGAGTACACGAGAGGGAAACCTATAAAGTTCTAAGAACATCGCGAGAGCGAGCGGTGGAAAGTTGGTAAAGGAGATAGGCTTTCGAATGTTTCTTGAAGGAAAGACCTCGCTAGGTAAAGAGTTCCACAGCTTCGCTGTTCGATAAAAAAATGAAGTCTGGTAGGAATAAGTTCGGCAGGTCTAGAGCTTGACAACGAAGGGGACTAGTTTGAGCTTGTCTAGTTCGTCTATATGGAAACACTCGTGATGGAACGATTTCTGATGAACACCGACCTTGAAAATATCTATAGAAAAGGGAGAGATCTCCGACTTTTCTACGATGTTCTAGAAAGGACAATGAATTCTTTAGTGTGACATCATCAATCAAACGAATAGCTGTCTTCTGGAAATAATCAGCGTATGTTTGAGAGCCAAACTCCAACCATGTTAACAGTTCTCCAGGATAGGTCGAATCTGTGCCTTGTATATTATGAGGAGCTGCTGGGATGTAATGTAGTTCTTGGCACGGAATAGAAAACCAAGTTTTTGTGAAGCGGTTTTCGCAATGGACCGCACATGATCGTCCCATAAAAGAGTGCTGTTTTCATCACATTAGGGACATTAGGGATAGTGGGATCCGCCTTCCTGGAGAAGACTTATAATTGAACTGGAAGTACTGGAAGATAAGTTATTTTTTTCATATATTATGTGCATTCGGTGCGATTCTGGAATTAACCGAAGTGAAAGTTAATTTTATTTAACAATTATTGTTGCTTATAAATAATAATATTCGCCACCCAATATTGTCTCATAGATTCATAAATAATTAATCAATGCTATTACTATAATTAACATAAATTCCAATAACGTATTTGAGTCTAATTATTCTGCAAGACATGTGATTTATATTGTTGTTGCAAGGTCTTTTGTAACTCCGAAGCACGACTCATTCTATGACTTTGATGTTGGAATAGATTGGTGTGAACTTTTCCATTATCGTTGAATAATGATTACATAATCAAGCTTCAAGTACATGATGGTAGATTGAAAATGATAATTTCGTTATGGCAGCTTAATACTTATATTACAAGTCGTAGAAGAGGGCATCCAGATTTACTCATCAAATTGTTAGACGAACGTTTAAAATGTGGAAACTCATTGCTGCTATGCCTTAAAATAGTAATATAAAGATTCTTGACCCAGTATGAATTTATATAAAATTCTCGGGAAATAGGTCACAATAACACTCTGTTTTAAATTTTCTTCTTTACGTACGTTTCGGTCTCACGACCTTCATCAGAAGACTTATTATGTAAAAAGGGGTTAATTAAAACTAATTAGCAAAAGCGTCCATATCGCACAATTTTCAATCAAAAAGCCCACGCCGTCGAAACGAACAGAACCACGAATAATCGAAAATTGTATCGTTAATATTGAAGTATAATTTTTTTGTAACAAGAATCCACTGTTCAGGAAAATTCTCATAATATACAAACGCATATTGCAATGGTCTCAAAGCAACTGAAGTTCGAAGCTATTTGTTGATATTTACTCGAGACAGATGTAGATTTATGACGTACTTGAAAAGGTTTTAGACCTGCATTGGAGTTTACTTTCAGCGTTCTTCCTAAAATATACTTTTAACATTATAAAGACGCATGTAGGAATTTGCAAGAGTCTTAATTAATCAAGTTAGTATAAATCTGACTCAATCCCTGAATATCATTCCTATGTTTCACAGAATTGGAATCCCGTTTTATGTGAATCATCTCCAGGATAGATCTTTTATAATAATTGGTTTCTTTAGTTGAAATATTAACATTTTTGTAATCAAACTGATGGTTATAATCAAAGCAGTGTTTAGCAAGGGCGGTGGAATTTTCTAAGTTTTTATTTCTTGTGCTATACTTATGGCCGTACATTCTTTTTTGTAAATATTGTTTAGAGATGCCAGTATAAGTTCCATCACAATCTAAACAATTCAATTTATATACTGTGTGGGTTTGTTTATCTTTAGGTATTACAGGTTTTAGATTTGAGAAATATTTCCCAACACAGTTAGTAGGTTTATGCGCAACATTTATATCGCACTTTTTCAAACATTTCTTAATTTTTTCTGAGGTCTCCGGAATGTATGTATTTAATTAACCCCTTTTTACATAATAAGTCTTCTGATGAAGGTCGTGAGACCGAAACGTACGTAAAGACGAAAATTTAAAACAGAGTGTTATTGTGACCTTAAAATAGTAAAACAAATATATGCTGCTATGAAGCGAGGAAATTTCATCACCATGCTAACTTGGGATCAATTATCGCTCATACGCACACACACATACGTACATCATCCCAAAAATAGTCTAGACCGACTCAGAAATGCTTAAAACGGACTTATTCGCGAGAATCCGGATATTTTTTGCCCCAAATACAACACTTCCATGATACTACGTATATTGCAATTAAAACGTATGTCCAGTTGTAGTTTTAAAGATGCGAAGACCTTTTCCGTACTTGAATGATATCATTATGCTTCGTTAGGTAGAGTCCCAAAATACTCAAAATATCACCTAGGTACTGCTTGAAGCATGTAGATCTGAATTAAGCAAGTTATTTTGATCGTTATCAATGAAATCACAAAATAAAAACGTAGCGGCAATAAATAGACAAATAACTTTATTTCTTTTTTATATCTACCTACTTATCATATTAACAGCAATTATTCCACCACGAAGTGGAGTTATCTTAGGGATATCCTATTAATAATATAATAATTGATAATAACTATACTGAGGTATTGAAGATAAACAATAATGGTCGTTAAGTTCTTTATAAATAATCGATGGATTCAGCTTGCTTCGAATTATTGATTCTAGTTCTAATGTGTAATTTAACAATGAACTCTGAAGCAGACTTAAGATCAAAATTGAATCAGTTCCCAAAAGTTTGGTATAGACATGTTGATGACATTTTCGCGATTACTAGATTACTAGATTTTGAATTACGTGACTTCTTGAACACCGAAATTCACTGTCGAAATAGAAACAGATAATCAGCTTCCTTTCCTTGATATCAACATTATAAAAAATGGTTTAATAGTCATTATTATTATATATGGATGAAATTGTTTTCCAATATCGATTAAAAATATTGTGAATTTTCCTCAATGATATAGCACTCGGTATACATTAATATACGAGTTCACATGTGGAATGATGTCATTTTGGACTTTCTTGTTTATCGTAAACGCGAATACCGCATCAAAAATATTTTATTAACACAGCTTAAGCATCAAACAAGTTATAAATTTGGATTTCCAATTAATTTTTTACTTCTGTTTCATTGCTTCTTTCCTAGAACCGATGATTCCTTTTAATAATTGCTTGGTAACTTCCAAGGATGGGATTTTAAGTTCCAACTTCTAAATATCATAACTGTTTTAATGTGACAGATAAATAGTGTTACCTACGTGTTAAATATTCCTGTAGTTAGTGATAAATGCTTAGGAAATGTATGATTATAAACACTTCGAGTGTCTGTGTAAATATGTTCGTCAGTGTGTCAAATAAGATTAACATCTAACACATCGTCGATTTCAGATGAATGTTTGAAGTCATTACATTTTGCTCTAATGTAGAATTTGATTTTATTCATCTTGGTAAAACGTGCATGATATAAAATGTGTAATGGAAATAATTGCTTCAAATTTTATAATATTTAGTTCCTTTTAGAAATGTTGGGCTGACATTGGCATTAACACAGGTCCATGGACCATACTATGATATGCTGCTAGTTTTGTGACAAATTGCATGGAACACTTATTTAACACAAGAAATTGAAGAAATAATTGAAATCCAATTAGATTTATTAAAGACAAGCCTTCTTTTTTCCCGGCCAAAACGGTCTACCTCTTCTTCTAAAAATTCTCCACCTCCTCGACTAGCTCTCGATGAATTGACATAATAGCGAGTGATCCATGTTTTAATTCTGAACAATTCACAAATACCCATGGAGGAGAAACTTTCCCCCTTGCCCCCTACCGGGCGCCTATGCCTATAGCGTCCAAGCTTTCAAGATTATTACCGACGTCCACTTCCTCTCCCAATATTCCAACTCATTATATATCTCCAAAAAACCTTGCTTAGTTGTGGGTTCCTTCGTGTTATAGCGTATCCACAGTGTCAACTTTATTATAGTTTATTGTATTATATCTACTTTATACAGTGGTAGAAGTGATTTTTCAAATAAGATTGTCTAAATTCAACTTTTTGTACTTTTGTAGATGGTTTGACACAACATGTAGTACTCAAGTATGAACTGTTTCATTGATTTCTTCATAATTTTCTAATTGTTTGATAATGGCACTTCGGTGTTGAAACTATAGTTACGTTTTCACGTTATTATTAATAAAAGTGGTATAAAAACAAAGTAGTTATTCTTTCATATAATCAAAATGATAAATTACCATAAAGTAACGGCTTCCACCATCGATTTTTTAATTTAATTTAATTATTTGTATGTTATATTAATTGTAATTATTAATTATTATTGATGCATTATTTAATTATGATTGATTGTAATTGTAATTCTAATGAACAAATAAACATATTATGACTGTAGATTCCTCATAAGAAGTAATAACAGTGTATTTGCTAAGTTTCAGGTGATTTATGTTCCTCTTATTTTGTTTCATAAACCAATTGTCGTTAAGCAAGCAAAATTATTACTTCTACAATGCGAACTACCTGTGTAAGTAAGTACATACACGAGTACCAAACCTGTTCGATATGATACAAGAGGAATTCAATAACTTCTAACGGTATTTACATTTTACAGTGTATTCCTTACACTAATATCGTTGCTAGGCAACAAGCTCCGTCGAAATGGATTTACCACTGCAACCCAGCAGGAGCAGATGAGATGCTTGCTTGCGTCAGTCGATCCCAGTCTCGCAGTATAGTCCACTAGTCAACACTCGCTACACGAGTACGCGAACACGACTTCAGCAGGGAGAATAAACTTCACAATCACAACTCTAGACTTCAGTGGCTTCAGTACGACAGTAGCCGCTAGTTGGGAAGTGTGAAAGCATTCCTGCGAGCGCACGAGGAACAATTCTACAGTTATTTAAATTCCGATCTCTAACCTTGTTCGCTCAGGTCGATGCGTGAAGTGCCGCGAACGAAAACAACCAAAGTTTCTCTCGATTGTGGGCTTTAAACTTAACCTGTTTCTTGGATATTATGTAAAGTGATTCACTTATATTACCTAAATAAAGAAGTTGGTGACACAATATTTTGAAGGAAGCTTGTTTGTTGAATTGCATTGTTTACGAATGTAAATCAATAACAATAACAAAGAAGGTATTGTATTTTGATTATTTTGCTTTACTAAACCGTAATATGGAACGAGAGAGTTTTCTGGTCCAGTATATTTGTTAGTACAAAAGAATTAATATAAGACTACACGCAAAATATATTTTGAGCTAAACGACAACAATAATTGATGATGATTAAATGTTTTGATTCCTCGGAGAAAGCAAAAAAACTCCCAAGATCGCTGGGACAATTTAATTTTTCGAGGAATGCAGATCTTATGAGGAAAGATAGCAAAATATGAAACAAAACAAAATTTATACACATATCGTTACGTTGAATTGTTCATATACAGATACATTTCACAAAAGGGTGCATAGGTGCCTGACGAGTCCCAGCAGGTCGAAAAAAATGTCAACTCTTATCAGGTTTCTTTCACATCCTTTTGGGATTTGAGTTTTATATGGCAAATTTAGAAAACAAACTAGGTATGCAATTTATTAATGAGAGAAACTTTCGAATTTAATTAAAGTATTTCCTACGTTCCAATATCCTTTTTTGTTTAGAAATTAAATTATTGATCAAAGATTTGTGGTAACCATTGTCCAACGCAATTTGCTGAAGTTTCACAACTTCGTTGTTACAATTTTGTTGGCTCAAAGGAACGTTCAATAATCTATTATATTAGACGGAGCTATTTTATATTTAAATGGTGTAGTAGCTGAATCCGCCGGGGTATAACGGATTCCTGGTAATAAGTTCATAGAAACCATCATTTAATATGGTATTTACCAAATTGTGATCATCCTCTTTGCCCATAATTACGAGGGAATTTCCCTTATCTGCTTTCAAGTAATAACAGTCTTTTTCTTTTAATGATTTACAGATATTATTCTAGTTATTTGAGAAACTTTTATATGATTTATTTGAATGTTCAGGAATTGTCTTGCACTTGTTATGAACAACATCTTGAAAGTAGAGAGACCAAATCGTATTTTCAATATCATTAATCAATCCTCCGTAGATAATTTCTTAGAATCAACTGCAAAATTTAAACCTTCATATAACAAACTCATTGCCGTTTCATTGAAATGTTGACTGTTTTTTCCTTGCACTCTCACACATTCAGAATTTGTTCAAACTTAATCACAAGCCTACCGAATGGCTCAGTCCGTTTTAAAATAATAAACATTGTATATTATGCACGGTCAATATAAATAATGTCTAGATTAACATTGTATTTATATTACCAACCCCTATTTCAGCATATATTAGCAAACCTATATTAGCAAATCCCTCATCTCCGATAGCTATATAACCGTTTTGGTTCAAACAACCAGTCTGTATTATGACTGGCCTTGGATTTGAAGATGATCGTTCTCCATTGTTAAAAAAAAATGGGTATACTGAATATTTCTGACTTGCATTCTTACATAATCAGAATTTGTACAAACCTATATCCCAAGTTTACTCAGGCTATGTTGAGGTGATGAAAATTGTCTATTATTTACTGTATATTTCAGTAATGTCTATAATAATGTGTTCATATTACCAATCCTACAATAGCAAATCTCTCATCTCTAGGTTAGGAAATAGTTTCTTGTCCAAATAACGACAGTTTTGTACCATGACTGGTCTTAGGTTGAATATCGTCCCCCATATTTTAAAAACTAGGTATATTGACGGTTTCTGCCTTGCAGAAAATATGATATCATAATGTAATGATTTGGAAACACTCTATCCAGAATATAAAGTAAAAAGTATACTGTGCAAATAATAACATGATAGATATTATCATCTCAGTAAAACATTTTCACTTAAATGGAATATTTCAATTTAGCTTTATTAGCCAATATATTTTTATCGATTTGTGCTGAAATAACTCTGAATCAATCTATATGGTTGAGATCGAAGATGAGCTTCTATTTAATATTTCTTTTATTGCTTGTAAAATTTCTATTTACTGAACCACACATAGTGAAACCTCGTCATCGTCCTAGTTAAGTAACTATCCTTTATGTCCATAATTACATAAATGCCCTACATTACATTTATTTTTATTTCTAAGCCTCCTAACGTCAACATGTTTTTACTATTAAGATCGTCTTCATAGTAGCGCATCAGCGATAGCGAGACGTGAATAGTTGTTGATTCTTCGGGCATGCTTCATGTTCAATCAACATTAACAAAGTAGAATAGATATACCTTACAAAGAGATAGAAAATACACTACCATTCTAAGATTTTAGATGGTACCTGGTACCGAGTGACACCAGTTCATTCTTGGTGTGCTAATGTTTTTTAATAAGCAGAATTTAAATAATTTAATTGCTAGAATTGTAAGCTACTATGACAATCTCATTAAAACACCTGGTATTCTTTGTTGTTCTCACTCATACTATATTTTTTACAAACAACATATGCTAAGCAAGTATAAGGTGAATGTACAATTTTGTTACGCTTCAGAACACAGATTTTATGATACAGAGTTCACATCTTTGTTCCATTCCATGTTGTTGCTTATGAAACACTGACAATTATAGTTACCTCCGGCTTTAGATAGGACATTCCGATAACAGAATTTTAATCGGAATTAACACTTGATGTTAAGCTTCCCAAATCACCTTCACACGTCAAAGGAACCGCAGAAGCTTAAGTTTTGAAAGAATGCCCAAACGCTTCTCTACATGAGCAGAAGAGGCATAAACTGGGGATAGAACTTCTTACTGGCCATTCTTGAACAGGAATCCGCCCTTGATCCAGATCCAGATCCAGAGAGGTGGACGAAGCTGCTGCGTTTCACATCCTAATGGAATGCCCAGCACTGGTTTCTCTTAGACTTCAACAGCTCGGCATACTGCCTGATGTCGTAAGAGACATCGGTCCAAGCTGAATTTTTACCTTTGGCGTTGGGGATCTTAACAAGATAGGAATACTATGTTGTCTATGTTGTCCATATTGTTTCTTCGTTTCTATCCCCACTTCTTCTCTCAGCACGAACCGAACTACATTCAGCTTGAAACTCTTTTTCACCGTTTTTTCTACACCATGTATTTTCGAAAGAATGAAAAAACAGTATGGACAACATAGCAGTAGTCCTATCTACAGAGGACCTTTTACCAAAGACTATATTTCTCATATATCATGCATCAAGCCTGCTGGACTGATTCTTGTTCAAAGGGGCGCACAATGGATCCAATCAAATGAAACTGAGTACACTTGATGTATCCGTCCCCGTTTTGATTGATTGATGGGAGAAAACGCCCAAACTCTGGGATGAAAACTCGCGGTTGCTTCATGCTCATCCCGCCTTTCCAATTTTGGAATTCTGGGCGGATGCTCGAATAACTTTTATTCGCCAGCCAATTTAATATCTAGCCATAGCATCAACTGACTTTTTCATGAGTCAAGTTGAAACAAGTGTTGAAATGACTCTGGGAAAAATTCCAAAAGAGGCTCCTGAAGATTTTCCAAAAGGGAAAGCATCGCTGAGAATATGTTAGTCGATGAGGAGATGATAAGAACAAATAGTTCATAGATTACAGCGAAAGTAACTTCCGTTACTTTCTGAACGTGCCTCGTAGACTTCTAAATCACATGAAAATAGAACATATGTTTGCTTCTGAATCAGCAATTCTAATAACTATTAATAATGTCTCAGATTTCAGTTGAAATTCAAACGAATTCATGAATCAATTATGAGTCATGAGTATAGATGACAGCCAAATGCGTGGTAGTACTGGTTGTTAATTTATGGCGAAGCTTCCTAATGTGTATCTGCTGGTTCAACTGAGATTAACCTCTTGGACTAAATTTTAAACAAATCAATCGACCAGTGACCAAAGCAATAGTAATTCTGATTCAATTTGCTTCCCTCGAGCACTTTTGATGAAGGAAATCATTACGATCATTTATTCATTACATTGTTCAATCTTAGACAAATGCACATTCTGAAAATTTAACGGCGTACGAGATACGTAGTAGTGACAAGCAAAGATTTGTTCGAATTACCTAGGAAGGGTGAAGGGGCAGTAGAACTTGGCTCGAAGGACTAAATTAACAACGATTGATGAATGGAGAATTCCTATCGTCAGATAGTGAATGAGTGTCAGCATCAGATACAGGAATCCGAAGCTACGTATAAAACGGTTGCATCATTATACTTTTTAATGAAGAACAAAATTTTGGGATTTGATGAAAATAACGAAAGTTACGTAAACGCTTGACAGGAGTTGGACTATGCGCTAATGTCTTGTTGGTTGTTCGAATTGATATTGATGAATTATTTGCACCGTTAGTAACTGTGTCATTGCAATATTGGTGAAATAAATTAGATAATATAATTGTTTGTGTGCATCATTATGGTTGAACACAGGAAAATTAGTGGAATTAGTTACATTGATTACATTAATCAGCAATCATAAGTTTTAAAAATAAAAACTTTCATTTACTTTCACTCAATACTTCGTTGCAACGAATTTGCGAATCTCACGTTTATTTTTATTCCAAGAAAAACAAGAAAGTATTTCATTTTTTTCTATAGAAAAATTATGTTGAAAACTATCGAACAGAAATCATTTTCGTAACCCCCAAGGAAGTTGTTTAGTTCGAAGAATGACAAATAAGTGTTCATATTGAACGACATGTTTGTTATACCTAATTTTTCGCATGGTAAACAACCACGAACCTAGCTGAATTTGCCATGATCACTGGGGAAATTGTATGGCCTACAATGGAATTTATTATAAAATTCACAATTACACAATTCTGATGTTATAGTTGAAGAAATAAAGTACAACAACGTATACAATTTTTGCTCCGAGATAGATCGAGATTCGATTTTTTGCATTATATTCTGGAAGGTATCTGAAAAATTTGTCAGCTTTTTGTTTTTAGTATAAATGTTGAGTTACATTTTTAAGTGCAAAAATACAATTTTTTCAATCCACTTTTTTTACATATTTAATAAATATCCACTAAAATTAGTCCAAATCGGTTACTCGGGGTTTTTTGGGATCGCTGATAACGATTCTGATGTCTAAGTAATGCTATAATTGTCCTGGGGAACAGCATAACCTGCTTGTTACCTCATCTCACCTGAAGAATTTACGGTATAACTCGCTCTAAAATGAAATAAAACCTAGAACCTAGGGATTGTTAGGGTCGCTGATCACGATATTGTTACTGAAATCGTAATGAAATGCACTTGGAGTAGTAATCCACAAGTTGTGTAGATACATATGTTTTTTTTACAAAATTAAAATGATATATTTTTTCAAAAAACCTCTCCTATCTTCACCCTTTGGTCCGGAACCGCGCGATCATTACTTCAGAAAGGGCAGTCTATTTTTCAAGGGCTCTATTGTCTATTACCGAATTGCGCGATCGGTATATTGTACCATAATATGGATGATTGCCATATTTATGGACTCTGTGTGTTAGAAAATTATCTGGGATGGAATAACTCAACTACTTCTAACCGGAATATATGGATCATCCGTATCAACTACATCTATTCATCACCTTCCCAGGAACATATTCTATCCAGCGTCTGGGTGCCTGCCTGTTGGTCCGCGGGAGCTATTTTTAGGTTCACTCCTACCCCCGACCCTGCTGGCAACAGGTCCGAGGGCTTTCCAGGAACCTAACCTAACCTAACCTACTAACCTAACATTGTTGATATAGAATACAAATACACGAGACTCAATTTACGTTCTTCGGCCGAATTTCCTGTATTCTAATAGGTGCAATAGAACGAGTTTTCGTCTTTGCGAAAGCCCAAATTATTGTCAATTCAATAATTTTGAGGTCGGTCAGTACGCTGAGCATGCCCAAATGGTAAAGACGGAGTGAGTGAGTGTGCCGAAAGGAGCGAAATAACAATATTTGCGTTCTATATCAACAAAGTTAGGTTAGGATAGAAACAAAGGGGGTACAATAAACAATCATTATTGGTTATTATACTTGCGTATGGAAGGGTGGTGGGTACTAAATGCTAATTATTTGACCTGACAACCAGGCACATACATGGGACTGAGTTTATATAGACCTTAAAAATACCCGGGACTGAATTTGCCTACATAGAAATGCAATTAATAGATGCCGGAGTCAATTTAGGTCGACCCCTTAAGAGGTACAACAAATATGTACTTAAACTTAAAGTAACTTGTGGTTGAGTAACTATTTTCGCCACTCCTACTATGTGTAAACATTACAAATCCAATAAATAACCCCTCCAATTCTACGCCTTGAGAATAGTCGAAACGCAAATATTGAGTAAGATAACCCACGAGATAAATATGGCAAACATCAATCTATCCGATTTTGATTTCAATACGAAAGCAACTTGAAATATGCTCTCTATTTTCGTTTGAAATTCCATTCGTTTAGATTTAGAACATTATTTCGCGTTTTACGATATTCGGTGAAATTTTCATTTCGATTCGACCATATAGCTTTCTCCTCATTTTGTATAATAACAATGACTCTCGTTGATATGCTTGAATCTAGTTAAGTTATGTACATATGTTTTACAACGGAACAATACCATATCATTAGTTTCACTTTTAATAATAAAACTTCAATTCGATTTCATTCAAAGTGCTAAGATCGGTTCCAGAGGAAGTTACGAAATATGTAAGCGTAAATATTAGTATTGAGGGATTAAAAATAGCACTAACTTTGTCGAGAAGTGCATTCGAAAATTTAGTATCATCGAAATGTCAGAGAAAGTTGAAGAAAACTGCTTATACCTCATTATAGGGTAATAACTCACATGGTTCAACTTTGTATCTCATTAATTTAAGCTACTTGATTGATATAGCCACTGATTTATTTTATAAAAATATTATAGTATAGGTCGGTGAAGATAATCCACAGGAGCTTTTTCAAAACCCTTTACATTTAGAGTGAACCGTGATCAATTGATCACGTGACTCCCCTCACTTTTGTTAGCAAAATAGCTTTCGGGCACTCCTGCGGGTCAAATATAAATGATTGAAGGAACAGAAAATATATTGGAAATGATTTATAGAACGCTCATCAAATAGGTTGAATTGAAATTTTATCCAAATAGTCTACATAATGTGTTTTACAACTATATGTTTCATACAGACACCTGCTGGTTGACTTTTATAATATAACCTTATTTTATACTGACACTTACTGTCAATCAATCAAAATGAGGGCGCACTAGTCCGGAGTACTTAGACCACTTGATTGGGTCCATTGTGCGTCCCTTGATACAAGAATCAATCCAGCAGGCCGAAGACTAAGATTTTGCATGGACTGATATCTCTTATGACTTCAAGCGGCATATGTGTACTGCCGAGGTGTTGTAGACTGAGAGAAGCCAATGCTGGATATTCTGCTAGGATGTGAGAAGCAGTTTCAACCGCCTCACCACATCTTCTACAAGCTGGGTCTTCAACAATGCCCATTGTGTGTAGATGTTTATTCAGATGACAGAGTACTGTGAGGAGTCCTGTCACCAGCTTTAGGCCTCTCTTGCTCAAAGAGAGTAGGGTTTCAGAGAGTTTAGGCGAAAACTCCCTAATGTGGAGCTTGTCCTGCCTCATGCTGGGGAAACCATGCCAGACCGAGAGCCACTGACTACCACAGTAGGTATAGACGCACCGACCGACTGGCCCACACCAGCCAACCGATACGCCGCATCGATGATAACTCCAAGGTACTTCACTGAGCCTTTCATATGCAGGGACCTTCCAAACAGACGAATGTCTGGTAGGTGTCCCAGTTTCCGTTTCCTCGCGAAAAAAACCACTTCGATCTTTTCAGGATTCACCCTGAGTCCCTCGACCTGGCACCAGCGAGCAACGATGGCAAGTGCAGTGTTCTGCAGCTCGCCCAAGGTAGCTGGGTGTCCTCCGAGGGTCACAGCTGCCAAGTCGTCTGCGTAAGCTTGGGCATAAAACCCAGCTTCACTCAGCTCGACCAACAAACTATCCGACACCAGGCAACACAGAAGCGGAGACAGTGCTCCTCCTTGAGGGCACCCTCGGGTGACGTGTGTACATGCGACGCTACCATTATGGTGCGACTGTATCAGTTTCTGCGAGAGCATGGTCTTCATCCACCTGACCTTGGTGTGATCGAAGGAGGTATTGTCAAACGCCCCTTCGATATCCAGGAAAACGCCCATGGCGCACTGTCCAAGACTAATAGCTGCTTCGATTTGGGTAACCAGGTGATGAAAAGCCGTCTCGGTTGATTTGTTCGCCTGATAGGCGTACCGTCGACGGTGAAGCGGAAAATCCTTTAGTGCGCCGTCTTTGACATACCTGTCGGTCAGCCTCTCCAGCGCTTTCAAGAGAAGTTTTTCTATTAAATAAAGGCAAAATCCATTCATTTGGTCAAATGATATGTGTTTTATTCCATTTTAAGTTCTATCACACTAATCAAAACACTCTGCACCATTAAAACCATACATTTTGCAGTATGTACATCGTCTTGCTTATCACATTTTAATAAAGCTTTTGGTACATCGACCTTTTTAATTTCACGGAAATCGAAGTCTGAGAGGAAGTAAACATCTGATGATAATATTTAACTAGTTTTGATAATACTTCATATTATATAAATCAGAATTTATACGAATATATAGTCCTGAATAGTTATTATATGTGCCCTTTCTATTATTACGAGCTTCTTTGGTTGATCAAAAAGTAAAATTTTCACGGTAACTTAGAAAATTACTGTTTTTGGTAATCTTGAATTGGAATATATAAATTCATGAATTGATTCACTCAGATACTACTAATTTATCAAAACAGGGAACTGTATATTAATTTCAACGAGACGGAGACAGGTTAAAGCAATTAATGGAGATCTGTCAAATATCTTGAAATGGGGATCTGATGACATACATTTGCCAAATAACCCTACTGAATCAAGAAACGACTTCGTTCGCTACACCCACTTCGTCTTAATTACCCTTCAAATGTAATCTCATGTATACAGCTTTAGTTTTACTACTCGATTAAGACGCATTGCATTGATTTACAAGCTGGACAAGTAAAACGATACCAAGTATTTAGAAGGTTAAACCTAGTCATATCCATGTGCGATGCGTTCACTTAGTATCGTATTCATCTATCAAAGATGTGGATTCTACCAAGTAAAATTGAATATAATTCTGGGCAATCATCTTCAAATTTTCTCGTACGCTTGCCAATGTTATTAAATTTTTTGTATCAATGTGATTGGCCATTATGTAATAAAAACAATTTTAACACTGCGAATTATCAAATCAATTTATCATCTCGTGTCTGACCGTGCCATTTCCCTCAAATGAAGTGGGTTCGCCCTCGTTATTAAATAATTGGATTTAATATTCATTTTGCGGTTTAAATTGAACTTTGACCAACCGCATCTTCAATTATCAACGCCCACACAGTACACACAATAAAATACAGCTGTCCTTGTAATGAGATCTTAACAGTTATATTCTAGTGGGCTATGAATAGCATTCTAACCAGTTGATGCAATCAAATTCAGTATTATTATTATACACCAAATCGTTTCAAGCAATTTCAAGAATATAATATTATGCATGAATGTATGCCTCGTGTAAACGTTTTCATTGTTAATAGTACATATATCATACGTACAATATATGATTTTATGTACTTGCTAGCTTTCTCTTTTTCTGTATTCCACTTTCGAGGATTTTTTCGTTCAATACTCGAGCAATTTCATTCTTTCAGAATTATCAGTAAACCATGAGAATGACATCATATTAACGCAGGGCCGTGTTAGCCCATTAGGCTAGTTAGGCAACGACCAAGGGCGTCCGAAATGCAAGAAGTACTAGTATTTTCAATTTCCTTAAATCATAGCTTCAACGAGCATCGCGACCGAAACTGCCAACACGTCGACAATCCAATGAAGTTTACCATATAATAAAGATTCTTGACCCAGTATGAATTTATATAAAAATTCTCGGGTAATAGGTCACATTAACACTTTGTTTTAAATATTCGTCTTTACGTACGTTTCGGTCTCACGACCATCATCAGAAGACTGACTAAGTCAAAAAAGGGGTTTATTAAAACTAATTATAGCACAAGCGTCCATATCGCACAAATTTAATTTCAATCAAAAGAGCCCACGCCGTCGAAAAGAACAGAACCACGAATAATCGAAATTGTATGAAAAAATTTTTTTTTTGTAGTAAGAAACCACTATTCAGTAATACGAGTATTCTTAAAATATACAAGTGCATTTTGGTATTCTCATAACAACTGAGATCGAAGTTATTTCTTGAGTACCTACTTTCGAACCAGATGTGTAAGATTTATGAGATACTTAAGAAAGGTTTCAGACCTGTACTGGAATATTACTATTAAGCATTCTTCCTAAAAACATTTTCAACAATTATAAAGACGTATGTCCTATGATTTCATAGGACAGATACACAAAATCTAAGTCATATTTATACTAATTTGATAAAATCCTTGCAAATTCCTACATACGTCTTTATAATTGTTGAAAATGTTTTTAGGAAGAATGCTTAATAGTAATATTCCAGTACAGGTCTGAAACCTTTCTTAAGTGTCTCGTAAATCTTACACATCTGGTTCGAAAGTAGGTACTCAACAAATAACTTCGATCTCAGTTGTTATGAGAATACCAACATGCACTTGTATATTTCAAGAATATTACTGAATACTGGTTTCTTACTACAAAAAAAAAATTGTATACTTCAATATTGACGATACAATTTCGATTATTCTGGGTTCTGTTCGTTTCGACGGCGTGGGCTCTTTTGATTGAAATTAAATTTGTGCGATATGGACGCTTGTGCTATAATTAGTTTTAATAAACCCCTTTTTTGACTTAGTGAGTCTTCTGATGATGGTCGTGAGACTGAAACGTACGTAAAGACGAATATTTAAAACAAAGTGTTAATGTGACCTATTTCCCGAGAATTTTTATATAAAGTTTACCATATAATACACTTTTTATAGGTACTTGTCCTATTTTTTACTTCTCTGTGGTATGTGCTATATTATTTTCAAACATGGTATATTTTTCATTGCACAATGGCGTGTCAAATTGTCCTATATTTTAACGATGCCTTCTTGTAATCCTACTTCATAAAACCCACAAGGTATTTAACTTATCCTTATAGACGTTCATTTTTTAATAATTATCCTAATATATTTGCATATTTTTTTACTTGCTTTAGCTGTGTTAATAGCTAGCGCTGTGAAATCAATATCAAAGCTCAAAAGCCCATAGCATCGAGAAAAATTAAATTTTTATAAGAGAGAAATGTTGAATGAGGTTTTCGTTTCCTTTGTTTCTGTGTTGTTAAAATATTCATACTGCTGCTCATGTTTGTGATAATTTTCTGAAATCAATCGCATATAATGATCATTGTAGAAGAAACTGAATATCCCTTCACGATTTTCAACAAATTATTTTATTGAACACTACAATGAAAATTAGAAGATAGTTAGTTGCAATCGGTAAGAAAAATTTGAAATGACGGTCTATTTTAAACAATTATTCTGTGGCAAATTTCGATAGTTCATGTGACAGCAAGTGTCAGTATAAAACAGTTTATATTGTACTGTGAATAATTTCGAAAGTTAACCTGTCAGCAGGTGTCAGTATAACACAGAGTTGTGAAATCCATTATGTAGACAATTTGGATAAAATTTCAATGAACATAGAATATGATATAATGTATTTCACTAGCTGTCTGTAATTCATTTGCAATATATTTTCTGTTTCTACAATCACAGTTGATCACAGCTTTTTTCAAAGCGTAGGTACACCGATTTGCTGCAATAACGGTTTTGAGTTTAAAGAAATGAAAAAATTTGAACGAGTCATACCTAACGAACTTCTCGTATGTTGGTTGAAACGTATATGATCGTTAGTTCATAATTAACAACAACGGTTTTGAAAGCATCACAAAAAACTTGTGAATTTTACATGAATTCACTTGAACTTTACAATCCCATCTATTAATGAAATGTTTAATTCTATTTCCTCTTCCTTGTATTGTTTATATATAGCGTAATCACATTCGGAGTGGATAACAAGTTATGTTTCACTTCCTATACCATACCTTACATGGCGCGCAACTAAACCGAATCAAAAGAAATATCATAATAGTGTTGTAGTTGTTTCATTGTTAAATATGGGTTAATTTTATTGTAGCGGCTTATTCGATAAGAATTCAACAGCTGCACGACTTACTGCACTTTGCCAGTGCTTTATTACAATATTCACATTTTAACGATGTTGTTTCCGTAGAATCGCATTTCAGTTCGATTTGTGGAAGTTTTATTTCCTTACATAACTGAATTAATGTTCGGGAATCCATTAGATTACCGGTTTATATTCAATAGCTTTCCTGTTTCTCTGGGAATTTTGATATCAGCTTTCATCATCCGGTGTTTCTGGTTATACAAACTTCTTTCTCCCTGTAGAAACTCGGATTTCCCCATATATTACGAGTTTACAGGTAATACTTGTACAATCACCAAAATAATATGGTTCGTACCTACCACGGTCGTACATACAGGTCTGGGAACTCGTATGTTTGACATGACTCTCTTACGCGTCGCCAAACTCGTAGTCCCTCGCTCAGCCACTAGCTAGCGCTTGGATCGAAGTTTGATGTGAGGATTAGGCGTCATATCGTTCAAATTTCAAGCCTCACAATACAAAGATTGATAGATAATAAAACCGCACATTTTAAGTAAAATAATTTTTCTCGTAACGCAATATTTACTACTCTGATTTGAGAGAGGAATAGAACTGTTACTCTTGTCAAACTTACCTTAAAAATAACTTCATAAAAGACCTCGTTAAAACGATTTCTATCAGGAATCGCAAGCATACACTTTTTTCGGATTTCCGCATCTTTCGGCACTTTAAAAACAGAAGTTTCTTGCTTTACACTTTTGTACCCCGTTTTGCTTTCGGCACAATGCACGGTTTCGTAATTTGTTTCTAAAAACGCAGGTAGGTATTCCTTGTGTTTACAAGTCAAGAATGACAGTTGTCAGAGATCAATCTTCGACTACTGCGCCACCCTTTTTGGTACTACGGGACAGTTGACGCTTAGCGGAGTCACTTCTCACATAGGAAACAGCCTCGACCTGTATGTACGACCGTGATTCCTACCGATGCAAATATTAAGACTTTAATATAAGCGTTCTAAAAATATTAAAAACGTATGTTGGTCCACTGTCCAATATAGCCACAGAATATTGATATTCTGTGATATAGCGATGGTTCAATGAAAGCAGATTACAGTTGAAGGCTTCTTCTAGACTTCTGACGAGTTGAGGCAACATGTGTCATGTGTACTGACTCACTTCAGAATATTCCCATTACTCATTGTAGATTGTACTAAAATTTGATCTTATACGAAAAATTAGTAAATCTGTTTAAAGACAATCGAACGAGCATTATAAAAAAAAATATTTTATAGACAACTTATCTATGGTAGATTTTAACAGCTCTGTGTTTTCAAGTCGGTGATATTTTTATTACGGGCAAACGCATTTTCGATGGGGCAAACTGACTTGTTACATTCATAGGTATTAAATTTACAGTTTTATTGAAATTGGTACATTAAGACATATTAACATTAACATTATAACAGCTACTCAGGCTACACTGTTAATTAGTGCTCATACAGTAATGAAGATAATGAGGTATTTCTATCAGAAAATATCTGAATCCTGTCAAATTACTGAAATGTGCAATGTGAAATAGTTCCCGCGTGTAATGGAGATAATCTACCAAGCTTATATTAGGATCAAATGTACTGTTCATATTCGAATACATAAATGATGATGTAAGTATATTATACTATAATAATCACTATTATAATTTTAATTATCATGATATTCTCGAAACAACGAATTTACATCATTCGGTTACAATAGCATATTATCATAGTTATGTTTCTACTGTTCATAACGTCGGGAAATTGTTCTACAAGGAGCATGATTCTTTCTAATTTGTATATATGTCTTCTTGTTCATAGTCAAAGTATACAGGTCTACCGGAGCCTCGTATACTTTGACTATGTTCTTGTTTCCTTTCCTATTGCACCTATATTATCAATTTTTCCAACTTCTCTATTGTCAGCTGTCATTGCAACTCAAATCTCTTGAGTGTAGACCTCGTTAGGGTGTTGATTTTAGCGCCCAGAAATTACTTCTAGGGGATGTCTTCATTATGTGCTTACCCCCTTACAAGTGGTAGTTTTGTTTCTGGTCTGGTTAGATAATACTAAAATCTATGGATCATGGACCATAGTTACTTCATAATAGGTTAAATGAAATTGATTACTCTGTGGTATAACAAAGTTCACTTGACTGCAATGCATTTAATAGTACATAAGAGTTGAAAAACACATATGTGGCCAATTCAAATAAACTTCCAATGTCATAATATAGAATACAATTTGACGTCTTTCCAAGCCTTTGGCTCTTTCTAATCATTTGCTATATATTAGTTAACTGTTCCTACCAACGTTGATAAAAAAAGGAGGCTTATGCGGTTTACGAGATTGTAATAACTATTTTGTGACTTGTTGTTTCATGAAGTTCGGAATTTCTAGTGTAGTTAAAAGTAAATACTAAATAATAATATTCATTCTAAATCAACTAGATTATTTATACAAATGAACTTCCGTTAGCGCTATCAATTTCCCTATAAATAAGCGCGTGCTGAGCTCGATAGATAATGAAATTGCTTGTTATGTAAGGGATAATTATGAATTGACAATTTTTATTGGATTCATATCTGAACGTTTAGTGTCCATTTCGAGCAATTTGAAAAATTAGTGTATGTTTATTAGAAAACATAATTTCATAATACAATATTTTTAACTTTATCAATACCATTCCGATAACGTGAATTCAAATGCAGTTGTTGTAATCATTATTGCTTATTATATGTCGGGAGAGATGAGAGCTGACGATGGTTCAAAGGTAAACAAAGGAGAAGAGGCTGTCCCCACAAAGATCGAGAGCAAAGCACCTGGGTTGTAAGAACAATGGGTCGTCGTAAAATATTAAGATGAATAGACAAATACTTTAAAGTTAGTTAATTTTGAGATTCAGGAGAATAAAAATGTTTTCAAGTTCTTAGTTAGTTTTGGTTTTAAGTTTAAGTCATATCATATTCGGATCACACCTGACATTTTAGTCGAGGCAATATTTATACACCAAAATTTGCCAAAAGCTCGGTTTTTTTCGGGCAACATGGATTGAGATGCGGTTTTCGGCATTCGATTCTAGAAGACAAGTAGAAAAAATGATACCCTTTCGTTTTTGGGGCTCATTCGAAATTGCATTTGTGTATCGAAAAAATGCATTTGTTGAAGCATTTTTCGAGCCTAAGTTCAGATGTTTTATTAATCGATGAATATACTCCAAAATTAGTATATAATTATTCCAAATTCAATGTAGAATGCATCGAAAATAGTTACTCGGGGGTTTTTGGGGTCGCTGATCACGAATATTCTGTTGTTCTTTATACTTAAACGTCATATTCTTCTGCGGCGATATTCGAAAATGCTCTAGTAAAGAATTAAAAAAATTACCGAAGAGAGACTTAGTGCCCCAGGACGTCCCGTATACGAAAGACGTACTATTAAATGACATATTTGTGATCAGCATCCTCAAAAACCCCCGAGTAACCATTTTTGATACATTCTACATTGAATTAGAATAAATCCTCAAATAGTATTAAACAGGTATATTTTGATTTATAATTTTGTTTACTCTGATGATGGCTACTTGATAGCCGAAAGGTCCTTAGTACTTTAATCGTTTTTATAGTGGATAAGGGTGATTATTATCTTATCAATAGTGTTATAACATATCCACAGTGTGAACTCTTTTATAGTTTATATATAACATTAGTAATAACTTCAATAATTATTAAAGGTATGAGAGTAGTTGAAGGAAATTTAATATTTTGGAGGAATAGAGGTCAACAATTTCAATGTAATGCAACAATTGATTTAATTCACTTGTATAACTGCCGTTATAATATGTTATCATTACAACAATTATAATTATTAACTTTTGATGGGTAGTAGTGACGTACCAAATAGCTCTGTGTTCTGTTCATCTGTAATTATTCTGGTGTGGGTAACATTATTTTCCTTCTTCTCTCAATGAATAGCATTTGATGGCAGAAGACTGTTGTATGCATTGACAAGTTTTTTCTTGGAAGCAATTGTTGTTTATCAATTGATCAAAAATAGAAGGCTCTTGACCATCACAGCGTATTAATTTCACGATATAAATACAGAACTTGTTAATTTGTTCGTTCCGTTCGGAGAACAGTTAATGTAATTCAATTTCTTGGAATTGCATTCCATTAAACTTGTTCGCAAAATATAACATATTTGAAATACATGGTATCATGTAGGTAGAGGTCAAAAGTTGTTAAAATTGATAATTTACAAATAAAACAAATGTGGTTGTTCAAAAGACCAGTAGATATTCTACAGAAAGCAGTAACTTTACTTTTATCGTTACTGTCAATAAATTTAATTTTTTCGTGACTTTCTTGCCTTCTTTAGCTCTTTGGACCTCTAGCTTTTCTTCCAACGAATTTTTAAAGGGTGTGAAAGTCAATATTTCGCTATTTGGCTTCTATTTTTCTATTATCTATTCTTTTTATACTACAATCTCTAAAGTTGTTATAGTCGCCTTAGTATCGGGAGAAATGGAAGGTGTTTGGAACTGCGAACTTCTAGATTTCTTTGGAGAGGGAGGTGGTATCTGACCTGGTATAAGTAACTTGGGACGTGTAGTGTGGATTTCAGCAAAAACAGATTGACTTGGACAGCCCTTGCCAAGCTGGTGGCTTCTGGAGAACGTAATGATAGATCAGGGTGACGCTTAAAAAATCCATAATAAACATCCTTTCCTGCAGCCTTCTATTGAATATTGAATCTATGATCAATTTTTAAACTCACTGCCAAATCAAAAGCAAGTTTAAGAAGGCATTAATCTATTGTCCATGTCTTTGATGTGTTTAACAAGTAGGTTTTCGTATTTTATGTTGAAGGTGGCCTCAAACATATCAATGTTGGGCTTTGCTTGTATATCCAAGCCATTCTGGAGAGCCATATCTCGTCTGTGCAGAGTTGTTTTTGGTATATTAATCCTTTCTCCCGCTTCTCTAATACTATGATGTTGTTACATACTTTAGTGCTTGAATGAGTTCATTTTCGGTCCAGGAACCGCGACGGTTCGTCCTCTCTTTAAACTTAGGCATCCTGAAACAAAAATACCAAACGTGATCAACATACGTTGTCCCAGGATAGCCGAATTTAATCTGTCCCGGGCTATCCGAATTACAAAAAACATTTAAGTAACTGGAGTACAAAGAAGCCAAAATTAAAAACATATTGCAAATGAGAATCTAACCCAGAATCCCTAAATTATAACCTGAACATGGCAGAAACTTATTAATTCACCTAAGCAGCTTTTTTTATATACTTGAGATCATGAGGAGCTGCTGGGATGTAAATTAGCTCTTGGCACGGAATAGAAAACCAATTTTTTGTGAAGCGGTTTTCGCAATGGACCTCACTTGATCGTCTCATGAGAGGGAGCTACTGCTGCTGCACTTCGATAGTATATTCGGAATGCTACGAAACGGCGACGACCGAAAAAGATTTTCAATTACTTGTATCCTCTTTGAGTGACAAACATGATCTTTTCGTGGTTTCTTATTTGCCCGCAAACAAGTCTATCCAAAGCGTAATGGTAGTACTATCGTTCCTAAAACATTAGATATGGCAATGTTCCGAGTTACCCGATGTCCCGCTCTACCCGATTTTCCCCTATATGTAAAACTGAATGGAATTAATATGCTCAATTATTGATAAACATAAAAATAGTCGCCCAATTCGTGTCTGTTTATTCATCAGCAGAATTAAATTTCACGTGATGGTGCCATCAAATATCAACCCAATGGCCTCAACTTCTTAATATTCTAGCGTTTCAATTTCAAACTCCTCCCATGTTGCAATCTGTAATTTGTTGTCTCATAGTATAAGACAAAATTGATAATTATTCCTTTTTATTTGCAGATGATCAAAAATGTAACCCCCTCCTCGAACCTGCTCAAAGACATGACCAACGTACGCCCGGACACCATCAAGAAAACCAAGGAAGAACCAATGAAAACGTCCATAAACAGAGGTCTCTTGATGGTCCCGAAAAAAGCTGGCGCGATAGCAAATCCGCTGGTGACGAAACACAAACGCGTCGGTTCAACTGGCACTACCGGCGACGAATCTTGCACGACAGACGAAGATGATAACGTTGACCCCGACGAACCCGATTACCACATTAGGGATCACGATCCTAGCCACAATTTCGCCAATAATTTCGGATCGTATTCCGATATTGCGACTATAACAGATAAGGTGGGACATGCACGCATAATGCAGAGAAATAGTTCGGACAGTTCGGTTTACAGTGATCTAGGATTAGAAAAATGTAGAGACGATTTAGTGCATTACGACGAAACGGCCGATAACGATAGTGATTGTAAAAGTGATACGGTGAACTGGAGTAGATCGGTGGCAGAGATGAAGGAGCAAGCTTTCGCGAGGCTTCAGAACGAGCTCAAAGTGGCGCATCAAGAGTTGAAGTTGAAGGACGAGGAAGTTGTCAGGCTCACCAGGATAAGGCAAGATGTGGAAACTGAACTTGAAGATCTCACTGCCAGTTTGTTCCAGGTAAATATTTTATGGTCATAATTTTTTCCTCACAAATCAATTGAATGATACTTGGGACGTCAAATCGAACCAGTGCAGTTCATTTTAAGTCATTAAAATGTGATGTATGTTGAATCTTGATTCACCAAATTTATTTAAACTGTAGAATAATTCCACGCCAGTTCAGACAGGACATCATGGAATATGCTGAAACTTTGTACACGAATTCTAATAAACAAAATATGATATTTTCCACAATTTGAGCGTTGGATATGTTAAGGAACACCAGGGAAAAGACGTTCAAGTTTTTCAGATTTTACGGTTAATGGAAACGTCATTTTTTCAATTTATCGTCGCTTCCTAACTGAAAGTTTCGAAAGAATAATAGTCAAATGACTAATTCTTTTAGAAAATTTTCCGAGGAATCCGAATCTGCAACGAGTTTTCTTATACAGGGTGTTGCAGTTTTTCGTTCATAACTTCGACAAACGATAGAATAGGGGTCTTTCATATAAAATTTTTCTCTAAATCACTTCGTTATCGAGATACAGGCTGTTGAAATTGAAAAAAATATTTGCGAATATCTCCGGAACCGTCCATCGCACAGAAAATAGCTTCTGTAAGCGATCTCTACTCATAGTAAGCTATGTTTTGTGCGATAAAAAATTTTTTTTTATTCACAATTGGTGAAGATTTTGAAGGGGTAGTGGTTGTTTTTCTCCCCAACTTCTACACCACTGGAGAAAAAAAAACAGTTTTGAGATGCCCGTTTGGACCGCCAATATTTTCTACACAAAAAAGGTACTCTTGGTCATAAGCTCTAAAGTTGACCGTTTTCGAGAAAAATCAACTTTTATGTTGAAAAACGTTGTCAATTCTTTGAAATAAAATTTATTTTTTACTAATTAAACGGAATTTCTTTAAACAAGTAACAAAACCAAAAAATTGACCATGTTTTTCAACATAAATGTTGATTTTTTTCGAAAACGGTCAACTTTAGAGCTTATGACCAAGAGTATTTTTTTTGTGTAAAAAACATTGGCGGTTCAAATGAGCATCTCAAAACCGTACTTTTTCCAGTGGCGTAGAAGTTGGGGAGAAAAACAACCACTACCCCTTCAAAATCTTCACCAATTATGAATAAAAAAAAATATTATCGCACAAAACATAGCCTACTATGAGTAGAGATTGCTTACGAAAGCTGTTTTCTGTACGATGAACGGTTCCGGAGATATTCGCAAAAAACTAAATTTTTTTTCATTTCAACAAACGTATTTCGAAAAGGAAGTGATTTAGAGAAAAATTTTATATGAAAGACCCCTATTATTTTTAGAAGTTATATCGTTTGCCGAAGTTATGAACGAAAGAACTGAAACACCCTGTATAACGTAAATTGTGCCCTACGTTTGGTGTTATAGTGATAAGACCGTATTTTGGACCGATTTTATTCGATCATTTATTGTGAGAAGCCTGTATGTTGAATTTTCACGAAAATTTTTAGAGAATACTCCTGAGAGCACGTACTTTGGGATAGTAATTATTTGGATATGGCAAGAGTGGTCAGAAAAATTGCTACAACCCAATTTATGCGAAAATTTCAAATTCTAGGAGTAAAAAATTGCACAATATTTATAAAGGCGTTTCACAGATCTGTCGTCTACAAATAATTGCGAGCTAATATAACAGGGATATATTCTTGAACCATTCGGGGATATCTATGTTAACTTTTCTTGGTATTCTGGTTCTTTGCATGACTGAAAATAAAATAAAAACTCTTTTTTTCATGTTTCGATAATATTTTGATATCTTTATCAAAAATTGTTTAGTGAATTAGTGTTTCCATGTAATTTAGGAAAGAATAGATGATTTCGATTAATAAAATGCGTCTGCAGCCGACTTGGGTTCTTAAAATCCAATTAAAACTGCAGAAAACATTGGATCGGTTGTGTGGTTCTGTATGACGAATATACATTGATCACAGGTTTACTTAAATATTGTTTCAGATTATTTTTCGTTTATAATCGAGTTTACAATAAATATTGGAATATTTTTATTGTGTTTGAATGCCGTATTGAAACTGTCTTGGAACAATGTTGAATATTGTATCGGATTCTCTACTTACCTATTATTTAATAGTGAAAGAAACACAATTTGATTCTCATCCGATTATTCAAACCTTGACATCAAAGTGGTAACTTCACAATAACAAAGAAGAATGGAATAGTTTCTGAGAATTATTGATTGATCGCATCAAGAGTTCTGGTTTGTAAGATGTATAACTTAACTATTAGATTATTCTCAAGCGATGCTTATAAAATCAATATTTAACGCTGATGAAACCTTGAATAACCAGTTATTTGTAAAAATGGTATTTCCTATGTTGAATGGGTATATCGAATCTGTGCTTATGTTTTGGATCATGTAATCGACTGGCAATGTTGATATCCGTTAAATTAGGTAACATTCATGTCCAGATTTGCATGTTTCGACCAAATAACAGCGTCTAATTTAGATTGCGAAGTAAAACTAGAATTTCAAATAAGCACATTTTTATTCTACGAATTATGAGATAAATAGAATGGCCCACTATTAGCGTGTGTTTTATTATTTCAAACAATTTATATCAAAATCGATTATAATTCAATAGTAGCACAATTGTTTTATCAATGAAACTTTGAATCAAACCAAACAATCTTACTAATTTTGAAATTAAAAAAAATATGGTGACAATCAGCTTAGTAAATATGGAATTGTTGACATCCAATATACTGGGTTCCCCATAATAGACTACCCATTTTATATTATTAATAAATTCCGTACGAGATAACTAAATAGGTTGTTCTCTGTGGGATTATCTTCTGTAGTCTTTGGGATTTAAGTAAATTATTAATCAAGTAGGCGCCTGTCACAAATAAATTTTAAATTAATAATTTCGTGGAACACCATTTTTCTACGAGAAGTTTGTTAGTTCTCATCAATAATTATTTAATTTTTTTGCTTTGAGACATTATTTCAACATCCGTTTGAACTTTCATGGATTACTCAGTCCAACAACGTGTGTTTTGTGTAGAAACTTACATAAGGAGCAATTCGATAGAAGAAGTTAGGCGTGCATTCCGGCGTCAGTTTAATAACAACAATAGAGGTCGCGCGACAAATCGTAAAACTGTTAAGTTATGGGTTCGCCATTGGCGTGAAAATGGTTCTGTACAAAATTTGAAGAAGCCTGGACGTCGAAGAACAGTTCGTACACCAGAAAATATTGAACGAGTAAGAATTGCGTTTACGAGAAGTCCTAAAAGGTCTGCTAATCGACAAACCCTTATCCTAGGAATATCGGAGGGAAGCTTAGATCGAATTCTTCAAAGGGATTTAAAATTTCATCCCTATGAATACGAAATGGCACAGCACCTAAGCAATCAAGATAAAGAAGCAAGTTTAGCATTTTATCAAGAAATTTTGGATTTACATCAAGGAGCAATTCACAGTCTCCTAATGACCGACGAAGCAAATTTTTATTTTAACGGCATGGTCAATAAACAGAATTTTAGATACTGGAAAAATTAAAATCCTCGTGAAATCTTTACACAAAACCTCCATAATCCAAAAGTTGTTGTGTGCTGTGGAGTAGGATCTTTTGGTATTATTGGCCCTTATTATTTTGAGGATGAAAATAACCGCGCTGTAACAGTCTAACAGTAACATCCGAGCGCTAGGTTAATATGCTAGAGACATTTCTCATTCCAGAATTAAATAGACGAGTATTACTGAATAATGCCTTACTATTCCAATAAGATGGGGCAACAGCTCATACCGCCAGAAACTCAATGAGGGTCCTGCGAGAAATGTTTAATGGCCGACTCATTTATCGATTCGGAGATTTGCCTTGGCCTTCGAGGTCCCCCGACTCAACGGCACCCGATTTTTTCCTGTGGGGATATTTAAAAGCCAAAGTGTTTGCGAGTCGTCCAGGTACAATCGAGGAACTGAAAGTCAAAATTCGTGAAGAAGTTGCAGGAATAGACGAAGGTTTGCTACGCCGTCTAATGAACCATTTTTTATCTAATATTGGAAAATGTGGAGGTCATTTAGAAGACGTGATTTTTAAAAGTTAGAATTAAATTAGCCAAATATTTATAAGTTATCATAAATCCCAAAGAGTTAGCTGTAATTTAGTAAAATAAAAAGTTTGTTTAGTTAACTAAAAAAAATTTAATTCAAATATTAAAATTGGTAGTCTATTATGGGGAACCCAGTATAATAAAACAAGAAATGATACATTTGATCGCAACTTCTTTTATTTTTCAACATAATCTCCTTCAACCCGATTCACTTCGTCCAACGCTTTTCAAATTTTTCGATGCCTTCCAAATAATACGATTTCGGCAATGACATCATCGTTGGCACCAAATCTCTTTCTGCCGAGCCATTTCTTCGAATTCGGAAGTAGATAAAAATCGCAGTGGGCTAAATCTGGAGAATATGGTAGATGACGAACCAATTTGTACCGCAATTCATGCAATTTTGCCATTGCAACTGCGGACCTGTGCGCCGGTGGGTTGTCCTGGAGAAAGAGCACTTTTCTCTTCGCCATTGGTCCAACAGCTCTGCTTAATATACGTTGGTGATCGTTTTGTCCTTTTCAAGATAATCGATATGGACGATAACGTGTGCATCCCAAAAAACTGTCGCCATGACTTTGTTGGCCGATAAACCAACATTGACCTTTTTCGGCTTCGATTCGCCAGGACAAGTCCACTATTTTGACTGTTCTTTAGTCTCTGGTGTGTTGTGATGAATCCATGTTTCGTCCACGGATAGGAAACGGCGCAAAAAAGTCCTTCTTATCGCCCTTGAACATCGCCAAACACATCTTTGAAGTCGTACAGTCGCGCTTATTGTCAACAGAGAGCAAATGCGACACCAATCTGGCAGATAGGCTTTCTTATATTCAAAAATTTATCCCAAATGTTCCTTACCCCTTCGGTTGAGATGCCCATAGCCTCAGCAATCTCGTCCACTTACACTCGCCGATCGTCCAATATCACACCATGGTCTTTAACGACGATTTCTTCAAGGTTACTTGATTTCGATGGGTGTCAAAACAGAACTGAATGACATATCAGTCTGAAAATTTTAATACGTTCTAGTTAAAGATGGTACATCACAAACTTCACATCATCTTTTCAGTTTTTGTCTACAACAATTTATTAGATCCTTATTTTGGAAATACGTATCACTTGAAATCGGTGTACAGATCAAAGGCAAGGTTCGCAAAACAAAAACAAACCCACACGAAGAATCTTAACGTTTCTATTTTTAATAGTCACATATATCGTTTAAAATTAGGTCAACGTATAATTGGCACTGACTTGCGCAGAATAATACTACCTACCGCAAGAGAGTTCATTATGAAAGATATAACATGTAAAATATAATTAGAAGCAAGAAAATATAGCATTATAAATAATTCTGATTCTCACTGCCAAGTTCGTGAAGAAATTGTGAACAATAAACATGTACCCAATTCGATATCAACGGAAATAAATGGTGCGTAAAATGAAACAACCAGGAGTACATCGATTCACTAGCTGGAAAGCGTGGGTATTTTCTATTTCCGTTGATATAGGAATTAACTCGAATCGATAATATAGCAATTTAAGGAATTCTGATTAAAAACGTCAGGTAAATTACGTACGTCCTTAGAGCTTTCGCTTTCTCATCTACATAAAATTATACACAATGATTGAAGTATCATTTATTATTCTATGAATAAAGTACAATACAAAATAATAATGAGAATTAATAATTATATTGAAGCCTAGCTCTATAAAAGAAGCAAATGAGTGTAGCACTTTGTCTCAAGTACCTTGTTTAGACAAACTAAAAATCAATCGACACTGAATTCATTCTGTTCAGATATTTCTATTCTACTTACACGTACACTGCCCATAACAAAGATTGGCTGGTCGCAACTGAAATAGGAATTGCTAGGACACAGCCAACGCAAACGTAAAATTTATAATAAAATATGTGTTTCGGGGAGAAAACTATTAATTACCAAGGTTCTTGACAAATATGCGTATTAGTAGTGTCATATATCTGATAATATCAGATTTCATAATTTGAAACAGTTTTCTTCTTCTTTAAGAACACAGTTTGTTTTCTTATAGTTAGATGTCGCTAAACTACAGGCAATCTGCGAGTCAAGTGATTTACAAATGAACTACAGATTGTTTTTGTTGTTTATGCAAATACGGTCTCAAACAAGACTGAATTTAGTTTACCCTAATACTACTTCGATATGCACTTTACCTAGCCGATCGTCCAATATCATACCAAGGATTTTATCGACGACTTCTGGCGTTGTCATCTCAATTGGACGATCATAACGTTCGGCGTCATACTACTACAAAGAAAATCAGTAAACCAAATTGTGAATCGTTCCAAACGATGGTGAGGAGTCCCCATAAAGTGTAACAAGAGATGCTTTGGGTAACGTTTCAAAAATCTGCAAGGTTGCTTGCTTTCGATGGGTGTCAAAACAGAACTGAATGACACATCAGTCTGAAAATTTTAATGCGTTCTAGTTAAAAATGGTACATCACAAATGTCACATGGGATTTTTCATTGTGGCGCCATCTGTTTTATTTTTCCCATGGACTTTTCACCTTCCCCTTGTAAATAACGTTATCAGCCAGCATTTAAAAAATAATGAGAAATAAGTAGCTGCCTAGATTCGATCCTCGAAACTAAAAGAATGTCCAGTCTTATATCAGAAAATATGGAAATAATATATTTTAAAGGCTAGAGTTCCTCATAGCTGTTCAATTATTTAGTTCTTGAATATTGAAATATCTATCTATCAATTCCTTCTCCACAAAATACTTTGTAGATTGAAGTCGAGGGTTTGTAATTGTTGTTGTGACACTAATTTAGGTTACAAAAATCATTCCATAACTGGATGATGTATTGTCGAGTTTAGTAAACATTATGTAACTGGAGTTATTATCTGAATATTTCATAAAAATATGAATAAATTATGGCGGAGTATGTGATGAAAGGATTTCGTTGTTCGCATCGAACTCATCATGCAGTCTAGTGTTGGATGTTTAGAAATTCGAGTCGCTAATCATGTGTTTGTATGCTCAATACACGATACGAATAACGATGTGTAGACTGTAGATTCCATAGATATGAAAAGAGACATGAATGAGCCATTAACCGGTATAACAAGGTCCAATTTTTTTACCTCGTTCTACGTCTATGAGAAACTTTCTCCAATTTCTTCGAAATCGTGTGGTATTATATATAATACTTTTTTTTACATTAATACCTACTCTATTCTTCATCTCTGTGAACTAGATCTGCGCCGAGTTCTTACAGGCTGGAATGATCTCCAAGTTCGAACGCAGCGAAGACCGAATTGTGCCCAAAACCCCGATGATTAGAACCACCAATACGACCTTGTGGCCTAGGTATAGCGTACAGAGGTCGAATAGAAGATCTTGATCCTTTTTTTTATCCTCTTACAAGAGTATGTTCTTCTCTGCCGGAATTCGATGACTACGTAGTGTTTGTTTGGTTATCGAGGAAGACAACGTCAGGCCTACAGCTGATAGACCAAGGTGTTGATTACGCCATCTTGACATAGCGGGGCATCGAATATCATTGTGTTCATTAATGGTCTATTATCCTTTCAGGTTCAGGTTTATATATACAAAAATATAGGACTCTGACGGGACCAAAGTGGCGCAAATAGATACCTACTACTGTAGAGTGTAATATTATATAATTCAGTTTATAGTATCAATCATTTTCCACTTTGACATTGATATAGCCATTTTGCAAACTTGTGTAAACTGAATTTAAAGCTGAGATTCGAAAAACGCGATGTACTAATTGGCTCTTCAAGTACCTATAGCTCGTTTTTCGAATATAGCTTTAAATTCAGTTTATATACGTCTTTGATAATATTTAATCTTTAATTATTTCATACGATAATAATATATTACAGTTTCTACTTAATTGGACCATGAATGAGAGCGTCCACAATTTGAATATTACAATTATTGACTGAAATTAGCAAAAATGCTTGACGTTCAATAGTTCTAATATTTCTATAATGAATAAATTGATTGGTAACGTATGATTAAATGGCCTTCCGAAATAAATCGTTCATTGACATAGTTTATAACGTCTAATGCCAAAACTTCTAGAAACGAGAAGAATTTGATTAAATGTGCAATTTAACGCACCAAAAAGCTTTCACTACTTAATTACTGTGACTATTAAAATAATTACAATTGTAAATTGATTAAACACACTTGCTACTTCTATGGTGAAAGTATTTGCAAATTAATAACAAAACAACAGCTTGTTAATAACATTTAACAGCTCCTCAAACTATTAAAACAGTTTCTCTCATAATCAAATTCAACTTTGATGATATCATCTGATGAAACCAGTGAAGAATTCACACGTTATTTCGCTCAAAGAAGTCTGACATTCTTTTATCTAAAGAGAAATGCTTGTGTATAACGATTCTTTTGTTTGTACTCCTTGTTAGCAAACTGTATGTTAATTGGTCTGTCCGCCTCTTTGTTATTCTATAAGCGATTTTTTATTCGGATACGTATTGTGATTCCGTAGATATCAAATTTGGGAATCAGCTTAGAATGTTGAGCGGTAAATATAAGTATATGAGACAAACAACTTTTCGTTACTACTTTGGTCGAGGAAATATTTCAGGGTACTTAAGTGACTTAATTTAGCCAGTTAGACGTCCAATTTTCACAATCTGGGTTTAAAGATGGCAAAGCTTTTAAAAACTATGCGGTGTGATTCAAAACAACAAGTATGATACAAAATAATTTAATGTTGCGCATGAACTCACCTTATATGCTAATAAATATCTTTAGTATAATGAAATATACATATAATGTAGCTGAAAGTAGAGTTGTACGCCAAACTTTGTCGCTTACTATCAAGTTTTCTCTCAGATGGGGTGGTTGGTAGAGTATCCTCTCATACAATGAACGCTGGTGTTTCACAGGGATATGTCTTGGCACCTACTTTGTTTCTGCTCCATATACCTGTCCCGTCGACAACTTTGCAACCCTACACCCCCCACCCCCCCAAATATAACCACCCATCCAACGCATTGATTTTGGTGGTGCGGAATGATCCTGAGGGTCCATAGAACCCATTGCAAAAATAATTTTCTGTATCCGAGCTGTTTCCTCGTTTTGCCATATTTTCCGGCTTATTTACTGAACTGTATGTCTGGTCATATAGTTCTTTTGTTACATTGCATAAGTTTGAAAATCATTATCTCTTCAAGAAATGAGGGATTTTGATATCATTGTCAATACAAATGGTAAACAGTTGGGAAAGTTGAAATATAATGTTTTTCATAACTTATTCAATCACTCAATAATAATATAAACACTGATGCAAATCAAATGTAATTATTTGAACGCTGAGCTTTCATGCTTTAATGAACATTCACTTTCCGCAATAGATGTTATCATTTAAATACAATTTGTGAACGTAGGTAGAGGTAGGCTATTATTTATTCTTTAAAAACATAATAAAAACGCATTGCCTTATCACTAAAAGATAATTGGTTTCCTGTCTACGTAGTATTCAGAGGCTTGATAAAATTCAGTTATTGGCATCAACGATCCGCGAGATGCAATATAACGATTCTTCCAGGCCACGTATAAAGAAGGGCCTTAGTTTCAGTTTGCAAGAATTAAAACGTGAAATTGAAAATTTAGATGGTGAATATGATTATGATGATGTGAGTAGATATTATACTATTTGCAATACCTACTTCCGTCTATTGTGAACAATATTAATTTTACTGCCATAACTTCGTATATAAATTCCTAGCAAATTTTAATGGCAGTCATTAAAGCATTGTCATTTCTGTAATTAAGGTTCTTCCAAGGCGGTTCTGTGTGTTATGAATGGTATATTTCATTATGATTTCATTTACTTCGAGAACATAATTTTTTACAATTCGTAATATAAATTCTTAGAATACTTTAATTATAATTTCCATTATCAAGCGAAGATCATTAGAGGTCAAGCGGTATAAAGGATACCAGCTTGAAAACAATTGATTGTTGAATCCAATCAATTACACTCATGAATTAACATTTTCAAATCAGAATTTTTGCAGTGAAAATAATATTGTTAAATGATCATTGAAACGGTTCAAGGACAAATTAGAATAATATGGGAATGTCAACATACAAAATACAATTAACATTTGTTATTGTTCCATTACAAATGTGAAGGCAATTTTCCAAATTAATTTATTAATTTTAATCCATACTGTAATAAGTGAAATATGTTATTACTTTATTTGCTTGTCGTGTCATTTTTCGAGAAAAAAACTTACATTCATTGTTTAAGGGATGGACCTTCCCAATAACTCTAACATCGAGAGCTACATGCCAGAAATTATCAGCAGACAATTAGACACATTCTGCTTGGTCTCAATGGCAAAAAGGCTAATGTTATCAAGAAATGTGCCTCGGAATTAACACAAGTTCTAGACAGGTTGTTTACAATTTCATACACACTGAAGGTATCCAACCAATCTCAAAAAGATGAAAGGACTAATAACATGGAGCTCATTATCTAGAGAGCTCGAATAATGTGAACGATCTCTAGCAATGAATATCCAAAGCATTTGACCGAAATTAGCACCAAGACCTTCTTGGGAATCTTCCGTCATATGGTTTGCCACCTTAACTTTCGCTTACTATCGACTTTTCTCTGATATATCGTGGTTGTCGTGGTTGGCGGAGTATCCTCCTATACACTGGCTTTCAACACTGGTGTGTCACAAGGATCTGTCTTGACACCAACTTTGTTTTTGCTCCGAATGCCCCAATTCGTTTTGTACTTTCGCCAAAGCAATTGGTAGAAATTTCACTTCCAGTTCATTGTCTCCTCTAACCAATGATGATGGCACACTGGCTACTACACATCACGAAAAAGTCACACTTTTTGTTGGGATGTTTGCAGCAAATTCCAAATTGGATTCACAAGGGAAGAACACTCCTAATATTGCTGCCATCGATAGCCATATGCCTGAAATTGTCTTTCGTCTGCGCACAATTAAGCGCATTCTGCTTGATGTCAAAACCAAAAAGTCTATGGGTCAAGAATGTGCACCTGAATTAACACCAGTATGTTTACCCTTTCATGCAAACTTCCAACTGGAAGACAGATATTGTTCAAACAATTCCATAAAAGGGAAAGAAGACCCTTCCTAACAATTATAGACTCTTTGCACTATTCTCTGTGATCTCTAAAGTAATGGAGAAAGCAATCAACATGGAGCTCATCCAAGACCTAGAGAGCTCCAAAATGTCGAATGACCCGCAACATGGTTTTCGTCTGCAGAGATCAACAGGAAATCTGATTGTCTACGTAACACATGTATGGCAGGGGAATCTCTAGATGTAGCATCGGATAGCTCCAAAGCATTTGACATCGTAGAAAGGTGGGAGAACTCTCACTTTTCTATAGATATTTCCATGGTCGGTGTTTACCGGAAATCTCGTCTGTTGTTCCACCACGAGAGATTCCAGATAGGCAGACTAGACGAGCTGAAACTAGTCACCCCTTCATTGTCAAACTCGAGACATGCCTCCTCCCAACATTCCACCGTTCACACTATGTTCTGTGAACATTGTAGATTTTCCTCTGGTATAGTCAAAATATTTATAAGTATTTGAATATTTCTAACGTAATTGCCAAGTTGATACAACAAAGTTTAAAATACAATCCCGTTTTGAATTAAATTTTTTAATAACCTCTCCTTATCTATATTACGAATAATTTACATAAACTCTAACCATCAAATGCTGTTCACCTTATATTCTCTCAATAGTTATATTAGTGTTTGTATATCAAATCCATCATTAGCTTAATTCTACAAAGTCTTTTTATTTACAGGAAGCTCATAACATGGTCAGACAGGCTAACGAAAAACAAGCTGCCGCAGAAAAAGCGCTCAACGAAAGCCAAATGAAAGTGGATGTTCTTACTGCAGAAGTAGCTGCTCTCAAAACTTTGGTCTTAACGTCCACTCCTAGTCACCCAAATCCACATCTACATCCACAAATCGATCGTAGAGAAGAAGGTAAGCGACAACTTTGAAGTATTCTACAATACAAAGTTGCCACTGATCACACCAGATTTAGAACCTTTGATTTTTACCTATTTCGACGCAATGACCGAGTTAAAAATGCTTCCATTCGTAATCGTCCTTGTCAAATATTAACTTATTCTCAAAGTAATATAGTTTTAGTAGGTAATGCTCTCAAGAATTTCGTATTGGAGATTGGAGGTAGTCGATCGATATTAGTATGAAAGGTTCCTCTTATCCCCGGTATTTACTTCAAAAGTCAGTGAAAGCACTGTATGTAACTAAACTTAGATATAACGTGAATGAAGACTTAAGGATATTGTACAATTCATACATAAATACCCTGCATATTTAGTTAGCATGCGGATATACAGGATGTCCCATTTTCGTGTGTTTTACGGTGTATCTCCATTATTAGTAAGATAGAACGATGCGGTTTTCTTTTTTTGAGGAACTTAAGATACCACAAACAGAATTTTCATAACCCTCTCCGTTTTTGAAATACCGGGTGATCTAGAAAAATTCTTTTTTTAGCACCTCGCTTATTTCAGTTGCCTTTGAACTTGAGCGAAATGTTAAAGGCGTATTGAATAGAATAAGCCCATTACGTGATGGAAATCTAAAGTAATAACTATTAAAATGTAGATTTTCACTAATTTAATAAATGATGTGACTATAGTTTCGCTAACAATAGCTTCCTTAAACAAATATTACAAAGTACTAACTCACTACGAAAGAGCTACCTGATATATAACTTTAATGATAATCCTAGGATAGATGGTTATTGGAATTTTGCCTAATTCAGTTCCCATTGAGAGATTAAACGATACAATGGTAGCAAACGGAAACGTGGCCTACTATGGGATAAGCCCCACAGCTTAAAAAAAAAAATTTCTGGGTCCGTTTTATGAAATATCAATAGACAATCATGTATTTTTGAAAAGCAACAAATAAATTTAATTGTAGTACCTAAAAACATACAGGTGTCCTATTTAAAAAATCACAAGTTTGGGTAATAGCTCAAAAATTAAAACATTTGGGGAAAAATAACTACGTCAGATACGAATCCGTTTTTACCATTTCGCTAAGCTTAAAGGCAACTGAAATATGGGATGTGCCAAAGAATTTTTCTGATTCACCCTGTATTTCAAAAATGGAAAAGGTTATAAGAATTCTGTTTGTGGCATCTTATCAATCACTCAATCGATCAAAATGGGGGCGGACAAGTCCGGAGCACTTAGACCGCTTGATTGGGTCCATTGTGCGCCCCTTAATACAAGAATCAGTTCAGCAGGCCTAACGTAGTGCCGAAGGCTAAGATTTTGCATGGACTGATTTCTCTTTTGGCTTCAAGCGGCACATGTGTGCTGTCGAGGTGTTGTAGCCTAAGAGAAGCCAATGCTGGACACTCTGATAGGATGTGAGAGGCAGTTTCGTTCGCCTCTCCACATCTACTACAAGCTGGGTCTTCAACAAGGCCCATTGTGTGTAGATGTCACCAGTTTTAGGCCTCTCCTGCTCATAGAGAGTAGAGTTTAGGCGCGAACTCCCTAATGTGGAGCTTTTCCTGACTCATGCCGGGGATACCACGGCAGATTGAGAGCCAATGTCTATCCAGTAGCTCCTTGAGGGCGTGGAGTCCGGTGGTCGATGAAATTCCGATCGTTGAAACGGGGCCTGGGCCGCTCTTAAGTTTTTCAAAAAAGTAGAACAGTGTCTCGAAAACCATATCCTTCTATCTTTACTAATAATGGAACACACGAAAATGAGACACCCTGTACAATAAGTAGAAGAACGAAGTTGAACGTACATGAAAAATAACTTACAGAACATATCCACAACATTTATAGCTATTTCAAAACAATTACATGATTCGACTTGGTTCTTTCATCAACTATTTGCATATACTTCTATTATATGTTAATCCTCCACGGGGTTTTATTAACATAATGAAGAATTTTAATCACTTTCCGTCAGGTTGTACATGATCCAGTTAAAACGTAGGCTTGTTCGCAGGTGTGGCCATATTTACCAAGAAACATCGTCGTTCGCCATCCCATTTCAATCTCAAATATGGACGTGAAAATTCCCCACCGGACTCTCCAGTGCGAGAAGTTTTGCATATCACCAACGGCGAGATCGAAAGCAAGGATGGCCTAGAGGTGAGAATTTCAGAGGCAATAAAATATATTATTTGACAATTCATGATTCAATATCTTGAGTCGTCGCTGCGTGGTCTTAGTAAATATAGTCGCAGCTATAATATAACTGAAAATAGTGCAGAACTGCATAAAACTTGAAACATAATAATATGCCTATTTTGGAACCTGAACTTTTATTTCAGCTTCTGTTTTTCTCCGCCGAATAATAATGATACAAAATAAACTATTTATGAATTCATTTACGCGAACATTATTTGTAGGTGGACCCGAATATTCACAAGGAATTCTTGGCATGGCGAGAAAAACCGTTATTCAACAAAACTAACCCGTTTATTCGAAGAATGTATACCGAAGACATCGATCTATGTTTGGCATTCAACAATGTGGATCTGTCGGAAAAAGTTACTAATGCCGTTGAATCGGGAACGATATTGATAGAAGCAGTGGGCGATAGGACGAAAGCTATGTTTCCCAGGTAAGCAACTGAATGCAGTAATTATAATTGATCGTTTCAGCTCATCCCACGTGTTCTCCATCGGATTCGAGTCTGGGCTATACTGTGGCCAAAGGTTACTCTTTTAAATTGATAGAAGCCTAATAATATATGTGGTATTATTCATAGTTGGTCTGATAAACTAACAATATCCGCTTGATATTCCAGTATTACTGAAAATTGCATTCATTTCTTGTTGCCTTTTGCCAGATGCCTATAGTCCAGATTGGCCTCAAGGGGTGGGAAATGCGTGGGGCAGTTTTTGCGATATCTCACGTAGGCTTTTTTCGTGTCCAAAATTTTATCGATGTCGATAGTTATCTGCTTCAGGGGGTGGGAAAGGAGGATGGGGTAGTTTTTTCGAAAGTACACGTATACGGTGACTTACCTCTTGTTTTGTACAAAATTTCATCGAGATCGGTCTTTATCAGCTTTAAGGGATAGGGTATTTTTTTCGAAATATGTAAAAAGTGACTTTGCTCTTGTTTTAAAAGTCATTTATAGCTGAAAAATTCGCCCAATCTATTCAAGTTCGTTGTAATCGGACATTACTTTATCTATCTGATGGTGAAATTTGCCGCAAATTAGCCCTTTTATTTCGAAAGTCATGTGTCCAAAATTTTATTTATCTGCTTCAATGGAAGGGGAAACGAGGATGGGATAGTTTTTTCGAAATCTCATGTATACGATTACTTTCCTCTTGTTTTGAAGGTCACGTGTGTAAGATTTCATCCAGATCGGAATTTGTCAGCTTTAAGGAATGGAAAAGGGAGTCGGCGTAATTTTTTTCGCAATCTCATTTAAAAAGTCATTTTCCTCTTGTTTTGAAGGTTAAGTGTACCAAATTTCATCGAGAACGGTACTCATCAACTTGAAAGTGTGGGGACAAGGGGATGGGGTAGTTTTTTCGAAATCTCACGTAGACGATGACTTTTCTCTTGTTTTGAAGGTGAACTGTGCAAAATTTCATCGCACTTGACCTTGAAAACGAGGAAAATCACTTTCTACATGATAGTTTGAAAAAACTTCCTCACCCCTTAAAACTGGTACCGATCTCGGTGAAATTTTGCACACTTGACCTTCAAAAGAAGAGGAAAGTCATCGTGTCTACATGATATTTCGCAAAAACTTCCCCATCCTTATTTCCCCAACCTTTCAAACTGATAAGTACCTTTCTCATGTAGACGATGAGTTTTCTGTTGTTTTGAAGGTTAAGTGTGCAAAATTTCATCAGATCTCTGGAAAAATACGTCTGTCTGGATGTCCGTCACGAAATTTGTTCCCTCGCTAACTCAAAAACGAAAATTCCTATCATATTCAAATTTTGACAAAAAATCGTTTAGTTTTGGATAACGAACCATATTGTTTTTCAGGAAAATCGTGTAATAAACACACCCTTTTCTGAAAATTTAATAAAATCATAACTACCAAAGTATATATTGAATCGGATCAAAACTTTTACAGTAAATTTAAGTTAATTTAAAGATGCTTTTGTCGAAATTACAACAAAACATTCATTTAAGTGAACTTGGAAATAACATCGTACATTAACAAGTTTATAACAAAAGGCGTTGTAGTCTAGTCGATAGGATACGTGGCTCCCGCTGAATAGACTCGGGTTCGATTCTCACAGGCGGATAATCTATTTTTGTACGTTTTCTTATGAAAACATTATTGATCTGAACATTATTTAGTTGTGTACAGATAATGAAATAAATAATTTATCTTTACACAAATTCGGAAAAGTATTTTATACAATGTGAAACAATTATATAAAAATCAGTAACCGAATCAAATGATTTGCGAAGAGTGACTTTGCCACGCACACTATTTATTTCTTCTCCAGGTGGCAACACATTTCTAGTTGTTAGTTATAATATTACTCACAATGGTATACACGATTCTCTATTTTTTCCAGAAAATGTGCGTTATTAGAAGCATCAAGGCTGTGTTTTTATCGAATGAATATTGGAGAACCGGATACGTGGTACAGCATATCGCAAATCTGCAGGAATAGAGTGAGTAGAAAAACGTTTCTCTCGATCGATAATTGCGTTAACTTGAAGGTTTCTAAAACATTCCTAAACCATTACATATGCATTTTTATTATATTGCAGATAATTGCCGTCTGTGATTTTCTCAATTACCTAAAGTACATCGAACGAGGACTGGTGAAAAGTTCACGTAAGTAGCCAATAACGTTATAATTATACAGGTTACCGACATCGCGACATCATATTGTGAAACCGCTCATCTACAAGGAACACTCAATTAGTTTCATTATTCCGCCTTCCTGTTCGTATTGGCTGCTGGTTCGTCGTGTTCCTCAAGAACGGGAATTTAAATCGCGCGCCGTTTCAGACTTTCAAACGTTTTGTCAACCATCTTAAATTTTTTGATTTTGACTAAAAAATCACCACCCCAGAAGCCACCTGATATAAATTTTGGATAGAATCTGTCCATAATTACAAAACTTGTCCGCCTTCTTAGCCGCCATCTTGAATTTTTGAATTTCGGTTGTAAAAATGATGATGTTCGATCCCAAGGACCCCGATGTAGCAATTTTGAATAGAATCCGACCACATTCAGAAAACCCATCCGCCATTTTGAATTTAGACAGAAAGTCATGATCTCCGACTGCAAAAACTCCCATATGGCAATTTTGAAAATAATCGGACCGTAATCACAAAACTCGCCCGCCATCTTGAATTTTCGAATTTTGACTAAAAATCATGATCTCTGCCCCCAGAAACTCCCTGATATCAATTTTGATTAGAATCTGACCATAATTACAAAATTCGTCCGCCATCTTAGCCGCCATCTTGAATTTTTGAATTTTGACTAAAAAAAATCATGATGTCCGACCCCATAGATCCCGATGTACCAATTTTAAACAGAATCGGACCATAATCGCACGTTTGAGCCGCCATCTTGTTTTTTCTCTTGTAAAAATGCCATAAAACAATGTCGCCCGAATGATGAACAGCTGCCAAATTTCAAGTTAATCGGGCGACTATAAGTGGGGGAAAATTTACTTGCAAAATTTCACCCGAACGTAGTACTAGATAGATTGATAGATAAACAAGGCAAGTAAATATTTAGAAACCGCTGTCACATTGAAATTATAATTTATTTCACAACTGTTTTATACTGACATCTACTGTCAGACTGACTTTCGAAATGTAACCTTATTTTATACTGATACTTGCTGTCACATAAACTATCAAAATTTGCCACATACGTTAAGAACATGGAGATCAAGAATAGAGTACTTGGAGGTAGGTTTTTTATTGACTCCGTCTAAGGAATTTGACGAGCGGCTTTCTCTTTCTACTCGTTCCCGATATGCCCCGCCCACTTACGCTCCGTTTGTCGTTTTTAAATAACGCGCCAAGAAAATAGGCGGAGCATACAATTAGAAAGAAATAGCCTCTCTTCAGGATTCTTAGATGGGGTCTTTTTGTAAAGCATTGCGGTTATGGAGGTCAAGAACTATATTCTTCATTTCTATGGTTAATAATGTTGTGATGCCGTGCATCAAGGTAAGCAAGCCATTGTTGTCAGATTGGGCAGGTTTTCAATGTTGTTGGGTACAACTAACTATTTGGTCCAATAAACTGTGTACAAACAAAATTAATTATCGTAAAAATGTTATAGTAAAGACTTTTTTCGAACAACTTAAGGTTCGATAAAATACTATAATTCCTTTTGAAAAACTGAATATGGATGTCAGAAAAAGATTAATTATGTGAAGCCCAAAATACCAGTATTAAAACATTTAGCGCATCGACCCGTCAGTTTTGATAACACTCCTCTGTTAGATGTTTTAACATATTCATCGAATGGATGACTATTTCAGCAATTTCAATAACGTTATTGGTTTTTCAGCACACGAAATCTATTGGGAAATAGTAAGACTGAGAAAAAATATGGTTCTAGGAAGGTTGGGGCTGAATATGTTGAATTGAAGAGGCCTTCCAGTCATTCGTGCCAAATAAATCTACGTTGTTTTTTCGAATTGACAATTAGACCAAAGACTACTCTTGTAATATATTTAGAAGTAGACTTTTAAGCCATATATTATTATAATTGTTATGTTTATATGTATATAGTCTTCCTAAGTGAAAATTGTTTAAATCATGTTTTACATTCATAGTTTTAAATTAAATAAATATGCATACGTGAAGCTTTTCAGAGTATTAAATTAACTTGTTTACCATCCTTTAGAAAATCCGTGTTTATGTATCCCTTCTAGCTCAAAGTTTTTTGTCTGGTAGTGATTATTGAAGAATAAACATTCTACAGCGATTCATGAGTAAAAGTGCAGTCTTCTCTTGTGAAGATGAAGATGCGTATCAATTTACATTTAGTCACAGAAAAAATGCAAGGAGGTAAGTATAACTAAGAGGTTAAGTTGCGTAGGAGTTGTGCCGAAAAGAATCGAATTATGCTTTCACTACGCTCACGCTGTCTTTCGCATAAGCCGATAAAGATGGCGCGCCGCAGTCTGTGTAGTTGCGCGAGCTCGATTACGCTATATACAAACGAACAAAGTGCCGTATGAATCGATTTGAGGATATTTCCTTTTTACTTCACTGTTTTAAACAAAATTGCATATTCGTTTTAAGCTGGTCGGAATTTCAAACCGCCTCTCTCTTGGATATGTATAGACTATTATAGTAAGCTACAAATCCATTAAAAGAAGTCAGACGGCGTAAAAAGCGGCATTGGCACACTAAGATGACAAATTCAAAACATCTGGCAAACCTAGTTCTCTCAACTGCCGTCCGTAAATTGTGGAGAGCGCTGCGGTACGTATACTAATCGTCGAGTTCATAGACACTTTTCTCTCTAGAATCGGCCAGATTGTTAGTGTACACAACCGTTCTTAGAACAAACGGAATAGCGTCGAGTATTTGGACAGAACCCTCTGCTCAATAACTCGAAAACGGCTTAAGTAGGATTATGCCAGTAAATTTCGAGGTTCTTATCTAGTATGTTGCATTTACCATTTGATCGCTACACGAACACATATAAACCGATTCAAGGGACAACTTCGTTCGCTTATGCTCACTCCATCTTAACAAACAGGATTTATTGGAATGTTTTGTTAGACACAACAAGGGAAAGTGTTTTAATAAATTTTATGATCACCCACCTTCTCCACCTGTTTTACTGTCTCGTATGACGACGAACATAGCAATACGTCTTCAATAAATTAGCTGACTTAATTTTTTTTATCTTTAAAGAATTATTTCGGACACTCCTATGGGGTGATTGTGATGTTGAACACTATCTCCGTCGTTTCTTTTAAGGGCATGAGATCTTTGAATCAATGTATTTCATTGTGATTGATTCTCTCAGTGGAGCATCTACTTTCTGGTAAATGGAGTTTGGAATTACTCCAAATAGGGTTTTTATACCTCTTGTGGAGTGGTTTCGCTGGTGAGCTCAAGAGAGCGAAACGGCTGTCCGGAACTATTCGGCCTAGAGGAACCTTACCTCTGTCAAGTGACATCTAACATGATGGTACAACAAAATACTGTAACTTCCAATTGAAAATGCCACAAAGTACCACTTGCTGTACAATAGCGTAGGTACACAAATACATCGTCTCGAAAATAGTCTCAAAACTGATATTTCCAAAAAATCCCGTTTTATAGTGAGGAAATAAAATAAAATGGTTCTTCATGAAATTACCTTAAATCAAGGCGGGTCAGGTCATTACTGGGCCCTTTTTGAAAATAATGATGAAATCATGAGAACAAAATGATTCGTTATAACTTATAACATTACCTAAAAATGAGGCGAATCAGGTTAGGACTAGCCCATCACCTATTTTTTGCGATCGAAATAAAAAACAAGCGATCGACGTAAAGTCGTAATGATATTAGCCTCCCGAGTCGCGAGCTTGATGAAAATTCTTCACAGTTAATTTTATTAATAAACGTCCCCAAAAATTTTATTTTTTTGACCTTATTTTAACTCATTTTATTTAATAAATACCTTCCCTACTTCTAAATTAGGTATTTTTAATTTTTCTGAGAAAATTTTATCAACTTTCGCATATGAACAATCGAGTAAATCACTTAAACAATATATACAGGGTGAGTCAGTTTTTTGTAGCCAAACTGCAACAGGAGATAGAACAAGTGTTCTTAAGAAGAAAAGTTCCATAAACATATGTCGTAGAAGGCTTCGTTTTCGGGATACAGGAGGTGTTGAAATTGAAAAAAAAATTTCGTTTTTTGCGAATATCTCCGGAACCGTTTATCGTACAGAAAACAGCTTTTGTAAGCATTTTCTACTCATAGTAAGCTATGTTCTGTGTGATAAAAATTTTTTTTTTACTCATTGGTGAAGATTTTTAAGGAGTAGTGGGTGTTTTTCTCCCCAACTTCTACGCCACTGGGAAAAAAACGGTTTTGAGACAACCATTAGAACCGCCAATGTCTTCTATACAAAAAAGGTACTGGTCATAAGCTCTAAAGTTGACCGTTTTCGAGAAAAATCAACTTTTATGTTGAAAAACATGGTCAATCCTTTGATTTTGTTACTTGTTCTACTTGTTTGAATAAATTTCGTCTAATTAGTAAGAATTGACCATGTTTCAACATAAAAGTTGATTTTTCTCGAAAACGGTCAACTTTAGAGCTTATGACCAAGAGTACCTTTTTTGTGTAGAACATTGGCGGTTCTAATGGTTGTCTCAAAACTGTTTTTTTTTTCCAGTGGCGTAGAAGTTGGGGAGAAAAACACCCACTACCCCTTCAAAATCTTCACCAATTATGAGTAAAAAAAAAAAGAACATAGCTTACTATGAGTAGAAAATGCTTTCAAAAGCTGTTTTCTGTACGATAAACAGTTCCGGAGATATTCGCAAAAAACGAAATATTTTTTTCAATTTCAACACCCTGTATCTCGAAAACGAAGCCTTCTACGACATATGTTTATGGAACTTTTCTTCTTAAAAACATTTGTTCTATCTCCTGTTGCAGTTTGGCTACAAAAAACTGACTCACCCTGTATAAGTGCGATAATAAAACTAGGGGGAATCAAAGTTTGTTTCGCCGTCATTCAAGATGACGAACCGAAGGTGAAGTCACTTCAACAATAACTTCCAACCCATATCCTTACGAATGAGGGATTATGAATTTAAGTGGGATAAAGCCGTTTTTTGCGATAAATGTAATGTATAACAGGAAATACGCTGTATCTCGAAAACGAGGTGTGAAAACTTTATTTGAGGGCACTTTATGAGGGCGACTTTTTAAGCTCTTCATTTTTAATACATAACGCAAATATCAAATACGTCAATGACGCATTCTCTTCAAGACTGGAGTCAAAATGTATTACAATAAACTAGTTCGTTATGAAATTACCCAAAATTGATGCATTTCAGGTTCGGATTAACTATTTTTGAGCGGAAAAAAATTTTAAAAACATTAAAATGTAGGATATTATCCCTCAATAATAATAAAATTTGTAACTGTCACTGGCTTTATTATGTTCTATATAAAGATACATTCATAACCACGACATTAACGAGCAGTCTTTTTCCCGCAACCACTTTTCCCCCTCCTTTCTCTCTCACTGTCCTCCTCTGTCACCAACCACAGACACTACCGTAAGGTCACAAACGGACACTACAAGAATAAAATTATTATTCATGAAATAATCCAAAATTGAGCAATATCAGGTTCGGACTGGCTCAATTCTGACCAATGTAATTTTTACTTCACTCACTAAACGTAGAATATAGTGTAAGGGAAGTATTGTAATCAAGCCAAAAAAATGTTTCCGGATTTTCGCTGGTTACTGTCTTCAGCATTCCTAAATCGATCAAGTCTATTTTTGACAAAATGTCTGTGTGTACGTGCGTTAAGACTGTGGAGACGATTGCTCCGTTCCTATTGGTCGTTTGGATTAGAAATTTTTCAGATCGCTTTAAAGTGGTGAAAATAGAAATTGTATTGTTTTAGGCACAGTAGCCCCGTTAGCCCCGTTTCAAGCGGTATATTTGACATGCATTTTCAGCGTTTAAAATGAAATTATAGTATTTTATTGAACCATAATGATAATAGCATTTTCTGGTTATGAATATATATAAAACGGTTATATTATAGTGACACAGGTGTCAATATAAAACATAGTGGTAAATAAATTTGACCCGCAGAAGAAAAGTGAGGAATTCAGTGATGGATTGATCAGTTCGTTATATTCTTTCCTCCATTTTTGAACCACCATACAATAACAAATTTTCCAAGAAGAATGAGCGAAATAAAACTTGAGCAGAATAAAATTGAAGCATTCTGTATTTTATTCATATCAAATAACACTTCACTAACACTATTTTCTATTTCTAAGATCATTAATTTAATCATTACAATTAGGTATAGAGTTATTATAAAATCTATAAAATAAGAGGAAGAATTATCCGCGTATTATTATTTAACCATAGGGGCAATTTTATGTGATAAATAAGATTACTAGTAAACTTCTTAGATGCCTATTCACAGAAGATCACCGGCTATTCTATCCAAATCACTGATTGATTCTATTGATGTCAGCATCACCCCTACGGCCAAGTTTGCGAAAAACAAATCGGACCTACTCGAAAAATTTCTAGTAAACAAGGCGCAACAGAACAACGCATGTCCAAAAGTTGAACACCAATCACCTGGCAATTTTAGATCATAGCTATGGTCTATGAACTTCAAAAAAGGCAACAGAACATAACGTATATAAATCCCATAAATCGCTTTACTCATTATACTTTTTGGCATAGAGAAGTCTATTTTAAGAATATCTTCTTCCCCTGTTATCAATTCCACGTTTACTAAATTTCTTTTGAAGACCTTGTCGGCGTATAATATGTTGTAAAAGACATCGACGTAAAACGGTTTTGCAAAATCTAATATAGGGGAATGATACCCGGCCATTTCATAACCAAAATGTAGATATTTATAACTTGAATTCTTCTGTTTTTCTTTCCCAACACGCACGTTTCCACAATGCCCATCTCCCATACCACACACAATCAATTGGTTGTTCATCTTGGAAGGGTCTAACAGTTCTGCAGCTTTACATATAATATCACCTAACTTCCCATACACCTCTCCATTCACCACCAGCTTGAGAACTTTCAATTCCTCTATTGTTAAATGTTTCCCTTGAACATCGATTCCATCATGATAAAATTCGTTAAGTCGCGCGTCGTTTACCAGATAATGATGATAAACTCTATGAATGTTCGAAACAGAAGAGCGCGACTCCACGTCAACGTTTGCTACTGATTTTGCCGCAGAAGCACAATAGGCACGGAGCAAATCTTCAGACAGTTGAAGATGTACCATTAAGATAATTAATTCTATATCTCTAGTATTCGGTATTAGGTTGCCATTATTTTTGAGTACTTCTGTAGTATATTCCAATCTCATAGCATTCAATGTGATACCATCGAAGAATGGATAGAATACTGTCTTCTTCTCCACATCGACCAACTGAGGTTTCTGCGTGAAACGATAATATCTAGAAACCAGTTTCGTTCCGGCTAATTCATCTGCAAGTAATGGTGTATGTTTCCAATAAAAACCGTCACAATAACCGCTTTGCGAATTCACCTTCTTCAATTGAAAATCACCACTGTCTACATTTTTAGGAGGGTCATAACATTTCATCTGCATTATTTGGTCTACCCCATCTACTAAAACATCAGGTATGACTCCCCAATAGCAATATTGGAGATTATTCAAATTTTCACAACAATCAACTCGCCCAGGTGATTGTACGTCTTTGAATTTCGACTTTTCGAAATAGTTTGATATTCTGGCTTCGAAATCACGTCGAAAGCGCGGTAGAAATTTTGGGTAATTCTTAAAAACATTCACCAGTCTTTCCAATGTGAGAGAGGCGGTGTGTATTCTTTGGAACTTGCAGACGATTTCTTCAGCGATTCGTTTGCTCGTATGGGAGCCATCGTCATAAACCGATATACCGGTCATGAATAAATCAATGGCCGCCCCGAAAACTCCGCTACAGCCTCCATGTTTGGGGCAGGGATCCGTCAAGTAGATGTCCATGTCATGTATAACTAGTAGTTCATAATCGAGACGAGTTGCTTGGCTGATGCGATATTGATTCAATCTTCCTTCAGCGTATCTAACATCCTTGAAGGACAGAAGGTTGAATAGAGAGGGATGGTTTTTCGTTAAAATTTCGTTGAAATATTCAACACTTACAATTTTGGCTCCTTTTTTTATTCGGTTTGATGTCCAGCCAACAAAACGAATCGCATCAAAATTTTTGTATATTGCACCAGAAGGAACCTTCATACCTGGAAATTCTTCGTATTCTATGTTCAACAAGTCACACAGTTCACTACGATATAAATTGACCAGATTAACGATATCGATTTTCTGCTTGACGAGGATGACACCATCCCAATCATTGGCTTCATCAACTTTGTTCAGTTCTTGGTATTTGTACGGTATACTTCCTCCTAAAAGAATTCCTACGATATTGAGATTTTCAAAGTTACCGATGTTAGATTTGGCGTATTTGTGTGAAATCATTTTGTATGTAATACACAGCCGTGTATGTAAATAAACACTAAAACGCTGGTGAATATCAACTATAATAAAAGATTAGAGGTCACAAGCATTATAAGAATAATTATTTATTTCTGTTCGATAAGATAGCATTCGATTGATATCAAATGCAGTACCGTACTCATGTTTATATTTTCAAATTTTCATGAGTGATCCAAAATAAAAGAAAGCAATATAAAACATAGAATATACAATTCATATTTTTGAGCAAAATATTAAGGAACACCACCATTCAGGTAGGCAAAGAGTTCTATAACTAGAGTGGACAAGTAAGGCATTTATTCATACGAATCGAGTGCGTCTGTCCTTCTCTTTCCACGCGCTCGTACTATAGAGCGTGTAAGTGACGTCGTATAATACACGAGACGCGCCCGCGCGGTAAGAAATAGTGCACAGAGAACGCATGATGGAAAACAAGGAAAGAATACCTACTCGCGTATGAATGTAATACATTGGTAGGATCCTACTTATCCACTCTAGTTATATAAATCGTTGCAGGTAGGTCAATGGCGGAAGCGCCGATATTCTAATCGCTGTGAAAATGATACGGTAAGATACAATAGGCGAGGCGCCTACGTGTCGGTGAGACCGCTTTAGTCACCCACACTACCTTCTGGGCTATGAAACAGGCCCGATAAGGTGCCCATAAAGGGTTTCAACCGCCTTTAAAAAAAAACATCCTACCCTCAGTACTTTTCTCTATCGAACTCTTGACACCTCTAATAATATGCAGATAGATGTTCTGTGTTAACAATATATAAGTATACAACGAGAGCCTCTAGGCAAGGTACCGTACCCCCTACCCGAGGGTACATATACTTTAATAATACATATGCCGGGTAAGGAAAATCAAATGTGTGTACAAAGAAGGAACATCAACGGATCAATCACATTTTGAATAACCTACAAACTTAGTTCTTTACAAAATATATATATTGTCGCTCGGAATTTTCAAATCGGGAAAGAAAATTATTTTTGGGAAATGTATGGGGGAGAGGCACGATACCAAGTCTAGAGGTTCTCGTGTAATGCAGACTTTACATAATACCATAAATCTATGCGTACTACTTACCACCGATTTAATACATAGAAAATGGTAACTGTATTCTGTATTTGACAATGTGAGTGTAACCATTGAAATGGAATAAATTACTCAATGTTGACATCATCATGACATCAGGGAGAACAGAACATGATGACATATCTGTGTGACATACTTGATCCTAACCTCATTCTGGGTTGAAATATGGTACATGCAGTACATGGTCGGCTCAATATTTAATTCAGTATTTTACATATAAAGTATAGTCAAATATGGTTAGTGCCCTAAAAGAAAATATAATTTATTGCTTCTAGTTCAAATTTGTCAAACAAATATACTCTTGTCTCTTGCAGGTTTCCATCGAAAGAAAAGGAACTTTTAAAGTTGAGTATCTCCAAAAAATTGAACGAACGGTTCAAGAACGATGGAAGAACGAAAACATTCACGAACAAGATGCACCGCTCGTGGCAAAAAAATCGGAGGATGAAAAATTCCTTTGCACGTTTCCTTATCCATACATGAATGGAAGATTACATTTGGGTCATACATTTTCACTATCGAAATGTGAATTTGCTGTTCGATACAATGTTCTTAAAGGTAAGAAAGGTCTGTTTCCATTTGGCTTCCATTGCACCGGTATGCCCATAAAAGCATGTGCAGACAAACTGAAACGGGAAATTGAAACCTATGGATGTCCACCACAATTTCCTGAAGAAGTTGAAGAAAAGCCTGTTGAAGTAGATGATGTTGTGCCAAAGGACAAAAGTAAAGGAAAAAAGGTTGGTTCCTCTCCTGTTTGTATAAATTCAGGTAGAAGTGAAATCATTGACTTGTATCTTTCCAAATGTTCTATTCCAAGTTAATTAGAAACTTGTTACCTATTTTTCAGAGTAAAGCTGTGGCTAAAGCTGGAGGAGCAAAATATCAGTGGCAAATTATGGAATGCCTAGGTCTTGAAAAAGATGATATTGTTAAATTTGCCGATCCTCAGCACTGGCTCAATTATTTTCCGCCATTAGCTGTACAAGATTTAACAAGTATTGGTTTATATGTGAGTATTTCAGTTCTTTGCATTTTAAATAGGAACGTTTCTTAGTACCTGAAAGCATGCACCTTTTAAATGTGAAAACGATATGCTCTTTTCAGATAGATTGGAGAAGAACCTTTGTTACTACAGATGTAAATCCTTTCTACGATTCTTTCGTTCGATGGCAGTTTATCAGGTTGAAGGAACGCAATAAGATCCAGTTTGGTAAGCGTTATACCGTCTATTCTCCCAAAGATGGTCAACCATGTATGGATCATGATAGATCTACAGGTGAGGGGGTGGCTCCTCAAGAATACACCTTAATCAAAATGAAGATCATTGCACCTATACCCAAAAAATTGAAGTGAGTAACATATAAATTTAGTATTTTGATAACATTTCGATGTAACATGGAGTATAATTTGACTTCTTTCATTAGCGGTTTCTAAATCATTTTCAATATACTTTACATTTGATCCACAGGAGTGTTCGAAAGCTATTTTGCCAACAAAAGTGAGGGAAGTCGCATGATCAATTGATCACAGCTCTTTTTAATTAACTGTGTAGTCTGTGCTTGACTATTTACATATTTTTTTTGTTTTCTTTTGTGTAGAGGAGGGAAATCTTGCATAGACGTCTCGGGGGCCCGTGCCCCCCGGGTGTGCCGGATTCTTACCGACTAAAACCCCTCCCCCGTGAGGTTGGTTCTCCTTCCTAGAGGGAGCCCCAGTTGCGGTCATTAGTGTCCTATTGTGCCCTCACATATTGCTATTCCCTTATCAATCTGGTGTCTCTTCTTTCACGTCGCAACCCCTGCATGTGGGCTGATTTACCAGATCCATCGTGAAGAGATGTTTGTTGCATGGGGCGTGTGCGGTCAGGAATGCAACAAGATTCCGTATTTCTTGTCTGCTGAACGTCCGTAGATTTTTCACTCGCTGCTGCTGGAGATCTCCCATCAGTCGCTTGGAATGCGACATACGGGGCAGTTCCCTCCAATAGGCACGGTGCTCTACCTCGAGCCATTTCTGGATTACAGATTTCGCTGTGGCATGAGAAATGCCACAGGTTGGCTTTGGTTCAAGCAGGGGTTGTTGCACCCCCCGCTACATTACGAGTTACTAGCAATTTGCCTGTTCATGGATACTGACAAATGTTGAAACAAACCAACAGTAATGGGTCCTTGAATCACACTCAATGTTATTTTGAGTGGCTTATCTTGTTAAAACGTAATCGAAAATCAAAAAAATTGTTGAAAAATCGACATCTATCAGGGCCAATTAGAGGAATTTCGCAAATCAAATACTAGAACTTTAATGGTTATCCTTTTTTACTCTCCAATCTTAGGACCAGCCATTTCAACTATCAATCAATCAAAACGGGGGCGGACAAGTGCTGAGCACTTAGTCCACTTGATTGGGTCCATTGAGCGCCCCTTGAAATAAAAAGCTCATTCCAGCGCCGAAGACTAGAACTGTTTCTTATGGCCTCAGGTGGCATGGGGGTCGAGGGGTCGTAGCCTAAAGGGAGTCAGTGCTGGACATTCTACTAGAATATGAGAGGAAGTTTCGTCCGCCTTTTCGCATCTATTACAACCTGGGTCATCAACGATGCCATTCCAACTAACTCATGTTCATAAAGTTCTTCATCGGAAATGAAATTATGCTATCAAATGAAGCATTGTTTCATTCTTTTAGGAGTGTCAGTGCTAAACCAATTTATCTGGTTGCGGCCACATTGAGGCCCGAAACGATGTATGGACAGTCGAACTGTTGGGTGCGGCCCGATATGCGTTACGTCGCTTTCGAAACCAAATCTGGCGAAGTCTTTATATGCTCTGAAAGATCCCTTAGGAATATGAGCTACCAGGGTTTCACCAAAGTCGATGGTAAATACGAAATACTCGTCGAACTCATCGGTCAGGTAAGGTTAACATGCTCTCCAGTCTACAGACTTAACCGACCCATCCTTATCGAATTTGCAGGATATATTGGGTTGTGCCCTGCAAGCACCGATGTCCACGTATCCCAAAATATACGCCCTGCCGATGTTGACCATCAAAGAAGACAAAGGTACCGGGGTGGTCACGAGCGTACCGTCAGACTCTCCGGACGATTACGCCGCCCTCGTCGATCTGAAGAAGAAGCAGCCGTTGAGGGAGAAGTACGGCATCAAAGACGAGATGGTGCTGCCTTTCGAGCCGGTTCCGATAATCTACGTACCCGAATTCGGAAATCTGTCGGCCGTCGCCGTGTATGACAAACTCAAGATCCAGAGTCAAAATGACAAGGAGAAACTCCTGGAAGCCAAAGAGATGGTTTACCTGAAGGGATTTTATGATGGGGTGAGTTGATTTGTACATTTCGTGGACAGATATTTTTTTTCGTAAGAATGATACGAACCGTTTTCTTTAGTTTGACCCACATAGCATTTCAAACAAGACTCACCATCGATTTTGTAAATCCCGGATTTGTCGAAGTCCGAAACTTTATCAAAGGTGTTGCGTAAACGATGTTTTAGCTTGTTCTTACATCTAGGAACTGGTTGTATTGCAAATTTAGAAAACAAATTATGGAATTTATTATTTACTAAAGGATGATAAGTGAAACTTTTGAATTTTACCTTCAAATACTCAATAAAATTCAAAAGTAAGTGAAACTTTTGAATTTTACCTTCAAATACTGAATAAAATTCAAAAGTAAGTGAAACTTTTGAATTTTACCTTCAAATACTCAATAAAATTCAAAAGTTAGTGAAACTTTTGAATTTTACCTTCAAATACTGAATAAAATTCAAAAGTAAGTGGAAAAGTTAGTGAAACTTTTCAATTTCACCTTCAAATACTCAATAAATTTCAAAAGTAAGTGAAACTTTTCAATTTTACCTTCAAATACTCAATAAAATTCAAAAGTAAGTGAAACTTTTGAATTTTACCTTCAAATACTCAATAAAATTCAAAAGTAAGTGGAAAAGTTAGTGAAACTTTCGAATTTTACCTTCAAATACTGAATAAAATTCAATAGTAAGTGGAAAAGTTAGTGAAACTTTTCAATTTCACCTTCAAATACTCAATAAATTTCAAAAGTAAGTGGAAAAGTTAGTGAAACTTTTGAATTTTACCTTCAAATACTCAATAAAATTCAAAAGTAAGTGAAACTTTTGAATTTTACCTTCAAATACTAAATAAAATTCAAAAGTAAGTGAAACTTTTGAATTTTACCTTCAAATACTCAATAAAATTCAAAAGCAAGTGGAAAAGTTAGTGAAACTTTCGAATTTTACCTTCAAATACTGAATAAAATTCAAAAGTAAGTGGAAAAGTTAGTGAAACTTTTCAATTTCACCTTCAAATACTCAATAAATTTCAAAAGTAAGTGGAAAAGTTAGTGAAACTTTTGAATTCTACCTTCAAATACTCAATAAAATTCAAAAGTAATTGGAAAAGTTAGTGGAACTTTTGAATTTTACCTTCAAATATTCAATAAAATTCAAAAGTAAGTGAAACTTTTCAATTTTACCTTCAAATGCTCAATAAAATTCAAAAGTAAGTGGAAAAGTTAGTGAAACTTTCGAATTTTACCTTCAAATACTGAATAAAATTCAAAAGTAAGTGGAAAAGTTAGTGAAACTTTTCAATTTCACCTTCAAATACTCAATAAATTTCAAAAGTAAGTGGAAAAGTTAGTGAAACTTTTGAATTCTACCTTCAAATACTCAATAAAATTCAAAAGTAAGTGAAACTTTTCAATTTTACCTTCAAATACTCAATAAAATTCAAAAGTAATTGGAAAAGTTAGTGGAACTTTTGAATTTTACCTTCAAATATTCAATAAAATTCAAAAGTAAGTGAAACTTTTCAATTTTACCTTCAAATACTCAATAACATTCAAAAGTAAGTGGAAAAGTTAGTGAAACTTTTGAATTTTACCTTCAAATACTGAATAAAATTCAAAAGTAAGTGGAAAAGTTAGTGAAACTTTTCAATTTCACCTTCAAATACTCAATAAATTTCAAAAGTGAGTGGAAAAGTTACTGAAACTTTTGAATTTTACCTTCAAATACTCAATAAAATTTAGTTGATAACTTCTAGCTACAAGAATGCCATAGTGTGATGAACCAATTTGTCAGCATTAATTCTAAATTAAATGTTTTGTGTAAATCAGAAATATGTACTTTTATCCTTCGACTTCTAGTAATGCATAATAGTATGTTTTCAGATTATGTTGGTAGGCGAGTTCAAAGGTAAGAAAATCCAAGACATCAAGAAGGACTTGCAAAAACAATTGGTGGATAAACAAGAGGCTCTTGTTTATTACGAACCAGAGAAAACCATCATATCGAGATCCGGAGACGAGTGCATAGTGGCTCTATGCGACCAATGGTATCTAGATTACGGCGAGGCGACTTGGAAAAAACTGGCGCAGCGAGTTCTGGGCAACATGAACGTCTACCACGACGAGGTCAGGAAGAATTTCGTTTCGTGTCTGGACTGGTTACACGAACACGCGTGCTCTCGTACCTACGGGCTCGGTTCGAAACTCCCGTGGGACGAACAATGGCTGATCGAATCCCTTTCGGATTCCACCATTTACATGGCCTACTACACCATAGCTCATTATCTGCAGGGCGATTCGTTCAGAGCGGACAAACCGAATCGGGCTGGCTTGAAACCGGAACAGATGACGCCGGAAGTGTGGGATTACATATTCTTCAAGGGAGCCCCGTTTCCGAAAACGGACGCGAAGAAAGAAACGTTGAACGCGATGAAACGCGAGTTCGAGTATTGGTATCCGGTGGATTTGAGAGTCTCGGGCAAGGATTTGGTTCAGGTAATTATAAAAAAATTTATTATTTACAGTTTGTTGTTTAAGCACTTTTAAAATTTTCAATTTAGCTAATGCTGAATTCGAATTGAAATTTTTTTTGGAAAAATCAAATTAAATTATTGTAAAATTCGTAATTAAATTTTTTATAAAAAAAATTGAATAAATACAAATAACTTTAAATTATTGTAAAATCGGTAATCAAATTTTTTATAAAAAAAAAATTGAATAAATAGAATTTTAATTGTACAAATTGAGTTTCACCTGAAAAAAATTCCAAAACATATTTTCCCCAGAATCACTTGACTTACTTCATCTACAACCATTGCGCCATCTGGCCTAAGGAGGAGAACAAATGGCCCCAAGGCATTCGAGCCAATGGACATCTCATGTTGAACTCAGCCAAAATGTCTAAATCAGATGGCAATTTTTTGACCCTGAGCGAAGCGGTGCTCAAGTTCAGCGCCGACGGAATGAGACTATGTCTTGCTGATGCTGGTGATTCAGTGGAAGACGCAAATTTCGTGGAAAGTATGGCCGATGCCGGTATTTTGAGGTTATACACGTTCATCGAGTGGGTCAAGGAAATATTGGCCAACAAAGATACTCTCAGGTAAAGTCCCTAACTGCTCTTATTATTAAAATTTATCTAAGTATCTTCAAAAAATTGTAGTTTATAAATTTTAATATTTATTATTAGAAAATTATCATTTAATATCCTTTTAAACATGTTACTAGCATTAGCATTGATTTATTTAAATATTTAATTGGCATCTTAAAAGAATTATTATTATTCATATAATTGTTGAAAATATAAAGTTTTTGGATTATTAAATATTAATTTTATGAATTTTTTACATTTGTTGAGAATGTAACTTATAGATCTAGAATTTGTATAAATTTCATAAAAAAATTAAGGTGAGAAATCATTTATTAGGGGCTGATGATATTAAAAGTATGTTTAAAAAATTATTAAGAAAATTAATAGTTTTATTTTGTAACAGCTACATTTTTTATATTTGTGGATATTATGGAGTCTTTGACATGAATAATTTTATAAATTTTTTAAGTACCTCAAATCAAGTAATTTAAGTAATTTATAAATATAAAATTCCCTTTAAATTTCAATAAAAACAATGGAAATCTAACTGTCAAAATGTATTATTATTTTTATTAAAAACCTTTTGAGGTAATTATCACGGATTATGGGACTTTTGTACTTTATTTAAATAATTGTTGTCGAAATTGGGAAATTCTTGAAATTTAATTATTCATAATATTTTTCATAATTTTTTAAGTACCTTTGCGTAATTGTTTAAAATATCTCAATTTTCATGACATGAATAATTTTATAAATGTTTTAATTACCTCAAATCAAGTAATTTATAATTATAAAATTCCCTTTAAATTTCAATAAAAACAATGGAAATCTAACTGTCTAAACGTATTATTATTTTTATTAAAAACCTTTTGAGGTAATTATCACGGATTATGGGACTTTTGTACTTTATTTAAATAATTGTTGTCGAAATTGGGAAATTCTTGAAATTTAATTATTCATAATATTTTTCATAATTTTTCAAGTACCTTTGCGTAATTGTTTAAAATATCTCAATTTTCATGACATGAATAATTTTATAAATGTTTTAATTACCTCAAATCAAGTAATTTATAAAAATAAAATTTCCTTTAAATTTCAATAAAAACAATGAAAATCTAAGTTTTAAAATGTATTATGTAGCTCATAAATTCATATAAATTTTTATTAAGAATCTTTTGACGTAATTATCACGGATTATGGGACTTTTGTACTTTATCTATATAATTATTGTCGAAATTGGGAAATTCTTGTAATTTAATCATTGATGATATTTTTCATAATTTTTTTAAGTACCTTTGGGTAATTGTTTAGAATATCTCAATTTTCATGACATGAATAATTTTTTTTAAGTACCTCAAATCAAGTAATTTATAAACAAAAAGTTTCCTTTAAATATCAATACAAAACAATGAAAATCTAACTTCCAAAAGTATTATGTAACTCATAAATTCATATAAATTTTTATTAAAAACCTTTTGATGTAATTATCACGGATTATGGCACATTATTTATTTAATTTTTTTATAATTCTGTTTGGTAATATTATTTAATGCCTAAATTTATGTTAATTTCGCATGAAAACTTGAAGAAATTATACTGATATCAGGGATTATGGAAAATCATGTGCAATAAAAATAATTTTCTTGTTTTTATAGGGCCGGTGCAGCTAATACTTTCAACGATCGCGTGTTCGAGAGCGAAATTAACAAAAAAATTCGAGAAACCGACGATTATTTCAATAAGATGCTCTTCAAAGAAGCGTTGCGTACAGGGTTTTTCGAATTACAAGCTGCCCGAGATAAATATAGGGAACTATGTTTGGACGGCATGAACATAAACCTTATTTATAGGTTTATAGAAGTTCAGGCGCTCATTTTATCGCCTATTTGTCCACACGTTGCCGAACATGTCTGGGAATTAATTGGAAAAGTGAGTTTCTAGCTTCAACTTATTAATTCATCTATTAAATAAGAATATGTCGGAATAATTTACGGAAAATGAAATAATCTGTTTGAACCTTTAATAAATTGTATTTTTTTTAAATTTTTCTTACATGCAGCCATCTACTAAAATCATTTAAAAAGTATGTTTCCAATAAAAAAACGTTTCTGTTTCCGCGAATTATCCTCTATTAATATCAATTAATAATAATTAATAATAATAAATAATTATTATTCTGTATATATCATCATTTAATCCTGAAATTTAATTTTTTTCAGACAACTAGCATCGTCAAGGCTAAATGGCCCACTGCAGGACCCATCGACGAAATACTGATAAAATCATCGGAATATTTGATGGAAACCGCCCATTCCCTGAGACTTCATCTCAAAACTTACACGCAGGGTATAAAAACGAAAAACAATCCCAATCCGCCGGCAGTACCTAAACCGGACACCGCAAATATGTGGGTCGCTAAATCGTTCCCCCAATGGCAGAGTTGCATCCTGTCGACAATGAAAGAATTTTACCAGGTACTAGTCGTTCTGATTCAATAGCATCCGGAATGCAAGTTGTTTTTGTAATTTTCGTCGTAATGGCGGTTTTCTCGAGATTTGGCTCGAAGGACCAATCAATGAAGTATCGTAATATTTTCCATACTGGTCGGGGGGCGAATTGTTTGAGTTTCATTTAATATTAAAATGCTTGCAACGGGAAATTTATACGATAATGTTTATGCAAATTGTTTATTATTTCGTTTTCAGAAAGACGGTCAACTGCCCGACAACAAAACGCTGTCGAGCGAATTCGCGCGCAAAGAAGATCTAAAGAAATACATGAAGAGGGTGATGCCGTTCGTTCAAGCGACAAGGGAGAAGTTACAGAAATTGGGACCGACGGCGTTGGCCCTCACGCTCGAATTCGACGAGGCCCAAGTGTTGAAAACTAACAGCGTTTATTTGGCAAACACGTTGGACGTGAGTTTGATTTTTCAAATATTCTTATTTTAGGTATATTTGTATTGACAGTTCCAGTTTCTTCACTTATTGATGTAATTCGGGTATTTTCAGAGATTTATAAACCAATTGTTTATAATTTTGAAAATAGGTGAAAATTTTACATATTTGCAATTTCTTAAACTGTTCCTCGTCACTCACAATTATATTTATAGTTGACAAAAAATGGCAATATTTGGTTATTTTCGTAAATTTCTGTTTATTTTCGGAATGTATACTTGAACATGTTTATTTTGCGCCAACTGACACATTTATTCTTCTTTAAATTGTTTCAATGTGACGGCTGTCTCGAAGGACCAATTTTTTCAAAGTTTTTCTTGTTTTTCCATGACATTTTTTATTACAGATTGAAACCCTTATAATCAAGTTTACTGACGAGGAAGGAGCCACTGAGAAAATGAAAGACTGCTGTCCCGGGGTTCCGTTCGTTCATTTCTCTAATAAACCGGGCGTAAAAGTGGAATTCGTAAATCCAATTCCATCCTCAGGTTTATTTTCCCTCAACGTGATGATATATGATGGAGATTCGTTTAAAGACGTGATACGACGTTTGATGAAAGATGTTAGAGGTGCAAAAAGTATGTATTTCGGGCTTTTTAACTTAGAAATAAAGTTTAAAAAAATTTAATTTAAGACAGTATTTTTCTTATCCAACCATTCATTCCAGCTTTCAATTAAAAAACTATTGATTACGCTACCTTTGCACGGTCAAAATACCGCGACCCTTAAAATTTCAGTGGGCAGGCCAGACTTTAAATTATACTCAAAAAGACATGTTTTTAATAAACAGGTAAAAAAATAATTTGCCGAATTCCTTAAATTAACCTAAAATTTTTTATAAAATCTTATAAAAAGATGTATTAATTTTATCATCAATTCTAATTATTAAAAATTAATAATTAAATTTGAAAAAAAAATTAATTAAATATAAATCTGAAAAAAATAATAATTTATTATAACATAATTTTATTGATAAAAATTTCTAATCCTACAATTTATAATTTAATATGTAATTATAAAAATTAATTTAAAGCTCAACCCTTAAAATATTTAATTTTAATTTTAGAAAAACTTTCTAATAAATTTTATTAAAATTAAAAATTAAATTAAATTTTTTTCTCAAAAAACTAGATATATTTAAAAGCGAATAACGTTTCTTTACTAAGTTTATATTTTAAATGATTATTTAACATTAAAATTAATATAAAATTAGCTTTTTTGAATTCAAACAATTTAAATAATTAAATTTTAATTAATAAACCCTGATACACAAGGTACAAATAAAAATAATTTATTTTAAAAAATTCTTTTTCAGTACTAATAAACTATAATTAAATTAATTTTTTCTTAAAAATAATAAAAATAAAAAATAAAAATTTTAAATAATTTTTTTTCGTAGGTTCTCAATCGGTGGAGCTGTGGAGGTACGAAGATCCGGTGCTTGGACCGTTGAAAATCCCAGGTTTTGATCAACCAACTAAGGACAAGCTGTTGATACCAAGCAATTCTACATTCAAAGTTGATTTGAGTGATTCGATTGTCAAAATCATCTCTGGATCTTCCAGTTTTGATATTGGAAAAACTGTTTCTTATTTAGTAAATTGATGTGATTTATTATTTTTGATAATAACTTATTGTATTTAATTTTCTTTTAATAAAAAGTTTTATTTGTGTTCTATTTATTTTTTTCAACCTAAACAACTCTCAAATAAAAGATTCCTGTCTAAGGAAGTTGGAAACTTTGGTTCAACGATCGCCTGTTCGAGAGCGAAATTAACAAAAAAAATTCAAGGAACCGTCGATTATTTCAATAAGATGCTCTTCAAAGAAGCCTTGCGTACAGGATTTTTCGAATTACAAGCTGTCCGAGATAAATATAGGGAATTATGCTTGGACGGCATGAACATGAACCTTATAGGTCTATAGAAGTTCAGGCGCTCTTTTTATCGGCGATTTGTCCACACGTTGCCTTACATGTCTGGGAATTAATTGGAAAAGTGAGTTTCTATCTTCAACTTATTATTTTATCTATTAAATAAAAATATGTCGGAATAATTTACGGAAAAAATCTTTATGAACCTTTAATAAATAATATTTTTTTATAATTTCTCTTACATGCAGCCAGCTACTAAAATTATTTGAATGGTATATTTTCAATAAAAATACGTTTCTGTTTCATTGAAAAATAAAATTATTATTGAATTAATCTTTTACAGATTTATTCTGTATTAATATTGATTAATATTCTGTATATATCATCATTTAATGACATTTCTTGAAATTGAACTAGCATCGTCAAGGCTAAATGGCCCACTGCAGGACCCATCGACGAAATACTCATAAAATCATCGAAATATTTGATGGAAACCGCCCATTCCCTCAGAATTCATCTCAAAACTTACACGCAGGGTATAAAAACGAATAAACAGTCCCAATCCGTCCAGTTTTGATATTGGAAAAACTGTTTCTTATTTAGTAAATTTATGTGATTTATTATTTTTGATAATAACTTATTATATTTGATTTTCCTTCAATAAAAGGTTTTATTTGTGTTCTATTTATTTTTTTCAACCTAAACAACTCTGAAATAAAAGATTCCTGTCTAAGGAAGTTAGAAACTTTGGTTTCCGTTATAACTAAAATAAAAAATAAGGACAAAACCATATTTTTAATTCGGTAATTCCAACCTATGAAAGAATTTGAATCGCAAATGCGATATACAGAGTGTCCCAGGTTTTAGTATCGATAGAAAATTTGATTTTGAGCAAAAAAGTTCCTATTGACATATATGCACAGACGCTTAATAGTCCAGTCACCAGAGAAAAAAAGATGGTTTGAAAACTGGCAGTCACTTTTCTAAGTGGTTTTTGTATATTTTGACGAGCTGATAACGGGAAAAATAGTAAAAAACCTTGTGCTTTTCAAGTTACGGCCAATTTCTTACTCCAATAAATGACAATTTTTCGTTTTTTTTGATATAGAAAAAGTATTGATGCTATGAAAAAACTTTTCAGACAAAAATTGTTGTAAAAATCATGACGCAACTTTTGGTTCCGATTATGAGTCCCTAGCTAATAAGGGGCCCTAAATAGGGCCCATTTAGTACTTTTTTTGGCAGTTGAGACAATATTGTTTTGAAAATCGGTATTTCAGGATAACAAATATTAGATAGCGACAAAAGATAGTATTTTTTATGCTCTGATATGACATTTTCTTTTTCGGCGCCAAAATCTCCCATTTTGGAAAAATCGTAAGTTCGCGAAAAATAGGAATTTCGGAAAAATCAAAATGGGTTTTGTAGATTTTGATATATTCTATCCAGTAAAACAAACCCACCACGTTTTGGTTAATAAACAGCGGCTTGGGCCCACCTTAAAATGTTCTATCCTCAAAAAAACCAAAAAATTTTGAGATTAGAAATTTTGTAGGAAAATCAAATTCGGGATTTGATAGAGTGTAGAATGACGAAAATTTTGAACCCAATCACGTCGATTAGAACCGGAGGTAATGATAAAAGGGCCTTACTTCCAGTGGCGTAGATATAGATATTTAATAACAATAAATTGACCCGGAAAGTGTTATCACCCTGTAAAGGCTACTTTCTACGAACAAATTGCGATGCATAATTTAAATCGAAACAAATAAGTTCTCTTGATATTTATTCTTTGTACCTAGCACCGTTTCACGGCAAATTTAATTTTTCTGATTTGATTACCACCACCAATAATACACAAAATTTAGTGAATTCGTCTTGTCAACTCTTGCTGGTGGAGTTACTATAAATTAAAGTAATGTTATTTATCTGGTTTAAACATTTTCGGAAATAAGAATTTGTTATTTGGCCTTTCTTTGTAATACATCGCTGTAGAGATTAGAAAGGACAGCTTATGTTATTTTTGTTGGTCAACGACACTTTTTAATTTAAGGTTCCTCTTTCCAATTTTCACCCGATTTTCATGGCGGACTAGACGAGCTCAAGCTCAAACTAGTCACCACTTCTTCCTACCAGACTTCATTTTTGTATCGAACACTCGAAGTTGTGGAACTCTTTGTCTGGTATGAGGGCTTTACCTATGCCTATAACCTCCAAACCGTCAAGAAAAATACGAAGGTCTATCTCATCTCCTTACATTCAACTGCTGGCTCACACGATGTTCTTCGACCATTATAGGTTTCCATCTCGTGTAGTCAAAGTATATTAAAAAAAAATGTTAGTAAGGACTCTGGAATAATGATGTCAATAAGTATAAAACGTATTGACACGTATGAAGACATATTGAAACGTAAACTCGTACTTTACAATATTTTTTGTAATATTTTATATAATATAAAGCCCCTCCCCCCATTTTCGAATGCTTAGGGCCTCGTGTAGGTGGTTAAGCCGGCCCTGTCTACCCCCTCAGGTTATTGGTAGCAGACAACGCTTCAGAAACATATAGATAGATGCTGCTATGTCTTTTTATTTATAGTCATTGAATTGAACTGTAACTTTTGACAATCGATCTAGACGAGTTTAAACGAAGTGAATCAGTATGAACAACTGATAATAATTGACTCCGATAGTGTGATGTCACAACCCTGCCTTCCAGTGTCCTAGTATTTTAAACCTTTATCAAATTGGTCTTTATTGCTATGTACATAAGGATCATAATATATTACCGCAAAAGATAGGTACATTATTGATTCGTAAATAACGAAAGAACTTTCATCTTACAGCTGAATAACTGGTTATCTTATTTTCCCTCATACATTGTTAAGTTTTACTTTATAATTCATATTTGATTTTAATTTCTCGGAAATCACATTTCCTGATGTTCCAAGTACCACATTCGCATTGGAAGTTCTTAAATATTTGTTATAAGAGAGAAATTAAACAACACTTATTAAAAAAAACATGAGCTTTATCTAACCCTTATTTCCAAGTGCGATAAAGGTCAAATGTACTGAAATTTTTTAAACTTATCATACACGAATTGGTCACCGAGCACAGTTCGTATGGCAATGAAAGCATCAGCAACCAACAACGGATATCATTTCGACTAAACAACTAAACTGTACCCAATAAATTATTCTTTAAAGACTTAATTTGTTCTGTAACCCAAGGATGAAAATCATCTTAGCTGTGCTGTAACTAACAAGAATCATTTGGCTGAACATAAACTGCCCAAGGTCATGACGTCATAACGGGTTAATCTAACGAAGTGAAGCATAACATAAACAATTATTACTTGATATCTTAGATATTTTGATTTTTGAAGTATTATTTCATATTAAAATAGTCATGTGAATCGCATATATAATATAGTTAACTTTTTATGTGCACCAAAAAACTTGTTCCGACAACTATTATACAGATGTGATTTCCTGAGGGCACTATGGAACTGGTTCTGAGACAAAATCGCTGTCTAACTTCCTCAGCAATTTTATAAATATCGTATTGTCAAAGAGTAAATTATGAGATAAATTGAGATTCCATTACTGGTTTTAGCTGTTGTCGAAAACAGCAATGTACTCAAGATGAAATATCTGATGGAAAAATTCCAAACAAATAAATTTATTGGTTAGAAAAAGGTTTGGAATCTCAATAATTGATTATTGATCACGTTTTTTTTTCACTGTTTGGAAGCCTCGAAATTATTATATTGTTAATTGTAATTGATGTTGATTAAATTAAAATATAAAATGTTTACAGGTTTGAAAACATTAATAAATGATTTTTTTTTGTACAAAGGTAATAAATAAGTGATACATATTTGAAGATTTACCATCAAAGTGGTATGTTTATTGTTTGTCGCGATTACACGTTAAAGTAAGTGAAAACTAATAAAAAGCAAATTCAAATTTTAAAGTTGACTTCATTCCGAAAAGGGATGTTCTTCTGAACTCAAACATTACATTTGTTGTTAGCGACCTCTAACTCCCTAAGGCCTAAGGGACAATAACTATTCTAATCGTTTGATTCACTTTTTCAAAAAGATTTTAGAAACAAATTATTTTCAGGAATTCGTTGAAGATGTTTCTTGGTAAATATATCTAAATTTAAGCTTTGGATGGTTTTGGTACTTACTTGTTGAAAATTCAATCTATAGCTTTAATTTAAGAAAAAAAACGAGCAGTCACCGCTCGCGAGCACTACTGACAGAAGTGGAAACTGACATTATGAAGGAACCAATTTATTTTATGTTATCTTTGAATAATTATTGTAGCATCCGAAATTACAATTTTATTATTTTCAAAAGAAAATTAATATAATTAGTTTTTCTTTAGTTTTTACAACTGTCAGCATTTCAATCAACAATTATATACATTTTTATATTTAATAATAAAATACGTATAATGGGCGGTACAATCCCTGTAAAGCGTATATGAATATAATCCGATAGCCATTATAATAAATACACATTATTTTATTTCCATAACATATTATTTATTGATATTTACATCGTTGTAAATGAAAGTAATGTTAAACAGCATTATCTTCATTTGCGTCGTCATTATCCCCCTGAGTCTATGTCGTGACGTCGTTATCCTGTCCCTTCCTCGAGCGAGTCGGGGAGAAATTGTATTGCTCTCTCAACATATAGCAAGCTATTCTTTACGCTCTCATGAAACCACCATACCCATATAGATAAATACTTTTCGATACTGTATATAGCTACAGCGTGACGGGACGTGACGGACTCATGGTTTTACCCCTCATCTGAAATAGCCCAACGCGCCTAAAGAAGTTTTCACTTCGAAAATTAAGAATCAGAAGTATACAAGGTAGAGTGTGAAGATTGTCATAAATTCTGTATAGACCAGACAGGAGGATCTTTCAAAACTAGAATTAAAGAACATTTTAATTTGAACAAAGGAGATTCAAAAGTTTTAAAGTACATTAAAGAAACTGATCATCATTTCAAAGATGATTTTGAAATTCTCCATAAGTCAGTCAAAGGTAAAGTATTAAACAACTTGGAAAAAATTGAAATTAATAAGTTTAAAAATACAGGAAACCTTTTAAATGATCAGAAAGACTTTAAATTCTCCATTATTACATTTATTTGTAAGTAACTTTTATCCTACTGTACATGAATTGACCGTAGGTCGAATGTTGTTGATTAAAAATCAATCACTTGCTTATTTTAGTTTATTTCAACTAACTAACTTCTTAACTCAATAACGTTCAGGAATATAATATCTCTTATCCTACTTTACTTACAAACTATGAAACAAGCTACTCTGGCAAGTAGAAACGGCATGAGGGAGAAAGAACCTTTCACAAACTGTCCCAAGATCATGTAGATTGTAGATCATACCATAGTCAAAGAATAAAGGTCTGTTGGAGCCTCCCTTCTACTCTTTTTAAAATTCGAGTGCAAGCTGATTGGTCGTTTGTCGTTTATTTCGCGGGAATGTCGCGCTCTTGAATTTGAATTTAAAATCATTATGTTTAAACTCTAAGCATAGTAGAAATATTAATGCGACCTTTCACCGATGAGAGCAAGGCTGTGATTGGAGGAGACGGGTGACGTCAGCCGGCACGAGAAACGATGATAGGGAGGCTCCAACAGACCTTTATTCTTTGACTATGAATAATTCAGTACACGTACCTCACTCAACCCCTGCTTCTTAATCTTAATTTTAATATTTAAGGAATAAACCATAGTTTGATAAAGCCACCATGTGGTGAAACATGTCATGTTTTGTTTAATAAAAACAAAGTTTGTGAAAATTTATTACAAGTATATTTTTTATTAAAACGATAAATTTAAACCATTTTGCAAAATGTTCCAAACCGATTCACTATTCGCTCCAGTTACTGGGACAATGGAATCTTCATAATAAATTGAATTCCATTTCCACCTTTGTTCGTATTTATATGTTGAAACAAAATAAATATTGAACTATTAAACGTAATAAATTCAAACGATAAATAATAAATGGTGTATTTGTCATCTTTCCTTCCTATATCAACACTATAGTTGATATCATTTTGAACTTCTGAACTTATATCCAATAATTAGTAGAGTGTAATTAATTCGCATGAATACAACTGATTATGAGTTTCATCAAGGATTATTATACTTGTAGGTCATAATCGTATTTACATAGTCACTGATTGGCAGAATGTTTACACTATAAAATGTAAAATAGTGATGTTCACGAAATTCTCAATTGATATTCCATTTAGAACAGGATAAACAAGGTCAGGTGTTTTGGTGTTTATGTGGCATGACGATAAGATTAGTTATCACCGAAGTTGATAACTTTTTGTTTGGACTAGCACTCGGACAAGTAAGTGACACCATCGCCATTGTAAGCATATTGTCTGGAAACACTATCGTGTGTCCGACATGGTGTCGTACAAGTATGCTAAAATCAACAGTGATTTCAAGAAACTCAACATCGTTGGGGTTCTTCTTGGCGGAAGTATATTATACAGGTATCAAGAATTGGGAAACATCGACAAATCCAAGGATTGGGATGGGATCATTCTGGTTGAACACAAAAGTGATATAGTTACCCTTGTAAACGTGTATCGCAATGAATTGTGTGACCTTCTAGATATAGAATACGAAGAATTCCCAGAACTAAAGATTCCCACAGGAGAAGATGGTACGTCCAGTGCTGTTTACAATAGCTTCGATGGGGTCCGCTTCGCTGGATGGACGTCGAACCATATAAAAAAAGGTACGAAGATTTTAAGTGTTGATCATTTGACTCATATCTTGAAGGATAACCGTCCGTCACTTATAAATATTCTCTCCTACAAGGACGTGCGGGTCGCCAATCATCAAACTCATGGTGGGATCGTTCAACAACACATACAACAGGCTACCCGTATAAACGACAATTTGACTATCCTCCACATAATGGACATCTTCAGAACGGACCCCTGTTTGAAACATAACACACACGCGGCCACGTTTGGATCAGCTGCCGATCTTTTTGTAACAGGTACATGGGTATATGACGATGGCACCTCCACAGGTGATAGAATAGCTAGGGATTTCTTCTTGAAATTCCACAGGATTCATACCGCGCCCTTGAATCAGGCCAGACTTATGTCCACTTTCAGGAACTCCAGTAAATTTCAACCACGTTTTCGGCGCGACCTCGAAACCAGACTTGCGGGTTATTATGAAGACACGAAAAATACTCTGATGCAACTCAAATCATGGAATCGCGAATGCGACGGCAACTTGATAAGCGTCCAATATTGTTATTGGGGGGATTTACCGGAGGTTCTTTTGTATGGCGTGGAGCAGGAAAATCGAGATAAAACATTCAAATCACCTAAATGTATAGAAAGCAATCATTTAAATTTCCATAAGGTGTATAACCCACAGTTTTCTTCCAATTCTCTAAGCGGTTACTGTGGAAAAGAGAGAAAGATTTTCTGGAAACAAACCAAATTTCTGGCGGATGAATTGGCTGGTTCCAAACTAGTTTCACGATATTATCGATTCACCCAGATTCCGCATATGGTTGATTTGAAACAACAAATAATATTTTATCCATTCTTCGAAGGAATTTTATTGAATGCTTTGAGATTGGTATGTTTTCGAGACGAGTTAATTTCTAACACTGTACAATCAGATTTCGAACCCATAATTTTGTCAGTGGAGTTACTACGGTCCGAAGATATTCTTCGCGCTTATTGTGCCTCTGCAAAAATGTCCAAAGCAAGTGTCGATTCGGAAAAACAATTTCCTGGATCGCAAATTCATCGTTTCTATTATCATCGCATATGTAACGATGCTCGATTACAAGAATTTTACAAAAATGGAATAGATTTGCAAAAGAGCCATTTGACGGTAGAAGAATTGAAAAATTTAAACCTGATAGTGAATGGCAAGGTATATGGAAAACTAAGAGATATTATTGAAAAGGCAACAGAATTGCTGAATCCTTCCAATTTTCGCAACAACCTGGTGGTTTGTGGTTTAGGGGATGGACATGGTGGTAACTTGCTGGTTGGAAAACAAAAACAGCCAAATTCAACTTATAAATATTTACACATCGACTACGAAATTGCCGGATTCCATTGCCCTATATTAGATTTGGCAAAACCGTTTTATAACGATGTTTTTTTCAATGTGTTGTATTCAAGTGAACATACTACGAATGACGAACTTTATACTAGAAAAATAGTGCAGCTAGACTATTCTGAAGAAAATCAATCTACGTTAAGAATAGATTTTTCATTACCGAAAAGTTTAATCAGCAAAGCAGTATACGAGATTAAAAAACGTTACATCCTATTGCCATTTTTAAAATTCGTTGAAAATAATGCAGAGCTTCAATTGTCTACTGATTGGGCTTCAACTTTTGGACATGCTTTATTTTGTTGTGCGATCCTTGCTAAAAATTTCAGTACGAGACCTGATGTATTTTATGCCAATTTAGCGCTAGGTGTAATGTTGACTTCGGTAAACAGTTTTGATGAGTTGGATTCACTCGTTAACGATTTATTACGTTAAATCGATTTTTTTTATGTGGCAATAATTGAATTAAATCGTGTTGTACTACTGTTAATGTTATGTTATATGCTTTAATTTGCCTAGAATGTTAACTGTCTATTTTTAGATGTAATATAGAATCAGAAAGAAAAATTTTCCATTACTTGTACAAATTCAATTCGTAATTAATATTTCCAAAATTGACATGGAAACAAAAAATGTCTTAATGAATTAGAATTTTGTCGATTATTTTTTACCTATAGTTACTTTTCAATTATGTCCGATCATTTATTAGTAAATTCGTACCTATCTAATATTCAATAATTGATAATATAAAATTCGCATAACAAATTGAAATTAATAAATTTTAGAAATACATAATTTTATCTCACTTCTTTGACAATTACGTGCCGGTTCAAACGTTATATATTTGGAATTATAATTATTTCTTTGTTAACCTCAATTTCAATTAATTATTCTTCAATATTCGATCGCCGCCTTTGGGATATTGTTTTATTTATTGCTTTGAGTTGAATCTTAGATCTTATAAAGGTTTGAGGGGTAAACAGTTCGAGGTATCTGTGAACAATCAGCAAGCCAGGAACATAAAATTCGTTATCTAAAACTTCATATAGTTACTAATACTATCAACACAATAGGTTTGATAATGTGGATGTGCTATAAATAGCTATGTGAGAAACCAAAAATATATTACTCTTAGCATATTTAGTTTTGATCTGCTTTAAGGGGCGGTAAAGGGGGATAAGATAGTTTTTTCGAAATCTCATGCATAGATACAACCACAGAAGATAAATGAGGATAAGACCACGGTCGTACATACAGGTCTGGGAACTCGAGGCGGTTTCCTATGTGAGAAGTGACTCCGCTAAGCGTCAACTGTCGCGGAGTACCAAAAAGGGTGGCGCAGTAGTCGAAGAGTGTTCTCTGACAATTCTCATTCTTGACTTGTAAACACAAGGAATACCTGCGTTTTTGGAAACAAATTACGAAACCGTGCATTGTGCCGAAATGCAAAACGGGGTACAAAAGTGTAAAGCAAGAAACTCCTTTTTTTTAAGTGCCGAAAGATGCGGAGATCCAAAAAAAGTGGATGCTTGCGATTCCGGATAAAAATCGTTTTAACGAGGTCTTTTATGTGTGCCAGCATCACTTCGTTATATTTAAGGTGAGTAATACATTTTGACAAGAGTAACAGTTCTATTCCTCTCTCAAATCAAAATAGTAAATATTGCGTTAAGAGAAAAATTATTTTACTCAAAATGTGCGGTTATTATCAATCAATCTTTGTATTGTGGTGCTTGAAATTTGAACGATGTGGCGTCTAATTCTGACATCAAACTTCGATCCAAGCGCTAGCTAGTGGCTGAGCGAGGGACTACGAGTTTGGCGAAGCGTAAGAGACTCATATCAAACATACGAGTTCCCAGACCTGTATGTACGACCCTGGATAAGACTTATCTTTTGTTTCATGTCTCTACACTTCTTGATCGGATTCAGTGTTCTTTTACACTACTCATATTTGCTTCTTCTGTGTCATTATGTTCAAGAAGTCTTGAGTTCAGATTATTAATAAACTATAAAACAGTTACTGTGGATACACTATACTATAACACAATGAATAGGAGGAAGGCTTTGTAGCCGAAAGGTTCTCAGTACTTTAAGAGTATTTTTAGTGGATAATGGTGATTATTTCTTATTAAGTGTTTAGAATTCTTGATTATGTCGAAGCCATGGACGTATAAGCACCTTAGACGTTCATGGTCGAAGGATAATGTGAGCATAGCATGGATAGCATTTCTCTCTGACCTACTCTACTGATCTATTATTTCACCTTCTCTCTGCTTTAACTCTTCTTAAGTCTGTTATGTTATGTTCGAAGTTTAAGGATTACAGTTATTAAAGGAATATTATATAAAAATAAACTATCCAAATATAATTTGTTATAAAAATTGATGATAAGTGTATTGAATTTGATTATTGGCAAACATGTTCAATTTTTTCTCAACACCTGATCCAAAAGGTGAGTCATGGTTTCAAATATACTTGTACCATTTGTTTATTATTGGTGAAACATGATTGATTAATGAAATGACAATCAGAAAGTCTGATTATTCGTAATTGGAACTTTTTAGGAATGTCATTATGAGTTCATCACGTAAATAATAATTTTTATAATCATGGTTGATTGAAATAAATTTTTGTTTTGCTTAGAGGAGCAAAGAAAAGTTGATAGACAATTAAGAAAAGCTGGAAGGGATATTGAGAGGGACCGAAGAGAGCTGGAAAGAGATGAGAAAAAATTGGTAAGTTCAAAATATGTGAATTGTGTGTGTTCTTATCTAAATACATATTTTCAGGAATTAGAAATTAAAAAATTAGCCAAGGAGGGTAATAATGAAGGGTGTAAACTTCTAGCGAAACAACTAATTCAATTAAGGAAACAGAAAAATAGGACTTATGCAGCTAACAGCAAAATTCAAGGTATCGGTATTCAAAACAAAATGATGGGAGCAAATGCAAAACTGGCTGATGCCATGGGTGTGGCTGGTAAAACTATGGGAGAAATGAACAAGATTATGAAACCTGAACAAATAGCAGCTAATATTAATGCTTTCGAGAGAGAATCAATGAAAATGGACATGACTGATGAGATGAGTAAGTCAGTTAATGGAAAGTCTTGTCTATTATTCATGATTGTTCAACAATTTCAGTTGAAGATACTTTGGACGATATGCTAACTGAATCCGGGGATGAAGAAGAAAGTGATCACATAATTAATCAAGTTTTGGATGAAATCGGTATTGAAATCAGTGGCAAGGTAAGAACTTTATTATTTCGTGTTATTGCAGTTTGTTAGAAATAGAAAGCTGGAACTTCAATCTTAGGAATTTTAAGGAACTCATTTATAACAAAATAGTTTGCAGACATTTTGAAGGAACATGCAATTGTTTTTTTATAACTTTTCATGGCTATATTACATTGACCCAAAAATCACTGAATTGTTAGATAAATTTCTTTGAAAATAATAAACAATATTTTCAATTATCTCCATTTAAATTCATTATTTTACTATAGTTATATTATTATTATATAAAATTAATGACATGGTAAATTATTTTCTAGATGGCTGGTGCACCTCTCCCTGAAAAGGGCAAAATTGGACACGGCTCAAAGGACACTGGACTAACTGATGATGATATTCAAGCACAATTGGCTAAATTGAGAGGTTGATTGTATGAACCTCTATATAGGAGCTAAATTTCTCATGGAAAGCTTATTTAATATATTAACTCCATTTTTCTTATTGTATTAAGCTTATAGAATGTGATTCAAACAAAAATAAATATTTGATATTGTTAATATATTTTTTTTCTGAGGTTTTGTAGGAAAATTTGATTTTTCATCAAATGGGAAGTGAGTTTCTATGATTAACATATAGTAATTAATTACTAAATATATTAGTCAATAAAAATAAATTATATTGAATAAATTATTAAATATAATGATTCCTTATGGAAAGTATGGAAGAGTTTTCATTAAATTTGACAATCTTTGCAATTTAATTTATTTTCTGCCACAACTTGTTACATTTAAATGTCAATGGAACATTGAAAAAGAATATAAATTTAATGAATTAATTTTAAATCAGGTTTATGTATGATAAAATTAAAAACAATTGTAAAGGTAAATGAAAATTCTCAAAATTACATATTTTTCACTTATAGGATTAGAAAATTAACTAATAAATAAATTAAATACTCCTTCAAATTGAATAAAAAATTCAATTCATTCAAATAAATATTCGCTATTGTTATAACATTTTTTTCTTATGTTTTGTAGGAAAATTTTTAAATTTCAATTGGGCTGATTTTCATCAAATGGAAAGTGAGTTTCTATGTTTAACATATATATGTAATTACTAAATATATTAATTAGTGAATAAAAAAAAAATTATATTGAATCAATCATAAATAAATAAATACGATTCCTTATTGAAAGTATGGAAGAGTTTACATTAAATTTGACAATCTTTGTAATTTAATTTATTTTCTACCACAACTTGTTACATTTAAATGTCAATGGAACATTGAAAAAGAATATAAATTTAATGGAATAATTTTAAATCAGTTTAATGTATGATAAAATTAAAAACGGTAAATATAAATTCTAAAAATTACTTAATACAATTTTCATTTATAAAATTAGAAAATTAACTAATAAATACATTAAATGTTCCTTGAAATTAAACAAAAAAAATCAATTCAATGTTAAAACAAATATTCTAAATAAAATTAATTTCACATTTTTAGTACAAAGCTATCACAAAATGAACTAATAAAGAAACTAATATTAAATTTATTCTAGTAATGAAACAAAATAAATTTTTGTGCGAGATTGAAAATTAATAAATATATATTACAAAACTTAAACTTTATTTTAAGATATAAGTTTATCCAAAGAGAGAGCATATTAAATAATTAAAATAAAATAAATTAAAATTAAGTTTAATCAATTAGTACATAAAAGAGCTGTTTTTACTGTTTTATTTCAAACCTTTGGTACAATAATAAGAGATATTTATTTAATTGAAATTTAATTTTATTGCTTTTGTGAATAAAATTTATTTTTGTGTTGAAAATAATTTTGAATAAAACAAATTGAAGGCATCAATATTTAATTTTTTAAGATAATATTTATATTATCGTTTGATGATTAATGACAATTTAAATGTCAAATTGTAGTTTCAATTAGTAACAATAAATTAGTGAGAACACACATCATAGTAAAAATAGTGTTGTTCACCATAAAGTACCGGCTTCAACAATCCATTACATAAAATGGCATTGGAAAGGATATGAAAATTAACACAATTCCTAAATTAAATTCAAATATAAAAAATAAAATTCCAAAAGTTCATCAAAAATAATATTTATTCTAATAGTTTTGTATTTAGAATCAGTCAAGTGGAATTTAATAATACGTAACGTGAACCTATTTATTGTTCATCTTTGGTATTTTGAGACTTGTTGTATCGCAGGGATACCAATACAAACATGTCCAATCTAATTTTATCTAATAATGAAATATTCAACTAATGATTTGCGTATTTTTCCTGTACAATGTTTTGAAATGATTGATTATGAAACAAAAATTTGATGATTATTATTCCAAAAACGAATTGTACCAAGTTCTAGACTAATTAGTTCCATTAAATCATTTGTTAACCTGTTACTGTTCACTAGAATAGTGGATATGATTTAACAGTTATTCAGTATTCTTACATCACAAAACACCTTTGATATCACATACTTAATTACAATTTTAAAGAATCTGGTGTCCCTTGCCGACTTCGCAAGTTATACCTCTCACTTAAAAGATCTTCATAAGGAGTTACCCTAACTTTCTTCACAAAATTCTGAGGAAGTATGCTTGCTTTTATTCCATCTACATTGTTGTCCGAAATTAAACCATTTGAATCAACATTTTCATCTTCGAATGGTTCTACACAAAAGCTGTTTAATTTGGAATTCCCCTTACTAGTTTCACATACCAAATTCAACGAATCATTCGAACTTTTATGGTTGAATTTTTGAAGCAAATCAATAATTATTTCATTTTGTTTAAAGATCATGGAAAGTGAATTACGAGTTTGTGTTGATACATCCTCATAGAAATAAGCCCGGTGTAATAAAATACAGATACACAACATTATGAAGAAGTAACGACAAAACCAAATATAAGTTTGAATGTTTATGTAGACAAAATGGACTTCTTTATCGAAATTATTATATTTCAGAATGAGATAGCAAATGAATCGTTCCAAAATTGCATTTATAAACAATAAAAATAAAATTGGTAACCTAGAAATCAGTGTTCGAGGGGTACTTGTAAATAAAATTGCCACAATAACAAAAGCAACATAATAAATTAATGTATCAATCCATGAAATTTCACCCACGATCCAAGATTGTAAACTGCTCACACTCTGTATCAAAACACTTAAAGTTTCCTGATGCCCTTCCATGACAAGTTCCAGGATTTTGTGACGTTTCAAGATTTTCTCTTGAACTTCGATACTTTGCTTTTGTGAATCTAATAGTTTCTCCTGATTTATAGCAGTGTTCTCCAATTGCTTACCTACTTTCCGCGTATTTTCCGAAATAGTTTCATGCCAAATTTGTCCCTGGAGAAACGAACACATATTCAATGTGTGTGTGTAAAATTCAGTATATACATTGAAGGCTCTATCAGACATTGAATTTATACATATACCACGCAAATTTGGCTTTTTGTCCAATTCGCATTTGTACGTTTCGTGGCCGGACATTTCCAAGAAACAATTCGTCAAATGTAACGATATATCACTCTGGGTTTCTTCCGATAACTCGCGACAGCCTTCATCGATATGTTCCACAGCACTTTTCCAGCAAGTTCCATATTTCGGTAGATTCCCACGTTCTCTCAATAGCTGAAAAGTACAAGCCCAAATTGAATTAAATTATGCATTTGTTAATATATCGACGATTCACCCACCTGATATTGAGATCTCCCTTGCTCAAGAACTTCATAAATATTCTCCCCTTTCGCGAAAATGAACGCAAGCGCGTATACTAAATTAAAAAGTATGAAGTGATGTAGCACTTTACACAACATACCTAGTTAAAAATCTTTTATTTGTTTTCTTATTGTATACAATTTATATTATTTGCTATTTGTTCATACTGGTTAGATTTTTGAATCGGTATGACCACAGATGGAATTAGCTACACTGTGATTAATCTGTGCTCTGTGGTATTACTAATTATAGTTGCGATTCTCCCATATATAATATTTAATCTATGGTTGCGATTGTTGAAAAATGCTTTTCTTTCGGCCGCAGACAAAGCAGCATTTTTGCAGAATGTATGGTTGTGTGGAATTAAGATGGCTACACTGAGGCAATACTTTCGAATGCATCTTTTCCTGAGTAATCAGAATAAGAAATTTCAGAAGATTCTAATTTCGATCGATCAAAAAAGTTTATGTAATTGATTTATATTCCTTCTTTGTAAGTACACTAGGTTGGGGGATTAGAGGTGGCCTAAAGGATCTCGTCGATCTTGCATATATCGTTTAAGAACGAATGAAGATTCTGTAATTTGGCACTCTTACAATAGATGCCACCATAAATTTCATCACGCCTGTCCGGAATGCAGCAAAATTACAGGTACCTTTACATAGTACAGATCACTGTAAAATGAACTTTTTACAATAACAGATATCTACTTAAGAAGCTTAAATCATTATTCCTCCACTAGTCCCCTTTAATGAGTAATATTCCTCAACTAAAACCTAACATTACATTACTTATACAAGTTTTAGAATGAAGTTTTTATTGTTCAAATTGCCAATATAAGACTGGCGAAAATACATTTCTATTTCAGTGTCCACATTCCTGATATAAAGCTTGGTTGAAAGGTTTTTTCTAGTATCCATATTGAAAATATATCTATCCACGGGTAACAATGCTGATTTAACTTCGACGATCAACGTGATCTAAGATAGTTCACAATATTCCATTATATTAAATGGTACAGGTGCTCTGGGCTCTTTGGTTGAGCATAGAGTAACGATATATTGATATATTTCGTAGACACAGAACAACTAAGATATTTAATAATAAATATTAGTTTTATATCCTACATAAATGATGTAGGTAGGGATGGGACATCGACGCCTAACATCGATGTTTACCATCGATGTAAACATCGACAGCTCACCTCGATGCTCAGAAAACATCGGCTGCTAAACATCGATGTTTTATAACATCGATGTTTCAAATTAAAAACAAAATATCATAATCAAAATTAATTTTTAAATAAAAAATAGGTATTTCAGAATCTATAATGATATACAACAACAATAAAATACAAAACTGAACTTATTTTCAAGAAATAATACAAAGCGGAAACTAGAATTCAAATATACCGAACTTACTTGCATTTTGCATTGGCACTGAAACTGAACTGTATGTTTAAATTTTATAACACCAAAATTCTGCTTGATGTACTATTTTAGTATTACCGAATATGTAGAGTATAAAACGGGGAAGTACCGAGTATCAAATACATAAACAATGTTGAGGAATAGCAAGCAGCCACTAATTCAGTTGAGTTGCTGCTGTGCCTGTTTCATAGAGGGCGCGCCATTACACGAAAGGTAAAGTGGTGCAACAGCAAAATTCTATATGCTGTAAGAAAATAATCAGGTCACAGTTAAATTGTTTCAGTGCTTGATTCACAGATGTAGCAGGAAAGCTTAAATAATTTAAGTTTATTACGTTCGATGTTTTGTGTTGACAAGTTGACATCGATGTTTTCATCGATGTTGGGAAAATTAAACATCGATGTTATAAATATCGAATATAGGAACCTCAACATCGATGTTTGAGAAACATCGATGAACATCGCCCATCCCTTGTAGGCTTTATACTGTGGCCAATTCTAGGGTATACCAATTCTAGTATTCCTATTCGTCATTCTAGGCATTCAACTTTCTAATTTTGATTATTTTCGGTTCCTCATATTGGAGGTTTGAAGTGAGTTTTAAAATGCAATTCAGTACTATGAAAAGTAGGTACAAGGGCAACAACATTTTATTAATATTGTACATATCCATAATAACCATATTACTGATAGTTTTATGGAGAATCATCGTTGCAGAGCCTGTTCCGATTGAATTAGAAAGTTACAGTGATGCGAATTTCACTCAAGTTTCAGCAGATCAAAAGCAATCTCAGAATTCTCTGAAATTGTTCAATTTAAATTTCAAATACTTTATCAACAGTGAAGTGTGCAGTGAGGGAAACACTATTAAGAATGGAACAGATATATTGGCAGTTTTTATTGTAACTTCTTATTTTGGAAATGTGGAAACAAGAAGTGCTATGCGAAGAGCCTTACCAAAGGATGTCTTGCAGAAGCTGAAACTTCGGCGAGTCTTTTTACTAGGTGTGAATCCTAAGGACAAATATATAACACAAAATTCTGTCCAAAATGAAGCGCATAAATTTGGAGATATTGTTCAAGGAAATTTCAAAGAGGCGTATAGGAATCTCACTTATAAACATGTGATGGGTTTGAATTGGGTTAGTACAAATTGCAATAAAGCTACATATGTTGTTAAAATGGATGATGACATAGTGGTCAATATGTTGAGAATCGTGGATGTTCTGAAGAAATTAAAAATGCCCAAAGAGTTTTTAGCAGGATATGTGTTGAGAGGTTTGCTTCCAAAACGAGACAAATCCAACAAATGGTATGTTACAAAAGAGGAATTTTCACAAAATAAATACCCAACTTTCATATCGGGTTGGTTTTATGTAACCACTCCCAGAACTTGCGCTAAATTGGCATCATTATCACACAGTGTGCCTTATCTATGGATAGATGATGTTTATGTGACTGGAATTCTTGCAAAAATATGGAAGATTAAACAATTCGATATAAGTCAGTATTTCACCGCCCACTCGGAATATCTAGATTGTTGCCTGAGCGATTTAGCAAAGCACAAATATGACTGTGATATATTAATAGGGCCCAATGGTGCCAATCCTAATTTATTTTATGAATTCAATAGAGCCATGCTGGTTTGTTATGTGGGTAAATGTACGAAGAGACTGAAACTTTTAAATGAAACATGTGTAGCAGAAAAGAAATTTAATTTGGGCATGGGAAGTCCTATTATTCAAAATTATAAACTACATTAAGCAGGAAAGAAAGTCAACAATAACACTTCAAAGTTGTCTGAAAAACTTATTGGATGCTTTTGTATTAGTTCTGTTAAAATAAATTAATAATCTGTTTATATAAAAAAGTAAAATAATGAGACTCCAGAGTTGTTTGAAAGACTTATTAATGTTTTTATGTATTTTCATAAAATAATAATTTATATAAAATGCAAACCTGTTTATTAATAGGAGACTTCAAAGTTGCCCGAAAACCTTATCGAATTTTTATGTATTTTCATAAACTAATTCTGTTAAAATAAATATAATATTTTATTATTTGCTTATTTAGTTCCAAATATCCAACGTCCTCAAACATCCCATCTACTCATGGTATAAGATGAGATTATTGAATATAAATAAAGTTTTCAATGAATTATTAATAATATACATTATTCATAATTCATTTATCCATGTCTGAAAAATACCCAACATTGTTTTTTGATTTTTATTCATAATTTCATCATTAGATCGATGTGCATGCTGAATGAATTTCTAGTGTGAAAAATATAATAACTCATTCTGAAAATATCACGGCGTTGCGAAAGAACTTATTAATGTGTGAATAAATTTTTTAAATTTAAATAAAGTTCCTATGATGTTGACAATCTGGAATCATTTGTTTTAGCAGATATTGTATACTAGGACTGCCCTAGGACATGACCCTGGATTGTCTAGACACAAACTCTGATGAGTAGATATTAACATTTTTCACATATTCAAATATTTTAAGATTTGCTGAAAATATTTTTTTGAATCAAGCAAGAATTATAGTGTCATCTATCGGAGAATATCAAAACTAGGTGAACTTGTTTGGAAAAACTGATCGTTTGAAACAGTTTTCTTCTTCTTTTAGAACATAGCGTATCTTCTTACTCCTAGATGTCGCTAAGTTGCAGGCAATCTTAGAATCCCTATATTTACAGAGTACCGCAATAGCCGCCATTTTTCTCCAGCAAAAAGAGGCAAATGTTCTCAAATAAATAAATATATGAGAACTCTAGATCTACCTTGTTGAAATCTTATGTAGAGTACGAAAGATCGGGCAATTGGAATTTGCTAACAAAAGTGTGTTAACAAAATGCTACCAATTTTTCATGCCAGTGGACATTTACGTTATGCCAAGGTATTACAAGGTAACCATATGAAAAAACGACGATGCTGCAAAGCAACACATTTTTAGGGTGTATTAGGGTTTGGATCAGTAATGAAAATATTAAAACCCTATAAAAACATCATTTCACGATCACATATACACGTTCACACATCTACATACACTCACACATTCACACAAAACGATTATAACCATTTCAAAACATTTAAAACAGTATGATTTCGCGCGCGGAATCTATTGTATCGACCCTCGCTGATTACCGCTAAATGAAATTCCGCGCTAGTTTTTTTATGCTGAAATTCGTTATAACTTGGAATTTTGAACGAATCTCCGTACACTGTTTCAAACTTAAATAGCCGATGTATTTCTTTGTAATTTGCACCAAGATTTTTGTCGATATGCCTAAAATTGGGCCCTCTAGAGGCACAAACACATTTCTCATAGAACTCTAGTAGAACCTAGAATTTGGATTCCCTGCAAAATTTCTAACCTCGAAAAATTTGAATCTTTCGGTGGCCCAAAATATTCAAAATGGCTCCAAAGCTATGTCTTCCTACCAAAATCCTTGAATTTTGAATATTAGGTGCAGAATAATGAACTCTTCCGAATGAATTTTGTTTTAGATTGATAATATGAGTATTTGGTCTGAAATTTGTCTACAAAAAACGGATTGTGATGATTAAACATTACAATATTAATATCAATTATGAACTAACCTTTGGGTGAAACCATTTTTTTCAATAAAACTAAGATTTACTTTGTTAACCCACACTAAATTAATTTTGCAATATCTGTTTGAAGAAGTTACGGCGACACCAGTCACATTTAAGGTGTTAATTTAGTGAAAATAGTTATTTTAATTAAATTTAGACTTTTTCAGCTCTATTGGTATGATGAATGCTGATAATACTGATTCATAACTATTTTTTGGGGATTCAATTTTCATTTCATCCTTAAAAAAATTCTTGATACAATTTCAGGATCAGGAAAATAAAAACTATTGGAATAAAATTATTATTTAGCTTAACGTACAAAAATAAATAAAAACGTTACAAATAAAATTACATTGTACTAAATAAATAAGTTAACAACTCCGGTTTAGACATTTCTCTCTTATACTTCTGTACGATTTCTTGCACTTTCAATCTTCTCCTTACATGAGGCGGTTGATAGCTGAATATAAATAAACGTACATTAAAACATTGTAATCATAATAATCATGATAATTATAATAATATAAATATAAATTATTATATTTATATTAAATATAAATAAATATGATTAGAAGCGTGATTCAAAATAAGACACCCTTGACGCCTTTGGGAAAGCATTGTTTAAAAAATTTGATCACGGCAAAACAGCTTACTTATCACAGTCCAATCTCCGCCGCCTCGCCATATTCAGCGTCGTGTGCCTCACCAGCGGCCCCAAAGCTCTTCGACTCACCACCATTCCATCGACAAGCGGCGAAGCTAAACTCACCCTACCGGAAGGTCCTTGAAGATGAACTCGCAAAAGTCCCGTTTCCATCAGATATAAGTAGATTATCAAGACATCACTGCTTTTCGGCAAGTTGCCACCTTCCAAACCCGTATTCATACAATTCAATAGTTCTCCTGGAAAATTGAGAGAAATATCGTTCCGAATATAACTTACTGAGTTTGAGTACATCTTGAATAAGTTTGAAATGAAATCGAAGATATCTGCGAAATAAGGAATATGCTGGAGTTTATTTTTACCTGTTGGCAGATTTAGGTGATCTTCAAAACTCTCCAACCATACAACCATCATCTTGGTATTAGTGTGGGGATGAAGGTTCGACTTGTGCATGGATCTCCTGGGTGGAACGGGCTGCTTATCCAAATCCAAACTCATGGTTCTCTTATCGCGTCCCCCATTCTCTGACAGACATCGGTCGTGCCAGGCTAGAATTCGGTTGGTTTGATTTGCGTGAAAAATGGCGCAGCTAAGCTTAGCGATCTAAATAAGAAATAATCACCCTTATCCACTAAAAATACTGTTAAAGTACTGAGGACCTTTCGGCTACCAAGGAGCCATCATCAGAATAAACTAAATTACAAATCAAAATATCAGAATCCTAAGATCTACGCTTAGATCGTTTATGTTATCGGCCGTGACAACTCCACTTCGTTTCCCTTGCAGCTCATACAGAAGAGAGTCTCGCTTCTCCCCACTGTATGTTTAAATTTCATCAGATTCCCGTGATTTGTAAAGATGTCTGAGATTATCCTGACGCTTTGTCTACTCAGCGAGAGCATCTCGCTTGTCCTTAGACCTACCTCATTTCCAAGCAGCGCTTTGGCATTCGGCAGCCGTCAATGCTTTTCCATGCTGAGGCATGTTGATCTCTCAGATGGTTCGGCAAGATCTGTGTACCCCCGTTCTAGGGGATATCAGCATGGGGTCTTGAGGACCGTCCAAACTCGTCCTCGCTCCGGACAGTTTGTCCGTTCTCTCTCATTCCCTTTCCAACATGAGTGACCCGGAATCCAGGTTAGGTTGAGCCTGTTTCCACCGGCTAGCCTGTTGAGGATCCCCTTCGTATCCCTGACAAGCCTCGAGGGTACAGTCAGGCTTTTCAGTGTGTTGAGTGATGCTTGACTATACCCATCAATATATCTAGGACCACAAACGCCTGCTCCGACTCTTGTGTATACCAAATTGTGCCGTGCGGCCATTTTCCCATTCCTTCCTCGATGGAATGACGACCCTGAAATGGAGGGATGGAAATGCATAACGGAAAAAGGAATATATTAAATTCCGATTTATCTCCAGCTGAGGGTAACCCATTGTTTACATTATTATCCCCAATAGTACAGGCACATTTTGATTTATAATTTAGTCTCTGATCATGGCTACTTGGTAGCCGAAATGTCCTCACTACTTTGATGGCATTTTTAGTGGATAAGGGCGATTATTTCTTATTTATAGTGTTATAGTGTATCTACAGTGTGAACTCTTTTATAGACTCACAAGATAAGCTCGTCGTGTTGAAAGACGTCTGTTCGCTTTGATTGGTCGGTTTGATATGACTAGGAATGACGAAAGCTATTTCCGAACAAGCGTCCGCCCAATAGAGAACTTTGGAAGATCCGTCGTAATCTACCATTTGCGCCTTGGTGGTAGTTTCATGTTGGGGTTGCGCGATTGGTGACACTTTCCAACTGGTCGAAATATGTCCCGTCCATCCTTATCAAAACGTATTAGTTAATAAATATGAATATTCAATTTATTTGAATGCAGGAGTTTTTCAAACTTCCCGCAAGATTTTGTGGTACAGGATAGTAAAAAAAGAGATCAAATCAAAAATTTCTTTAGTTAAAGTGGAAATTAGATTCCTCATAATATAAATTTATAATTTGATTTGATTTCTTTTTTGACCATCCTGTACTACAAAATCTTCGATAACTATTGAATTTCCTAGGAAATCAACGAAAATTCAATAGTTCAAATATTTTCTCACCTGGGTGAGTGTTAACGTCAACGGCCCATCCCAAAGTATGTATGAATTCTAGAAAATAAGTCGACAAATTGCCGTTAGGGTGCATATTATCCACAATATCCTGCGCTTGCGTCTGCTGAGATTTAACGTAGAATATGTGCACTGTATCGCAAGTGCGCGGACTCATGTCGTCGAGACGATTGAGATCTTTGCAGAAATCCGATGCGCTACTGTCTATTGCGGAAAAACTGCTTGCGTTGCCTGTGTTTTCCTGGAATTGAAAAATTATTTTGAAATGGAACAGAGATTGCATTATTTGTGAGGTTTTTTTTTGTTCCTTTGACTACACCAGAGGGAAACCTATAATGTTAGAAGAACGTCGTGAGTCAGCGGTGGAATGTTGGGAGAGGATAGGCATTCGAATTTTTCGTGAAAGTTTGAGGTTTATCGGCATAGGGAAAGGCCTCACTGGGTAAAGAGTTGCACGACTTACCGTTGAAAACCTAATATTCGTGAAATACATTAAATCGTTAACTAGAAAAGAAAAACTTCTGACGTACGTTATTATTTTTCCGCAATTTTACATGCATTTTCACGGAAATGTCTCAATGGAATCATTTTTACAATCAAATTAGACATCTCTAAACAAATACACTATAATAACATAAATATTATAAAAGAAATAAATAAAAATACAATGACAATAAGTGATTGCATTTTTATTTTGTTGAAAATTGAATAACACAACGTAATGGACAAATCAATTCAATTATAACAATATCTATGCATATGCTATTGGTACTTACTATTTCGTCGTCCAATTCCAGTAGACCAAAGTGGGACAGAAACAACCTCGAAGTTTGGAAATCGTGACATACCGGCGGTGGTGTACATTCCTGCGGTAAACCCTCGGCCTGGGCGGTTGCCAAATTGATCTCAACAGCTGCTTGTCGCCCGATTAATTGGGCCATTTTGTCCGTTTCTTCGCTAATGTTCGGATCTTTAGCCAATACGGACTCCAACGTCGGTATCGACTGATCTCTGAAGAGAACTTACCTTTATAGCCACCATAATGATTGCAATGAAATTTTAAATCGATAGACTTATAAATATACTCACACTTTGCACTGAGTAACTCTTTCTACACTGTCCGGGAAATATTTCTGTCGGACTTGTTGTCGAACTGGTGTATCTTGCATGACCACCGGTCTTCCCGGATTCGGCGTATGATATTTCGTACCTGATCTATGTCGCGGTAAATGCCTTAGTTGCATGGTCCAAGCGTGACGACCGAATGGACCTCTCAGCAGCAAAGTTACCGTTGGTTGTGGGTCCTAAAAGTTAGAAGCCTTTAACTTTGTGGTGAACTATCATATTGATAATTAGGACAGTCAATTGTAACTCCAGAATCGTGATCGACGCCCCAAAAAATCCCCGAGAGACGAATTCGGTTGCATTTCAGACCATATTAAAAAACAATCCATGAAGATGACCTAGGTCATCAGGGTATCCTGACCACCAGCTGACTATTGAGGGTCCTGGTCACAACCGGCAACCTCAAAAGAACCTCCCCCAAAAGTTTCATCCCATTCCAAAAAATAATTTCACGAATTCCCTGGAGACGACGATAGTACCGGGATGTCCTGAGCCCCAGGTGCGTCTGACCTAATTTGGCTATATTTGGCAATTTTTTAAAACATTGTTAATATTATCCCCTGAAAATGCACTCAAAAAGATATATTTTCCTCTGTAGAAATGTTAAAATGCATATCGTGAAAAAATAAGCTGCAACGTTTTTTTTAAAGGACTTCTAGGATCGATTAAAAAAATTATGAAAAACTTTTTTCACGTTCCTTTTTTCTGCTTGATTTCCTCGACTATAAATTTCAGTCTTGTTGCCATTCAATTGAGTCTTTAGTAAAATGAGGCAATGTGTGAGTCAAGGAAATTGCGTATATACATACAGAATATTTTTCCAATATTGTATGGATTATGAAGTTAAAATACTATAAAATTTGTAATGAGCAAAAATACCTGCACCATAGTATTATTCATCAAATTTTAAGCACCTTTGAATCTGTCTGGATGTCTACAGGATAACTCAAAAACGGAAGGTTCTTCATATTTAAATTTTGACAAAAAATCGTTTGCTGTTCAGTGACCTACATTGTTTTTCAGGGAAATCGTATAATAAACACAGTTTTGGAGGGTTGAGAATTTAAAAAAATCATAACTTCCAAAGAATATTGAATCGATTCAAAACTTTTACAGTAAATTTAACTTAATTTGAATTCCAAAAAAATCATTCAACAAATACAATTATTGAAGTAAAATTAAAAATAACATCATTCATTAACAAGTTTATAACAAACGGCGCTGTGGTCTAGGGGGATGTACCTGGCTCCCGCTCAGTAGACTCGGGTTCGATTCCCAGAGGAGGAAAATCTGTTTTTGTACATTTTCTTAATAACATTATTGGTTTGAATATTATTTAGTTGTGTAAAGATGATGAAATATACAATTTATTTATTTCATTATCATCACACAAATTTTAACAGTATCTTAGAGAATGTGAAACAATTATATAAAAATCAGTAAACAAATCAAATGATTTGCGAAGAGTAACGCATACTGTTTATCTAGTCTCCAAGCGGCAACACATTTATAGTTTTAATGGCATTTAATCCGAATCTAAACTAAAGAAAGAAGTTTCCGAGGAAAATAATTCGTTTTCAAATTGAATCTATAGTACTTTTTGTATCATTATGAATAGTTACATTCAACGTAACATTTGTGAAGTTCAAGAAATGTCTCAATGTGGTACATTGCTTGATTTCTTAGTGGGACATCTTTTCATAGATGGCGTGAGGTTTTTTGGTCTTTTTATCACGTTGTAGGCCGGTTATGCTACCTTCATCAAAGATCCTTTAGTAGCGTTACAAAATTGCCCGATCCACTGATGAGCTATATGAGAAGAGCGAAACAGCTGTCTGGAACTATAGGTTTGTGACGTTACTGATCCATCTAGACTAAAAAGACCTTATCATTGTTATCATGAGATGAATGAGTATATTCATTTCTCCATTTGTTTCTGGTTATTTTACTTTCTTACTCTTTATCTCCTATAGTTACCGAGATAGCAACTTGTAACATTCTGTATATTACAATCATTTAATCCGTAGAAGTGTCTGAAAGCGGGTGAAGGAATCTAGTGATCAACGGATCAGTTAATTCACTCACCTGATCGTTTCCCAAAGGTTCCTCCAGCAGCGCCATCATCACCGAACCTTCCGTAACAAAATACCGGAATCGCTCTACGGCCAGAGTTTGATCGGAGCAATTGGACGGCCACGAGTTACAGTGTTGCAACAAGGATACTTCGTCCAACAGAGAGGAGATGGATTCGGGACCGCATTCGTTCGGAAAATAGCCCACTTGTTCCAAGATACAAGTGAGTAGGTGTTCGGCGGCGTCTCGCACTCTCATCGAGGCCGGTTTCAGTTCCTTTTCGTGTTTCATTTTTATACTTTCGCCCGGTTTTCCGATCGATTTGGTACCGGACACACCCAATTCGGCCACTTCCAATACCTTTGAAAGAAATGACACAGATAACTGGTGATGTTCAAGAGCCGTAATTCTTGATTCATAAATGGTACAGGACGATCCAATTCCTATTACCCAGAAATGCCCAAACATACCAAAAAAAAAAACAGTGGGTTGAGATTTAAAACAAGGTTTATTCTTTCAAATTCCAACCCACTGTTTTATTTTAAGTTTATTTGCACATTATAGTTTTTTATAATAACAAATCCGCTTAAAAATATTTCAATTCTGGCTAATTAGTTCCATATCAAGTTTGTATATGTTTTAACTGTATATTTTGTGCAATTAAACTACTAATAATATTAATATTATCATATAAGATCAGTAATATTATGTAATGAATGCAAATATGCATTTAGCCGGCTCTGTGCCTAGGCCCTCTAAGAAACTGATCCTATATGTAGGAAATGCAGAGAGGTGGAAGAAACTGCCTCTCACATCCTGTTGGAATGCCCTGTTTTAACATCCCTCAGGTACCGTTACTTCGGCGAAGCAAAACTGCTCCCAGAACTTATGGAAGCGTCAGCGTTAGCAATTTTCTGGGTTTCTGGCGGGCCACAAACCTGCTAGAATATAAGTTTCTGACCACGGGGTGCACAATGGGCCCAACTAAGTGACTTAAGTGTATCTGGGGGCTAAGCCACCTTCTCTCAATTGATGATGAAGTTGGTATTACCTTTTATTATGTAAGAGATTACGTATTACAACATAAAATAAATAAAATATATTTATAGAACAATATTATTTGAGCTTGTATTAAAAAGCACCTTGATTTAGATGAAGTCAGTTTTTAGGTGGGTTTTACGGAAAAAAGAATGTTTTTTTTTGTGTGGATAAAATAGGAACTACCCTGCCAATTACTAAGCGGATTACCAAAAACTCCCATAGAAAATATAATGAAACACTTATTACTTAGTTTTTTTTACATATACAAACACAAACGTGACTATAGTTTCGATAACTAGCATATCATCTTCAAAACGATGCTATGTATAAATGAACAGGAAAGATCTTAAGAAGAAAGATCTATTTATAGTAAAAATAAGATACAAGTAACAAGGTGAGTTTCGGTTTCAATATGGGGAAATACATGATATTATCACGAAGAAACGGTTCCTCCGTCGATTTTTCATAAATTTAAGTAAAGTAGCGATACGTAAATGTATCAATTTTCGCTACAACATTTTCATACACCTAATAATGCTTACCGTCGTCAAGCAGTCTTTATCTCTCAACAGATAGGAATGTTCCAGTAACCAAACGGAACAGCACTGAAACGCTGCAACAATTGTCGAATGCAAGTCTTTGGAATGAGCTTGTGGTGGCCTCGAGCACTGATAGACAATATAATCACATAGCCATTTTACAGCCCGTTTACATTCCATGGCGTCTATAAAACATCAATCATTGTTACACTTTGGAGCAGTCACATGCTAAAACACTTGTTTTCATTAAGTCCCTAGACATTCCAGTGCCTGAGTGGGTACGATGGGAATAAATAAGCCTTGCTCTGCTCCCCTTAAGAACTGACCATTTCCTTGAAAATTTCATTTATCAACAGATTTTTTCTCTACAATCTATAATTCCTTACGTTTGAAAGATCTCTGAAAACCTAATGATGGCATTTATCTCTTATCACGACGACTAAACTTATGGCTAATCAGTCGACCAATCGACGATTTCTAGCGTTTCAACTTCTTAATTCGACGTTCGGGTCCTTTGTGGTCATGCTACCACAACGAAAATCAGTAAACCATTTGTGAATCGTTCCAAACGATGGTGAACAGTCCCCATAATGTTTAAACAAGCGACGCTTCGGTTTGCGACTTTGCTAATGGTTTTCACGCAAGAAATATGTTTTTTTTTTCTTAATTTAATCAAAACGCGAAATTCACTTTTTTTACCCATATTGACAAAATTATCAAGGTTGCTTGCTTCCGATGGGTGTCAAAACAGAACTGAATGACATAAGTTTGAAAATTTTAAAGCGTTCTACTTAAAGATGGTACATCACAAATGTCACGGGGGATTTTTGATTGTGGCGCCATCTGTTTCATTTTTCAGGGATTACGTACTTCCCTTTGTTAGTTATACCTTGAAATCATACATCGCTTGTTTCGAGGAGCTAACTCATGGCCAACCATCTTTTAGAGCCTAATTTCGAGAAATACTACCTTTTGGAGAAATATTAAGAACCAATTTATATTCTGGTCTTGCTAGAGTCATTCAGAGATTAAAGAAAATGTAATTTCACGGGGATGGTCAGTCCTCAAGGGGAATACCAATATATCCATCTCATTTCGACAGACAAAGTATTCATTAATCATCCATAGAACTAAGAAATATAAATTCTTGGTTAGATCGAAAAAAAAAATTAATACCGGTTAATTTCCTTGCTGCATGTAAAACAAAACACAATAAATTCGATTAGAGCTTTCGCTTGCGGAACTTTCTTACCCGACTCTTTAATTTGAATCCTGGCTAGACCTGATAGGAGTTCAAGGGCAGCTAAGGAGACATTCAAGTCCGTTTTCCACGAAGATATCAATCGATGGCACACCAAATAGGTCGCTCTAACGAACAGAGCATGTGCAGAATCTAAAACATACCAATATTCCTGGTTTTTATAACCCCCAATGCCAATCCACATTATTCGCACTTAAAAATTAAGACGAAAAAAGAACAAGAAGCCATTTTATAACGTAACAAACATGGAAATAAACGAGTTGTTTTCTAGTGAGCTACTCCATTACTTTAATCAGAAAAAATTGAAATTTAAAGTCAGTAAAAAACAACATCAAGCGAACATACCTATGGGTGATTGCGAGTCGAATGAATCGGACGTACCAACGTGATGGTTGTGGTCGTGGGAGGTGGTTGTGGTGGTGTTGGTGATGGGTTGTTCAAAACTGCTAGCTACGCTCACTGTACTGGCGGTGTCCGATGCTAAGCCACAAATCACAAGCAATAACAAACACATACAACTTGCACATAAATAAAATTGAAATCAATGGAAATAATCAAAAATGCCGAGCAAAAAACAAAAACAATACACAGCTTACTAGAATATAAAACACAGATTACAACTTAGAACCCATCAAGGTTATGGAGACTCTAAAATTTAACATCGGAAGTTCGTGGTATATCCTGTGCAAGAGTATCTGTATTATGATCAGAAAAATCTACAGGACGTTAAAAATCGACACTGAGCTTTGGCGTGTAGGGGAAGCCAAAATATTATGATTTAACTTACCTATATAATAATTTGTACCTGTTATAGGCCCTCAAATTGGGGTTTAAATTTTCGAAAAGTCATCTTTATAACACAACACGTTAATGTCAGATTTCTCAATTTTCAGAGTACATGGAAAAGCTTTGGGGCAACTCATAAATACTGTTGGAAAGCTCATAAAAAGCTGTTTTGCACTTTTGCAGATTTCGATTTTCACCTAGTGAAATTTGAAATAATGACTTGTCATCAATTTCAATCAATAGATATTTAGTCGAGGAAATAAAGCAAAAAAGGTCGAAAAAAATCGGGAGAACCGAGTTTGACGTTTTTTTTTACAATCCAGGAAGTCATTTAGAAAAAATCAGTTTGTTTTTGTATGACTTGCTTTTTTGCATTTCTATAGAGGAAAATTCATCTCTTTCTTAGTCGGAGGTTTTTGGAATCGCCGATCACGATTCAGGTGCCAGATTCGGGTTACGTCGCACCTGTTGCCCAGGGCATCCTCGTACCCAAGTCGTCCCCAGGGGATTCATCAACATATCTTCTGCAATAGAGTAAAACTTTTTAGGGAGATTCTCTTGATGTTTCGGGTCATGACAATGGCCCTCAATAGTCAACTGGTGGTCACTTAGGTTTTCTCCAGAGACTATTTTTTTAATATGCTCAGAAACGCAAACAAAATCGTATCTCGTGGTATTTTGGGGTCGCTGATCACGATTCCGGTGCCAGATGCAAACTGGGTCTCTGGGGATCCCCTAACGTCGTCTCCAGTAAAGTAGTGAAATTGCAATGGAATGAAACTTGTGAGGGTGGTTCTTTTGAGGTATGCTCAGAAACGCTACGAAAATTCTCTTTGGAGGGTTTTGAGGATGGCTAACCACAATTCCGGAGTTGGAATCATTCGAAGATGCATCTGGTAAACATAATCATTTCTTCTCTATTTCATAAACAGGATCAACCCTATATTTTTTATATACCTTTTTTGTTGTATACCCTTTTTATTTTTCTTTTTTTAATTGTACCTAAGAATAACATTATAGTATATCAAATTAGAAACAGTCCCTGGAGATGGTCTAGGTAATCAGGGTATTCTGACCGCCACGTGACTATTGAGGGCCTTTGGGCCCCAGATGCGACCCCAAAATACCCCGAGACGATTTTGATTCAGTTTCTGAGCATATTAAAATATAGTCCCTGGAAAAGATCTCAGGGTATTCTGACCACCATGTTGAGGGTCATCGTCATGACTAGTACCAGAACCTCCCTAACAATGTGCATTCTATTGCAGAAGATATGTTGATGCATCCCCTGGACCCGGGTGCGACGTAGTTCGAATCTGGTACCTGAATCGTGATCAGCGACGCCAAAAACCCCCGAATAAGAAATTCTGGGCTACTTCAGTTATATCTGAGCATTTTTTTTCACATTCAATTTCAGCTGAAATCCTGAAAGTGCATTCAAAGAGATATATTTTTCTCTGTAGAAATGCAAAAACGCACGTCATAAAAAAACAAACTGGTAACAATTTTTCTATATGACTTCCTGAATCGATTAAAAAAAACGTCAAAATCGGTTCAGCCGATTTTTTTTTCGACCTTTTGGCCCATTTTGTGCTTTATTTCCTGGACTAATTAGTAATTTCATATTTCTATTCTGATATTTAGTCTTGACTTCTATTTGTCTTGACGAATCACTATACGAACAAAAATAACGAAAATAAAAAGCTCCACTCAAAACAGGTGCGTATAAGGCTCAAAACAAGCGAAATAATCAGAGACTAACCTGAACTCAACAAATTGGACGACGTTTCCGTGGGAGGTTGAGTGACTTGTTCAATTTTTTCGAAGATGGCCGAATCTTGGACCGAAAGCGATAGCCCGCCGAGAAGCATATGCGTATTTTGTGGATCGTTTTCGATTTGCAACGCGTTCATCATCAGGTTCATCAGTCTGGGTTTCAATTGGGCGAAGGTCACCGGTCGTTCCGCAGATCCTACAATAATAATACAACATCGTCTATAAACAAATGAACTTTCTTGTCAGTTCCTTTGTCATATTTCATGTTATACGAATAAACATAATATATTGAATTTATTCAACTTCGTGTAACAATAATAGCTATTGCTAGTATCCCATTTATTTTTAATCAGTGTTGTTAGAATTTAAGACAAAAGCGGTCGAAATTTAAGGCAAAAATATAGTTCCCCCGGAGATACTGTAACAAGATAATAAACATATCAACATTCTAATGCCGATAACAAATGTAGACGCTAATGGGAAGATTCGAAAGCAAAAAATTAGTAAAATTACATCACTGTTGTTCTTCTGGAAAGAAAAGAAATTAAAGATTGTTTAAGACTTTTTTCAATTTAGTTTACTATTTGTAATTTGTTTTTGTCTCTGTATCAATAAAAGTACCGTTTATTTTGACCAAATAAATTTTTTATTAATTTTCAACATTGATAAAAAAACTTTACGTAATAGGGCAAAATAACACTCGGATTTGAATTCAGCAGATCAAAATTATACAAAATCGAACGTCGGATCGAAATCAACTTTCAAAAAGTTGAAATTTGTTGGCCTGTATTATTCAACGGATCCCCATATACAGGGTGAGTCAGTTTTTTGTAGTCAAACTCCAACAGGAGATAGAACAGATGTTTTTAAGAAAAAAGTTTCCATAAACATATGTCGTAGAAGGCTTCGTTTTCGAGATACAGGGTGTGTTGAAATTGCAAAACAAATTTCGTTTTTTGCGAATATCTTCGGAACCGTTTATCGTACAGAAAACAGCTTTTGTAAGTATTTTCTACTCATAGTCAGCTATGTTCTGTGCGATAATTTTTTTAATTTTTAGTCATAATTGGTGAAGATTTTGAAGGGGTAGCGGGTGTTTTTCTCCCCAACTTCTACGCCACTGGAAAAAGTACGGTTTTGAAACAACCATTTGAACCGCCAATGTTTTTTACACAAAAAAGGTACTCTAGGTCATAAGCTCTAAATTTGACCGTTTTCGAGATCAACTTTTATGTTGAAAAACATGGTCAATTCTTTGAAATAGATTTTTTTTTTACTAATTAAACAAAATTTATTTAAATGTTGAAACAAAACCAAAATATTGACCATGTTTTTCAACATAAAAGTTGATTTTTCTCTCGAAAACGGTCAACTTTAGAGCTTATAACCAGAGTACCTTTTTTGTGTAGAAAACATTGGCGGTTTAAATGATTGTCTCAAATCCGTACTTTTTCTAGTGGCGTAGAAGTTGGGGAGAAAAACACCCACTACCCCTTCAAAATCTCCACCAATTAAGAATTAAAAAAAAAATATCGCACAGAACATAGCTTACTATGAGTAGAATGCTTACAAAAGCTGTTTTCTGTACGATAAACTGTTCCGGAGATATTAGCAAAAAAACGAATTTTTTTTTTCAATTTCAACATCCTGTACATCGAAAACGAAGCCTTCTACGACATATGTTTATAGGAACATTTCTTCTTAAAAACATCTGTTCTATCTCCTGTTTACAAAAAACTGACTCACCCTGTATAACTGTTATCTGACGTGTTCTACGCCACTTGGGCCATATCTGTAAACTTGAACGAATAAACGATCTATCTATCTATCTATCTAATAAGTGTAATAAGTGATATTATAATCAACCAAAATCATTACCTGTGTTAATCAATTCCTTGATGGCCACATTTTGGAAATGTAACGGCAACACCAGCATCGATAAAAGCAAATGAATCGACGCTTTTCGCAGTTCCACCTTACACAATACATTCGAATTCGAAGTGCGATCTTTGTCGGGAAGCACGACTTCCAGAGCCGCTATGAAATCCGGCAACAAGATCCTCACGCCGTCCAAATCCAATCTGAACAAATCGGACGAATTCATCAGTATGGCAACCATGCATTCGCCACATTCTCGATTATCTGGTACTTTCAGACCGTGCTGTATCGCCATATAGAACCTGGCCAAGTAGACGGGCAGTATTTCCTCGGCCGTCTTTTTGGCACACATAATCCGACACAAAGTTCCCAAAGCTTCGGCCTTACCGCCTTCGAATTTATCGATCGTTATGCTAGAAGGAAGATCGGGGGCGTCGTTAAGCGAATTCGATTGGGAATAGGTCAGGGAACTTTTGCGGTCCACCACGACAGAGTTTGGTCGTTTGGACCCTTCGTTTCCATGTCCTAGAAACAAGGCATGTCTGCAATAAGATACTAACAACGAGCTTACTGTTCATAACAAATTTTGCTTACTTTGAGGCCATTCTGTCCCTATGAAAGCGGCGTCGAACAGCCACTCTCCGAACAAATGCAAAATGCTGTTACATTTTGGCCTACCCGGCGCCAAAGGGTTTCTCGTTTCTAAACCAAACGACGTCAGAGCTGAAGACAAGTGTAAAGCAATAAAAGAACAGTCCAGAAAACTTGGAAGATTAAAATCACTCACACGACAAACTGGATGTCGAAGAAGGTCCCGAATTCGGTGCAGACGGAAGGATGCTAGTGTTGCGGCTCGACGTCAGACCAATAAGAGACGTTTTCGGCATTCCTTAGTAAAGAAAAAGCATGCAAATATCAAATTGAGATATAACATACTGAATCTGAATAATCTTAGCCCATTTTACTTAAATCGATGAATTAACTAAGTACTTGTTAGATAATAGTCACAAAGGTAATACAGTTTGCTGTCAATTAATATCTTGATCAAGGTACAAATAACCCCATTCACAAAATATTTAAGGACATGAGCATCAGAGATGTCGCCCAAATAGCACTGCAGCTCACTCGTTCCGCTGATGAGTTCGAGAGAGCGAAACAGCTGTCTACAACTATTAGCTGCAGTGTTACTGGTCGATATAGAGAAATCTATTTATTCCACTTCAATTAATATACAGGATGTTTCTTAAGTACGCGTAGAAAATTTAGGAGCGTGTTGCTGACGTCAAATTATAAAGAAAAGTCCTCAAGTTATTTGTTTCTGAGATTCATGGTGTTAAATTTGAAATTTTTTTTTTGTGAATACATTTCAATGTGATTGTGATATTCGACTGAAAAATACTCCCAGATACCAAACTTTACTCGAATATCACAATTATTTTGAAATGAATTCACAAAAAATAAAAATAAGACTTCAAATTTGACACCCTGTATCTTAGAAACGAATAACTTGCGGACATATGTTTATAGGAACTTTTCTTCTTATTTTGACGTCAGCAACAAGCTAATAAATTTTCTACACGTACTTAAGAAACACCCCGTATATGTTCCTAAACAGAACTAATTGTTTTGATGGAAATGAGATCAAGATTAGCTGGCTGTTCAAATACGAAAGTTTAAGTAACATGTATTTCATTCAGGTATTAATCAATTCTATGTTTTGAAAATGGAATTGTTTTTATCTCTTTGAAATGGAGTGCAGTAAAGAAAATGTTTAAAATTACAATTATTAGGTATTCTAACCTAAAATAACAAGTGAAAGTTGTATTATTTCGCTATCGGAGTACTTGTTTATATATTTTCGAATGCAACGATGAAGAATTTATAAACCTTTGAGTGAATTCAGGAATGAAGAGAGCGAATGATGTTCTTATAAATAAATCCACACGCAACGTTCGAGGTTTGTTGCGTTTTGTCTCTTTCTAAACCAATATGAGTGCGTCTCTCTCTCACTGACGGGCAGCGTTAGAGAGACAGAAATTAGGTGATGACAAACATAACAGACACATTCCTCCGGCTATATTGTTTTGTAAATACTAAGCCCTTTCTAGGCCCTTTGCTATTTATTGTCTATTCCTAAATATTCAAAGATTCAAACCCATAAGTATAGTGAACATATTAGCCGCTAGGGGCGCAGAAATCTAACCACAGTCACTTAAACGAATAAGCTACACATTTACAGCCCTCGGGGGCCCGGTTTTTTCGTGAGGGGTCCATACATTGAGCTATACTTACACTAAGATACTAGAAAGCGGCGTACTTAGTTCCAGTTACTGGAAAAACGCCAAAGCGACGCTTTAACGAAAGTTTTTTTCGTCAAATTTTGTCGACCTTACTTTAAAACGCGATAGAAACCGCAGTTGGTGGAAGGATAGATACTTTTGACACATTGCCCAATAAATAATGTAATTTAGATCATATAGACTGAATTCGTTATAATTATGAGCTTCTCGTGCAGATTCATTTTCTCTCATAACATAATTGATTGTTTTTTATACAGTACTTAATATTTTATTTAGAAATACGAAGCATATTATCCATTATAATCAAAATTCTACATACTCTTAGCTTTGTTGGAAAGGATTTCACTTGATAACTATCGTTCCATCAGTCGCGAAAAATATTGGCTCATAAAAATCATGTGTAGGTCGTTTTCATTATTAAAATATGGCGAAGTTTCGAAACGTTCGTAAACATTGACATTGCTCAATTGACTGGAAAGAAGATGGCGGTCGAGCATACCTTCCTTTTTAAGCTTTACTTACGAACACTATGAATAATAATCACCCTTATCTACTAAAAATACTATTGAGGTAGGTAAGTTGTTTGTTTTCGTTTTCAAATACAATTTATTAATGAAGTAGGAGGGCCTATTAACAGTACCCTAGGCCCAGGTTTTCTCTCAACGGCTCCACACTATACACATACATGATTGTTTACTTTCTAATGATTTGCCCCACGTTGGGCGCCAATTATTATGAATGTTTACTTTCTAGCGATTTACCACACGTTGTTGGTGTCAATTATTACAATGTTTTTACTTTCTAATAATTAGACAATCGATGTTGAAGCATTGAAGAGTTTATATTACATTTCAACAAGAGTAAGTGCTAATCCAAAAGATGTTAGTTTTAAAGTAATCATTAAAAATTAAAATTCATACACAAATTTCAAAAAAACTAGCCGGGTAGAATTGAATAAAATCATAAAAGAGTCTCAACAATTTTACAATTACAACCAATACTAAATTCAATTATACAAAATTTATAACTCAATTTACATTTTTACAATCTTATGCGACTTGTAATAGTAGACTATAACAAGTGTCAAATCATTAGAAAGTAAGCATTCATAATAATTGGCGCCCAACGTGGGGCAAATGTAGTCAGTGAATTGGTGATGCGCTAGAAGAATGTACAAAAGGCAAGTTAAATAAAAAGCATATAAAATTGTAAAAAGCTAACCCTTAGAAACAGAGGATGTTGCAACACTGAAGCTTTTAGCGAGTCTGCGTTGTGTAGGAGGTGTGGGAGAATGAGTGGAAGTAGCTGTGGTGCTAGAACTAGAAGTAGTAGAAGGTGGAGTCGGAGCAGCCTCCTTACTCTTGTCAAACGTGCCCCCTGTTACTACAGTTTCCCACCAAACTGGCTGTGCAATACCTGTACCAATACAAACATGTAGCTTTTCACTTACGTTTCAAACTTTCGCTCAACCTCCCCGTTTTCAGTCTTTGAGAAAAACGTTTCTGCCGAATATGAAAATACACCTACTTAAATCCTTGGTTTCAATATTGTCATCAAACATGAAATTAGAGTTTGGCGTTAAAATAATCCAAAATAAAAATACAGAACAGATTTTTCTCCAAAAACCGAAAATAAGGTAGTGAAGGTAGAAATAAGAATGTAAGTGAAGACATGGCACAACATTAGAAAATCAAACATTGATACACAGATTACATAAAACTAATACTCGTCTTTGATACGCACCAAGAAATGCATCCACTTGACCTGCTATACCCTTGATAGCTTTTAGGAAGATGACCGGTAATGCTTGAAGACACTGATGTTGGCAAGGGTCAATCACCCCAGTTGTGTTTATCATCGCATATTGTAAAAACTTTTGCGTTTGACTGATAACCTGTAACAATTATTCATTCTTGACAAAACAAATTTTCCCAAAAGCTATTCAACTCATGTTGAGAACCAAGTAAAATTAATTACATGAGACAACCTATCAACGAATAAAACTGTAACCTACCTCCGGCTTGGTTAAACTAACTGGGTTCCCTATGGTATTTAAAAATCTGTACCAACTCTGCGCAATACAGTCATTGCTCATTGTTTGCGAAATTAAATCATCGTCTCCTGTAAAAGAAAAATGTAGACCACGCAAAGACAAAAACAATTACTAACCAATTTTCAATTCAGGAAATGTAGAACCATACATAAAACTTAATACTTTAGATGTTAATGCCAGATTGACTCTGTTCCATTGTTCGATAAGAGCTACGCGATGCCTCCAATTCAGGGAACATTCTCGCAGAGTCTTCCACAATGGAGGTGAAGGAAAACATTGAGCACATGCTATAAGCCATACCTGTTAAATAAATAATAATGTCGTACTTATACAGAATATACAGTTGGACATTTGATCTGAAAAGTTAGTATCTGAAAACCATCACAACATACAAGACATACCTCAAATAGAACACTCAAAATTCTCTCGCATAATTGATCGGCCACATCTTCCTTGATTGTGGGTGGAGACAATAGGGTATCATTTATAGCCAACAGGAACAATAGGAGTGCTTCCCAGGTATCACGATCCAGTATTTTAGATTCATGGGCAATTTGTTTTACGGTTCTCAACACACGGTGACATAAAACGGCCTGCCGATGGATCGTATCGATGGCTGCAACGTATGAAAATATTTCCTAAAGCTAATATACAGGGTGTTTCAGTTTTTTCAATCATAACTTCGGTAAACGATAGAACTTCTGAAAATAATAGGGGTCTTTCATATAATTTGTTTTTCTAAATCACTTTGCTGCCGAAGTTTTGAAAAATTTTTTTTTTCTTCATTATCTTCTAAACAAATGAATATTTTCAGTTCAAACTTGGTACACTTCAGTTTTACTGTATGAGAAATTTATTTTGGTACAAAAGGTTTTTCAAACAAATACAGTAGCGTAGTTATGGGGTTTTGTACTCACTTAAGCCCCTTAATCGTCGGAAATTATTATTGAATACAAATTTGAAAACTTTAATTCATTTTCTATGAGAAAGTATTCTTGATAAATTTCACTTAGGGGCTTCCTGCTCGAGCTATTTTGATTTTTCTAATCAGGATTATCTCATATCTTTTGAAAGGCTTTTTAAAAAGTAAAAAATTTGAATACCTTTTTATTGGTAACGATAAGAAAGGATCATTCGTTATAAATGCTGGAAATGATATCCATTTACTCAACGCAACGGCGACATCGATTTCTCACCGACCTTTTTGTTCGAATTAACATTTTATTATTTATTTCCCCACAAGCTCTTAGAATACGATTCAGTAGATCTTCTCTATTATGTCTTCGTGATTTGTTTCCAAAAACTTGAAAAATGCAGCGGCCGTTAGTATACTGGTAAAACGTATGGGCCAAAATAATGTTTTTGTAAATGCCAAGCCAGACATTGGCTGAATTTGGAAATTCCTAGATCTTGTACCATGAGTGTTTTCATTTGCTCTGTGTAAAATGTGGTTCACCTGTTCACAATATTTGCTGGGAAAGATTTCGTTGTTGTTCAGTTTCTTATGGGCAAATGAAAATCCATCATGGTACAAGATCTAGGAATTTTCAAGAAGAATTCAATGTCAATGTCTGGCTTGGCATTTACAACAACAGTATTTTGTCCAATACGTTTTACCAGTATACTAATGGCCGCTGCATTTTTCAAATTTTTGGAAATTAATCACGAAGACATGTTGGAGAAAACACCACTCAATGAGAGAACAAATATATGGATACAACTGGATGACTGCCCTGCCCATTTTGGAAGTAGGATAACGGCTAAATAGGAATTATGGTGAAATATGGATTGGTATAGTGGTCCATTTGCATGGCCTCCTCGATCACCTGACCTTAATCCTCTGGACTTTTTTTGGTTGGGGTTATTTGAAAGATGAAGTTTATGCAAAGCTGGTTCATAATAGAGAAGAACTACTGAATTGTATTCAAAGAGCTTGTGGTGTAGTAAATAATAAAATGTTAATTCGAACAAGGTCGGTGAGAAATCGATGTCGCCGTTGCGTTGAAGTAAATGGATATCATTTTCAGCATTTATCATGAATGATTGTTTTTTATCGTTACCAATAAAAAGGTATTCAAATTTTTTACTTGTTAAAAAGCCTTCCAAAAGAAATTCTATAAGATAACCCTGATTAGAAAAATCAAAATAGCTCGAACAAGAAACCTCTAAGTGAAATTTATCAAGAATACTTTTTTATACAAAATAAATCAACGTTCTACCATTGGCGTAGAAGTTTAAGGGGTTTAAATGCGTACAAAACCCCTTAACTACGCTACTGTATTTGTCTGAAAAATATTTCGTCACAAAAAGAATGTCCCATCCAGTAAAACTGAAGTGTACCAAGTTTGAACTAAAAATCTTCATTTGTTTAGAAGATAATGAAGAAAATGTAATAATTTATCAAAATTTTGACACCCTGTATCTCGGAAACGAAGTGATTTAGAGAAAAATTTTATATGAAAGACCGCTATTATTTTTAGAAGTTCTATCGTTTCAAGTTATGAGAAAAATAAAAATAAAATAAAATAATAGGGGTCTTTCTTATAAAATTTTTCTAAATCACTTCGTTTTCGAGATACGTGTTGAAATTGAAAAAAAATTAGTTTTTGCGAATATCTCCGGAACCGTTCATCGTACAGAAAACAGCTTTTGTAAGCAATCTCTACTCATAGTAAGCTATGTTTTGTGCGCTAAAATTTTTTTTTTATTCATTTTGGTGAATATTTTGAAGGGGTAATGGTTGTTTTTCTCCCCAACTCCTACGCCACTGGAAAAAGTACGGTTTTGAGATGCCCATTTGAACCACCAATGTTTTCTACACAAAAAAGCTACTCTTGGTCATAAGCTTTAAAGTTGACAGTTTTCGAGAAAAATCAACTTTTATGTTGAAAAACATGGTCAATTTTTTGGTTTTGTTACTTGTTTAAAGAAATTTCTTTAATTGGTAAAAAATAAATTTTATTTCAAAGAATTGACAACGTTTTTTAACATAAAAGTTGATTTTTATCGAAAACGGTCAAGTTTGGAGCTTATGACCAAAAGTACCTTTTTTGTGTAGAAAACATTGGCGGTTCAAATGGGCATCTCAAAACCGTACTTTTTCTAGTGGCATAGAAGTTGTGGAGAAAAACAACCACTACCCCTTCAAAATCTTCACCAATTATGGATAAAAATTTTTTTTTACAAAGCATAGATTACTATGAGTATAGAGATTGCTTACGAAAGTTGTTTTCTGTACGATGAACGGTTCCGGAGATATTCGCAAAAAACTAAATTTTTTATTCGCAAAAAACTAAATTTTTTTTTCAATTTCAAAAATGAAGTGATTTAGAGAAAAATTTTGTATGAAAGACTCCTATTATTTTTAGAAATTCTATCGTTTGCCGAAGTTATGAACGAAAAAACTGAAACACCCTGTATAGTTTTGCACACACACGTAGAAATGAAGATATATTCCTCCATCTTGAATTATATAATCTTAGATTATTTCAAATCACAATTGAACCTACCTATTTCCTGATACAAGAATGGCCAGTCTTGAAACACAAGTTTCAAAATTAGAAAATAACAACAACATAGGTACCTGTTCTTATAACATAAGCAGTGAAAAGTTTCAATCTAAACAGCATATATCGAGCATCCTGAGTACACATAATAAAAACAGTACAATGCGTGAACCATGATGTGGTCGGCAAATGTGATAATATGTTAACCAGTGGACATTTTTCATGGATTATAATTGAAGAAAAATAGAAAAAAATAATCCATATTCACAACAATAGTAGGTCTAAAATAATACAAATCTTCCTAAATGTAATAGCAGCTTTCAGTATCATATTTTTGTCAATGATAACTGATATTATTCTATAATAGATGGCTGAATATATGATCTCTCTTAATTCAATTTTTATTGATTCAGTTAATCTATGAACTAGCAATCAAAAAACCCTATTCCATGGTTAAAATTGAAAAGACAACATAAAACAAATGAACCCAAATAATACACAATAACACATTATCATCCCCAATGGAATTGTATGTTAAGTAGCTAGTTCAACATTTAAAGGTAGCAAACAATCAGATATTTACCTTCCCCTTTCCGTGGAATAAATAAATGATGTAAATGTGATATTATTTTTCTCGAATATAGGTTAGGTTCATCAATAATTGGTTGTGGAACACAAACTTTAGGAGAAGGCAGCAAACCAGATAACCATTCGCAGTAAACATTCACACAATCCTTTATAGTCTCATGTTCATTCAAAGTTAAAGACAATCCAAAACAAAGAACTTCCATGCACCATTGTACCTAAAAAAATACCACACACACAATCTTATAAATCTATAAGCATAATAGAGATGTCTACTTATAAGATTAATAAGTAATAGAATAGAGAGAACATTACTTCCTTATCTGTTGTTAATGGGCTTGGTTTGGCAGGATGTGTAATTCCTAAATTACTAGATAACTGTTTGACGAGCCCTAAAGTCACTTCTTTACTTGTTGACAAAACGAATTTTTCTAAAACACTTTGATTTTCTTCTCCAGCAGTGTCCGCGACGAAATTCAAGGATGTCCATTCTGAATACATCCCTTTATTTTCGCTGTTTTCCTGTCAATTATATGTATACGTGAAATTTGTACGTAATATTATACGTGATACATACTTTCAAGTTCATTCGATTAAATAGTCCTAAATTCATAGGCGGGCCTTTGTTAATATCAAATTACTCATCAAATAAATTATCAGTAGCTGGCTTAGCCGCAACCGCAGGTTATTGTTGTACCAACAAATTACAACATTTGCTACTTGTTTTCATTTGTCGACGTTTGACGCAAGCAAGCAATCAACATAACCTAATACCAAATATTTTCTTTTTGGAGCTACGTGCATAGTCATCTCTATGGCTACGTGTAGGGGCCGTCTATGGTTCGTTCACTGAAGGTGTCATAATATCTAAGAAGACTTAATAGATATATGGAAGAAGCACTTGAGCTGCTTCCAGATAGATTGTATTTATCCCTTAGACTAATATTCAGATTTATTCCGTCTTCGAACGCTCTTTAAGATATGCAGGTATTAATTTTACTTCATAATGTAAGATGTGTTGCCTATCCCTAGTGATGCTCCTGTTAAGCCCATATAATTAACGTATATGGTTAAATCCGGTTCCCTCAATGTTTCGTGTTATTAAAATTAACTGAATAAAACGTAACTGGAGACTTCAATTTGTATTAATTACTAATCATTTTCGAAATGAAATTCTATTTTAAATAGTTTATATGCAATCCGTGCTAGCTCATGGTGTAACATGTGTTGCCTACATATACAGATTCCGTTATTAAATCCGCCGTAGACAAAGCGTCATGTTATTAAAGTTAATTGAATGAAGCGTATCTGGATGTTACATTTGATTTGCATTGTGGTATTTACTAATGCTATATTCGAAATCAAAATTATTTTCCTACCTCCAACTCAGCTTATATGCAATTTCTGCAGCCTCATGGTATAAGATGTGTTGCCTATGTATAAAAACCTCGATTCATTCAATGGTATTCAAAGTTTATGTATATTCAATACAAGTGTAATAAAATTGATAAATCTCTTGGGTGAGGGGCTTATTAATTTTGGGGTAAAATGTTTTGTGAATTCAATTACATGTCAGTGCCATCTAGGATTGAAGTACACTAGAATTGATTTCAAATGGTTATTTTTTCTTACAACAAGTATGATGCTCATACTATATTCAGCAGTTGTAGTAATTTCAATATTCAGCGATATGAGAAACCTCTGCACCTGTTTCATAAGTCAATATTTTTATCCGACATCCTTTACGACTTATCTGGTTCTCTTCAACGTAGGCAACACTTGCTACTTCATAGTGTAAGCTATGTCGCCTAAGTAAAAGTTACCCCTCAATCTCACTATACTGATTGTTTTTTTGAATTTTCTAAACTGAACTCAATCTTAACTTCTATGTAACAATTATCAAATTCAGAAATACATTGTTCTTGGGAGCTATATTCCTAACAATTTATGTAGACAATTCGCCGATAAAATGAGTTAGTGTCATTTTGTTTATCTTTTGATATAGACAACACTTCCTACAGAACCTTGTAATAGGTGTTGCCTACAAAATTGTTTTACACTGGATCATCCTGATTCATAGCGTTCGATTTTGGCTTTTATTGAATGTGATTCTGATGCAGCAACTTCAATGCTATTAACGCTTACTTGAAAGCATTTTTTTTCTAACAAACAAAGTTGGTGACTGAGGGTGGAGTATCATTGGGGTTCCAAGCACGGTTTATAAAGAACGCATCAACTATCTAGTGACTCTAACAATAGATTCAGGATCTTGAGTACTAGTGATCAGGATCACTATAAGCTCCTAATACCAAATATTTTCTTTTTGGAGCTACGTGCATAGTCATCTCTATGGCTACGTGTAGGGGCCGTCTATGGTTCGTTCACTGAAGGTATCATAATATCTAAAAAGACTTATTAGATATATGGAAGAAGCACTTTAACTGCTTCCAGATATATTTATCCCTCAGACTCAGACTAATATTCAGATTTATTTCGTATTCGAACAGGTATTACTTTTACTTCATAATGTAAGATGTGTTGCCTATCCCTAGTGATTCTCCTGTTAAGCCCATATAATTAACGTATATGGTTAAATCCGGTTTCCTCAATGTTTCGTGTTATTAAATTTAACTGAATCAAACGTAACTGGAGACTTCAATTTGTATTAATTACTAATCATTTTCGAAATGAAACTTTATTTTCGAAAGTTTATATGCAATCCGTGCTAGCTCATGGTGTAACATGTGTTGCCTACATATACAGATTCCATTATTAAATCCGCCGTTGACAAAGCTCCATGTTATTAAAGTTAATTGAATGAAGCCTATCTGAATGTTACATTTGATTTGGATTGTAGTATTTACTAATGCTATATTCGAAATCAAAATTATTTTCCTACCTCCAACTCAGTTTATATGCAATTTCTGCATGCTCATGGTATAAGATGTGTTGCCTATGTATAAAAACCTCGATTCATTCAATGGTATTCAAAGTTTATGTATAATCAATACATGTTTAATAAAATTAATAAATCTCTCGGGTAAGGGGCTTATTAATTTTGGGGTAAAATGTTTTGTCAATTCAATTACATGTCAGTGCCATCTAGGATTGAAGAGCTTACACTAGATTCCAAATGGTTATTTTTTCTTACAACAAGTATGATGCTAATACTATATTTAGAAGTTGTAGCAATTTCAATATTCAACGAGATGGGAAACCTCTGCACTTGTTTTATAAATCGGCTCAATTAATATTTTTATCCGACATCCTTTAGACTTATATGGTTTTCTTCAATGTAGGCAACACTTGCTACTTCATAGTGTAAGCTATGTTGCCTTTGTAAAAATTACCCATCAATCTCACTATATTGTTTGGTCTTTTGAATGTCATAAGCTGAGCTCAATCTTAACTTCTATGTAACAATTATCAAATTCAGAAATATATTGTTCTTGGGAGCTATATTCATAACAATTTATAAAATAATTCGTCGATAAAATCAGTTATTGTCATTTTTTTATCTTTTGATATAGACAACACTTCCTACAGAGCCTTGTGATATGTGTTGCCTACAAAATTGCTTTACACTGGATCATCCTGATTCATAGCGTTCGATTTTGCCTTTTATTGAATGTGATTCTGATGCAGCAAATTCAATGCTATTAACGTTTAATTGAAAGCCTTTTTTTCTAACAAATTTTATGTTGGTGACTGAGGGTGGAGTATCATTGGGGTTTCAAGCACGGTTTATAAAGAACGCATCAACTATCTAGTGACTCTAACAATAGAGTCAGGGGTCAGGATCCTAATCACTAGTGTTCAGGATCACTGTAAGCTCCTGCTAATGATAGCCTTAGTAAATTGGTTTATGTAAAAATATCCAGTTTCAAGCTTATTAAGATAGATGTCACTATTATACTAGGATTAAAAAGTAAAAACTTCTAATTCAAATGAGATACAAGATACAATACAAATGAATCTTATTCATCTTGATTCATTATAAAGATAATGCGTATATTAGCATGCTGGGGTATGTGTTATTACTCAGATCATTTTAGTAAGATGTGTATGGATTTATTTCAATTCAAAATTTCAAAAGCAATACGAAATGTAAACATATTGTATAAAAAATGGGACATTATTTTCAATATTTCGATGTTTGAATAACATGACCATTATACAAGCGAACAGGTATGGTCAAAATAAGGCTGCTGCTATAACGCATTACTCTGTATATCAATATGAATAAATAAGTTGATAATGTATCACTGAATGAGGGAACGCGAGCAAGTGGAATAATACAATCAACACTGTATGCATCTTGGTGAGGAGGGTAATTAAAATTCGAGATAAACAAACAATTGAATACAAGGCCAACTTATTTTGAACATTAATAATGTGGGCGCCCTGAGTGTTTATAGCGATCTGGACATGAAATACACCGTCACGTGGTGTGACATATTACATACCTACGTATTTTTACATTGATCTGCAAACACATAGCATACGAATCCATGTTTTGATAAATGTTACATGTTACTCATAGGTATAAATTTAATTTTAATTTCAAATGTACAAAGGCGAAGATTTCATCAGCTACGTTAGAGACGAGGATGATCAAACATTTATGCAATTGGAAATTTATATAACTTTATAATATGTTGTTGGTTCGTTTGTTTGTTGGTAAATTGTGGATAGGGCTTAGACCATTTACTTATTATATCTGTAATTAGGTGAAAAAATTTGCGTTGTTTCAACTTACAGGTTATACTCAGATAAAATGTGAGTGCTTTAGACATTTTTTTTAAGGTTTTTCATTCAACTTCATTTATGCATGATATGAATTGCGATTCTAGGCATATTTACTTGTACATATTAGATGATAGGTTTCCGATTTAAAAGTAACTACAGTGTACTATTACAGAAAATGGAATAACAATTAAGATGGTTCGGACATCTGGTGAAAATAGACGATAAAAGAATGGTGAAGGAGATGATGGAAAACGGAAATAGCATGCAAGAGAAAGGAAGGTAGCCCCAGGTGAAAATGGAAAGTGTCATTTGCAAAGAAGAAACGAAAACTGACCTGAACCGAAGCGAAATTCAAGGCAACAAATAGAAGTATTTAATTGGAAAAAAATAGTCACCTCTACAACTATTTTGCAGTTTATATGTATTTATGTTTCATACTCTATGTTTATTATAATATTTTGACGTCAGGTGAGCTGTTAAAATCACAGGATTATACAATCTCTTTTATCTCCTTTGGCTATGTCTACCTTTCAAATTTCAAGTCTGTCGGCTTTATAGTTTCAAAGATTTCGTGATGAGTAAGTTTAAGAACAGCTTATGAATCAGTCAGTCAGTGATATTTCTCTTTCATATATTTTCTACATAAATCACTGAAATATCATTTGAAACGGAAGTTTTTCGCTAAGCTCAGCAACATTAAATTTGTGTGGGTCTAAACCATTTATTGAGATAGTTCTTATGGAAAAACTCTTACTTATTACTTTCTTTCGTCACTTTTACCAGGTTAGAAATTTTTGAAGAATCATTTCAATGCGATATTATACTCAAAACAATACACTCAACATCTTTATTCAATAAATTAAAGAAGTTTCAACTCAAAATAAAGATTACTTATTGACTAGATATAAAAGACAAACAAGAAAATGGAAAAGGAACGATATTCTTAGTGCACTTAAAATTAAGACTAGCAGAGAAGTACAACGTACAGGGTTTTTTGTTGTGAATTAACTCGAGAACATGTGACAGATCTCTTTATCGAAGACAAAGGTTCAACTACATACATAGGCAATTATTTATTATTTTTAGCAAATATGCGTTTGATAGTGTCATCTATCGGATACATCAAAACTGAATCAGTCGGTTTGGAGAAAATAGTTTTCTTCTTCTTTCAGCACATAGTGTCTCTTCACACAGCTAGATGACACTAAACTACTTATTTACATACAGAATGGTTTTCAATGGTATAAGTAGATATAAGATTAGTCACATTAGTTGAAAAAGATACCTATTTAATGATATAATCTGGTTAGAGGCTCTGAGGTTTCAGACACATAGAAAGAATTGAAGATCGTGTCAAGGGGATGGATGCGATAAATGGTGAGATAAAGGTACCGAGGGAGTTCACCGACCCAGAAATATGGGAGTCCAACGTATTTTGTACCTGATAATCATGGGGTTAAGCCCCGAAAAAAACCTGATGATTAGTTTTTAATCGAAATAGATAATATTAAACGTTTGGTTATGAGACTGAACCATACAACTATCACCCTGTATTACAATTTACCTGATAATAGTCTCCTAAAAACAAGATAAATGTAAAAAAGACATTTGCAAAATGTAAACTAACAATAATTACTATTTCCTGAGAATTCACAAGCAATTCATACCTGTCTCAATCAACTATCAAATAATTTTTGAATAACTCTAGTTAAATAGAATGATTCATGGCACTTGTAGACTAGAAACTAAGCAATACAACTATCGAATCAACTGTTACTGAAAGACTTAAGTCGATGCTTATAAATTGAAAAAACTTGATATTATTTTAATAGATTACGCAACTGAAGATATGTTCATTAAAATATCCGTACAATTTTACTGGTTCTTTCAATGATGATTGATTCGATTTAAAAAGTTGAAAATTGTAACAAAGTGTAGTACATTATTATTCATCAAATTCAATATCTTGAAAGTACTGGTCTTCTCTACATTCATAAAAATTGGACTGAAAGAGTAAAATATTAATATGGAATAATATCGAAATTTATAAAAGGATAACTTACAAAAACAGATATTGGCTCATAGAAAGTTGTCTCCAGAAGTTCCTCTAAACCTCTGATATAATTAATCGCATTTTGCAACGTTTTTACTTTGCTTATTCTTTTGCCCCTGGAAAAAACAAAAAATGTAACAATAATAATAGTATGAAGGAAGAGCTTTCAGTACATGGAAATTACAGCCAAATATTCTTTATTGGATCTATACCGTTGTGATCATGCCTATGAGTGTGGTGGTCGGGGAGAAGGAGGTATGTCCCAGCTCCCCCTGGACCGACTGAAGCGGCTTGCAGGCGTAGGTATATTGGTCGGCAGCAACGAGAGCTCTTGAAGCTCTTAGGCCATGAGAATGGCGTATAGGCTAAAGCGCCTAGATCACAGGACCAAAATGCACTACTCCCGTGGACACTCAGCGATTTTAAGTGAGGCAATCTCTAAATACTAGAAATGAAGCAAGATAGCATGATTCCAGCCATATGTCTCAATTCTCCCAAAATCCTCTTTCTGGATAGAGGAGACTGGAGTAACGAAACTCTTACCCTACTGCCACTAAGTGGGGTCGTATGGTTCGCAGATGGATCCGAGGTAGATCAGCCTTCTGGGGCGGGAGTGTACTTGAAAACGCCAAAGATCACTATCTCAGTGACTCTACGCGCTTACTGCACGGTTTTTCAGGCGTAGGTCTACGCAATATTGACTTGCGCTATGGGAGTTCTAAAATCACCCAGAGTCAAAGAATGCAGAGATACACTAGCTGAACTAGCCAGGAGAAATAAAGTTCAACTCATCTAGGTCCCTGGACACAGTGGAGTTGGAGGAAATGTAATGTCCGTCTCCCTGGCCAGGCGAGGATCGCCCGGCAGCTCTGTCGGGCCGGAGCCAAAGAGCATGTGCCCAGGTTTTCAAAGAAACTCTTTTCTCTGAATAGAAGAGATATCACGACATCAGAGAGATGACTGGAATCCTAACCGGTCACTGTCGTCTTAACGAACACCTCCACACTATGGGCATTGCAGATAGGAAATTCCTCAGAGGCGGAAGAACCTGCCTCTCACATTCTGTTGGAATGCCAAGCATTAGCATCTCTCAGGCACCGGCACTTCCCAAAGTCATGACTGCTCACAGAAGAACTCATGGAAGCCAGCGCTGGCAATATTCTGGGTTTCTGGCGGGCCGCAAATCTGCTAGCATAGTAGACTTTGATACGTAGATTTGAAGCCACATGGACTAGTTGAAGTTAAGTAATTTGCCTGAGATCTCGAGGTTAGAAATGGTCGACTTGGCGAACACATTTAGTTTTGCCGAAAACGGAAAGGCAAACGGAAGCCGATCAAGACATTGAAGAGCAGCTGTGCTCAAGTCATAATGAATGTGGCAACGGTAGAAATGATGGGATGTCTAAAAAGATTTTAGGGATGTTGCTGTACCTAAGGATAAATATACAAAGGAACAAATGGATTTTTGACCGAAATTAGAGTGATAATAACTCCCGGATAATTACATCTCGTGGTATTTTTATGCATATGACAGTTGGTTGCTTAGTTTTGAGTTCTTGTGTAGTAAATGTTGAGCATTTGGGAGACTTTATTAGTGTTTTGTATCGAAAATTAAATGATTTCAATTGGCTTGATAGTATGTACTCAATATTTTGAGTCTTATGAGTATTTTGAGAGCGATTTGCCATTATAATATCAATCTCACTTTAAAACAATAATTTTAAATCTTAGTAAGATTTTTTTTACCATTGAACAATCGGCATTATATTTGCTGTTTCTGAAGGAGATATAATTTTTAAATTACTACCTCCAACGCCGGTTGGAGGAACAGTCCGAATTAAGAAACCACTTCACTGATTTCTTAAATATCTATGAGAGTATCCTACAAAGTTAAAAAGAAATCAAACCAAGTGCCACATTGACTGATAGATTTCTCGAACTCGCATGTGAGACTACTTGAGTGCCCCAAATGGCGACACCAAACCAATGTAAGAGTTGGTTTGGTCTCGTGATGGAGTAACAATTTTGAGATAATTTGGTTTCAATAAAATTTCTGTAAATTTCCTGAGGATGACGTGGTACCCAGACCTCCAGGTGAATTATGGTAATTTTTAATCATCATTAATCTCACATTCACCATAACTTTTGTAAAATTCGTAAAATCTACCGGTCTGTGTGGCACATTGTTTGATTTCTTATTTTAGTGAGACGTATATTCATAGATGGCGTGAGATACTTTTGGTCTTATTACCATATTGTTGGCCAGTTATGACTACATGGAAAACTTGCTTGTTCCACTGATGAGCTCTATGCGAAGAGCGAAACAGCTGTCTGGAACTATTAGTTTGTTACTGTTACTGATCGATCTGGACTAGAAAACATTTAGCTCATATAAAGAAAAATAATGTTGAAAAATCACCATTAGCCGACATATTTCAAATACAGTTCACCCCATTTCTCAAGGAAGTTCAGGGCCGGATTTAGAGGTTTGGAGGCCTCGGGGCAACAAAGGAGTGGAGGCCCCTTGGCACCAAATTATTTGCCTGATTGGAGTGAACAAATCTAGATCAATGATTTCTGTTAATATTTAAGAACAATAACAAAGTTGTGTTTACTAGTCGGAATTACAATTTTTTTTTCCGAAGTCTGTTGTGGGGGCCCCGGTTGCCCTCCCCTAAATCCGGCGTTGAGGAAGTTTATCAGTTTTAAAACACAGTACGGACAAATATCTAGATAATTTAGAAGGGATGGGAATGCAGAAATGGAAAAGCAATTTATTAAATTCCAACTCCAACTGAGGGTAATCCTTTAATTGCATTATTAATCCTCATATACTATTCAAACATTTTGATTTCTAAATCAGTTTACTCCGATGATGGCTGCTTGATTGGTGACAGGCTCTCAGTGTTTTTACATTATTTTTAGTGGATAAAGGTGATTATTTATAGTATTATATTATATTGTACCTAGTGTGAACTCTTTTATAGTTTATCATTCAATGGATAATGGTGGAATTATATTTCTAGGGTTAGTGAATATCTACACTATGAACTTTCATAATAGTTCACTCGAACAATCAATCTAAATGTTTATGTTTTATTTCTGTACCTTGCATGTTGAATCGGCACAGCTTTTCTTAGTCGCACAAAAGCACCATTGACAGCTTCAACTCTATTCCTTTCTCTAGCGTTTCTTTTAGCGACAACTTGCGGAGGTTTGTATCTATGAGGCACGTGCTTATTGCTCGATCCAGCGAGCTTTTTACCATTCTTTTCTCCCGAAGGTTTAGTGGACGACGGTGTCGGATCATCGTCTTTTGTATGATCGTATTTGTCTTGAGCAGCATCTGTCGTAACTTGACCCGCGGCATAAAAACTGCCGTCTCGAAGGCCCCACGAGATTGACTCATCTTTTTGGGACCAGAGAGATGAATACATGCAAGATGAGTCCGTGGATGGTGTCGGATTACGGGCGCCTATCGACATTGTTCTTGTGCATTTTTACGTAGAAAACACAGTGTAATAGAACTGATAACCACGTACGTGGAGCGTGCCCGTGCCCCCTTGAAATTAACGTTAAACTGAAGATTGTATCATCGTGCTATCAATTCATTAGGCATTTGCCCGCATACACCTGGACGAAGGCGTGGTTGAAGGATCATCACTTTTTAACTTTGTGTTTTTCAGCTGCTTCGGACACGCTGTTCGTTTCTTTTTAATTTCAGACTTGTAAATTCTGATTTGATAATCGATCGATGAGGGGGTATTAACATTTTCAATGTGGATAGAAGAACAGCATGTAACCCAAAACCTTAACTGTTTAATCAAAAATTAATGAAGCGTAGAACAATTGCAGTTTACACATTCATCCTGAACCAATTATGGATTATGATAGACGGTCATTTAAAAAATACACTTAGCAAATTATATTTGGTCTTATGAACTTTTTTACTAAGAGGTCGGTTAGTATACTGCAAACGCCCGGAGGGTTAAGATGGAGTGAATGTTTCGCATTTGACAATAAATTCATTCAATTTTAATTCTACTTACTACATACATTCAACAGTGTTCTCTATGCACTCTAGTAAATTAAAAGCATCATATCTATATTCTGTGAAAATTTTGAATAAATCGGAGTTTTTTTTATACGAGAGAGAAACCCATAATGTTTGAAGAACATCGTGTGAGCCAGCAGTATAATGTTGGGAGAGGAGATAGGGACTCGTATTTTTCTTGCAGGTTAGAAGGTTACAACCATACGGAAAGACCTCACTAGGTAAAGAGTAGCCAGGTAGCTCAGTGGTAGAAGCATCGATCTTCTAATCACAGTGGCTGCCGGTCACGGGTTCGAATCCAGCGACTGCGAAATTTTTCCGATGGCCCGAGAAAGTGGTGCGGCAAGATACAATGGGCTGTCAAGCCCAAGTGTCATCGTGACTGCCCTGGTTGCAGTATCGAGCTTACCACACGAGGTGGAGTGCTTAGTGGATATATCTGAGGTGATTAAGTGACTCAGGGACTCCCACACTAGGTTATGGGATGTTACAGGACCATAAGGTGCCCATAAAGGGCAGAAACTTTGGAAGGTCTCGAGCTTGACAATGAAGAGGGGACTAGCTTGAGCTGGTCTAGTACTCCTAACTGAAATCTCTCGTGGTGTAACAACAGACGAGATTTCTGATGAACACAAACCATGGAAATATCTATAGAAAAGGGAGAGATCGCCCACTTTTCTACGATGTTCCGGAGAGGTCAATGAACTCCGAAGTGTGACATCATCAATCAAACCAATAGCTGTCTTCTGAATAGAATCCAACAGCTTCAGCGTATGTTTGTGAGCCTAACTCCAAACTAGTGAACAGTACTCCAGGACAGGTCGAATCTGTGCTTTGTAGATTATGAGGAGCTGCTGGAATGTAAAGTAGCTCTTGGCACGGAATAGAAAACCAAGTTTTAGTGAAGCGGTTTTTCCACTTGACCTTGTTTGATCATCCCATGAGAGTGAAAGGGAAGCTACTTCGTTCCCTACGCTCACTCCGCCTTAAGGATATTTCCTTTTCATTCAATTTGTTGTTTCAAACGAAATTGCATGTTTGTTGGTTAGCATTTCACACTGCCAGGAGCAACTACGAGTTTAGTAAGCTGATAAATCCGTGAAAATGAATCAGTCGGTATCAAAAAAGAAAGCGACATTGCAACTCAAAGCCGACAAAAAAAACCTAGTTCTGATGATAAAGTTTTCCTCGTCCAAAATGATCAGTAACGTCACAAACTCATACTTCCAGACAGCTATTTTGCTCTTCTCATAGAGCTAATCAGCGGAACAAGCAAGTTTGCAACGTTAATTGAAGGTAGTTATAACCAGCTTTCAACAAGGCAAAAAGTATCACATTAACAAATTTCTCCAACTTTACAAAATTTACGGGGAATGTGAGACTACTTCTCTTCTTTCATTGGGTTGGTTTGGTGTCGCCATCTGGATCACTTTTTTCTTTCGATCATTTGGTAAACACTACATATTGTTTATTATATAATAATGTCTTAAAGCTGCAATAACATAGTGAATAGTGAAACTCCAATAAAATTGAGAACAACAATTTGCATGTTTCCACTTCCCACTGTGTATGTCATCGAATTTTCTGCTCGGGCAGAGAAGAACATAGTCTTGAAAGAGGGGGAAAAATGGACAAAGCATCAAGATCTCCAGTTCGAACTACGCACGCTATACCCAGGCCACAAGGTCGTATCAGTGGTTCTGATCATCGGTGTTTTGGGCTGAATTCGGTCTTTGTTGCGTTCGAACTTGAAGATCATTTCGGCCTGTAAGAACTAGGCGCATATCTTGATAGACCGGATGAAGAAGGCAGTCATTTTGGTTTTAATAAGACTACTTATGGCACACGATTTAGGAACCTGAAGCTACTTTCCGACCGGTGGGGAGGAGTAGCTTCGGTTAACTGACTTTGGTTAAGTTAAGAACGCTTTAAAAATTAAAACTATTCTAAGTTAGCTATGAAATTTGTTGTGTAACAGTATTCAAACAAATCCAACTTAACCAACTATAACGAGTGAGGGAAGTCACGTGATCAATTAATCACAGCTATTTTTACAATATTATCTCATGTTATATCAAAGTTATCGGGTCGCCTGTAAAAATGATTTTTAGGGAAGAGCTACAATTCATATCGTGAAGTTGAACATCATAAGAAGCTTATTTTTCAAAAAATTCGGAGGTGACAATCGTCATTTACTGGATTATATTACAAAACGTGCCTGAGCTACTACTCTAGCAGACTTACTTTTTTGTTTATCTCGATAATAATTTTATTTATTTAATTATTACGAAGATCGTTAAAATTTTTATTGACAGTCATTCACTTATTCGGAGTCATGCCCTAGCATTATTTGCAAACAAAAGACTGAGGCAGTCGTCTCCAAACAAATATCTGCACATACGAGTAGTTCAACTTAACTGTACTTATTTCCATAACTTATTAATATTTACAGAGGTACTAGTCAGAGGATGTTGTTAACAAAACTTTATACATGCAAAATGATTCTATAAGAATGGAGCAGAGAATGCGTCGTGTAATAATATTAATAATAATTGATCAAACACACGTCCTTGTTAGTACGAGCGAATGTCCTTTGGATACGTGTAGATATCTGAATTCAAGAGAAGGTTTCTTAGAAAATGTGTTTTTACTTTCTAATCTAATCACGTGTTGAAGACGTTAAGAAATTGTAATTCGTTATTAGGGGGTGTGACTTGAGGCTTTAAATAATATACCACAGAGTTGAACTTACAAAGAACCACACAAGGACGTGATATTTATGCAGTTTTCTCAGACACATGACTGGATTTAGTGATAGTACGGGGGCAATGTTGAAAGTCCCTGAAAAATGAAACAAGAAATGATTAACACTTCGTCTAAAGTTCTTCTAATTTTTCGATTCCTTCCACATAATACAATTTCGGCGATGACCTCATCGTTGGAGCAAAATCTCTTTCCCTCGATCCATTTCTTCAAGTTTGGAAATAGATAAAAGTCGCAGAGGGCCAAATCTGGAGAATATGGTAGATGAAGAACGTAGAGCATTTGATGCAACTTCGTCATTGCGACTGCGGACCTGTGCACCTTTGCCGAACGCGGCCGATTTCGTTTCAAATCGGCGTCGAATCAATCTAACAGCTCTGCATAATATACGCCGGTGATCTTTTTGCCCTTTTCAAGGTAATCGATATGGATGATACCGTGTGCATCCCAAAAAAACTGTCGCCATGACTTTGTTGAGCGATAAACTCACTTTGAACTTCTTCGGCTTCGATTCGCCAGGACAAGTTTCGACTGTTCTTTGGTCTCTGGTATGTTGTGATGAATCCATGTTTCGTCCACGGCGAAACGGTGCAAAAAGTCCTTCTTATCGCGCTTGAACATCGACAAACACTCCTTTGAAGTTGTCACTTTCATGTACACTGGCCTAGTGTGGGGAGGGCAGAGGGGTTGTCCACTCCGGGCGGCCCTTTCTAATCGTATATGGAATTAAAGAGAACGTTTTCTGACATTTCATAAACTTCGAGGCGCAGTGGACATTGAGCCTCCTCCACTATGCCAAGTTTTTGTAAATGATGGTTTAAAGGACAGTATCTTGTACAGCGTGTTGCATTAATGTTGCACGAAACTTTAAAGTAAGATTTCTTAAATATGAAAGAAAGCTCATATTAACATATCTCTGAAAACGATGCATTTCATAGATAAAGGATATTCAAGTTTCTTAAAAAAATCGATTTTTTACTAGTTTTTGAAAAAGGTTTTAGTCGATTTTGATAAAATTTACATGGTTTGTTGACACCCTAATGAGGTATCTTTTGGTCCCGTTACAGTTGATAAAGTATCACCTGGAGCGTAGTTCATTGCACAAAAATATAGCTTGCTTATAATTTTTTTGGTTGAAACAATTAAAAATACAACTTTTTGGCACCTGATTTTTATCGTGTCTAGCTTCGTTTTCGAAAAAAAAATTAAAAATCAAACCTATGCATGTCTCTGAATCCGTTGAGAGAAAAACCGTAATGCTCTAAATCTAGTTAGCCTAGTCCGTTTATCAAACAAATCATGTAACCATGGCAAAACAAAAACTTACTCATTAGAAATGTCAATAAAAAAAAATGATCTCAAATAAATTTACACTAATTCTATAAATTTACACTATGGAAATTAATATCTATTCGTGAGTGAAACAACAAGGGGTGAAGAATGATCTTAATGTATGAATAAATATGAATGAAGCTAAATCTAACAGTATAAAATTCTACGAAATACACAAATGCACTCAATTGCTATAAATTCTTTCTCTCAGAGAACCTATCTAATAACACTATGCAGTCGTTGGAATAATTGGTTATTTTGTGTGTGTAATATTAACTCTATTGGATAGCCTGACCCTGAATTGGTGAATAGAAATGGCTATACGGAAAATGAAAATTTTGTAAATTTGCTGCCCATTTGCTATTTCTGTTGCTAATTGGTCGATAAATTAATGCAAATTTGTTGCTAAATTGCGTACAAAATTTTCTTATCAATTCTGAACTCCACATATAAAGACTCTGACTTCGAAAACCCCCTAAAAGCTATTTATTTCTAAGTGGAATTGAAAATTTATTGTTTATTAATTTTGTGGCTGATTGGTTGCTAGTTTGTTACTTAAAATCAGAAGCACACCTTCAGACATTGTAGACTACTTCGTAATACTATCAATTACGAATCGAATGCCTTTTTTTCATCAAAATCGATCTTTCCAACCGTAGTTCGAGGTTTTAAAGTTATTTGTCTTTACTTACTGGACTAATATCACATTATATTTAACCAGCAGTAGAATTCGAAAAACTTATTTTAACATCTTGGTTACGTCACAATACGCCATCGAAGTAGTACCGTAGATGAGCACAACGCTGTAGACTTTTCAAGAAGAATTAAGTACTCTATGAGTTATCAATCATCGTTCCCTACAGTATCATGAACATGAGTTTGATGGTTTTATAATAATTTTGACGTCATCTAAGAAGAGAAGTCACATCTATGTGTTTGTTGTCATAGAGAGAGTTCTAAATTACTTACTCTGTGGTACCATGAAAGTAAGGTTTACATACCTAATACTATATGTCTATGATTTTTACAGTTCACCTGACAGCAAAATATTCTAACAAGCATAGAGCTGCAATCAAATATTTAACCCGTAGAAAGGTATATATATTTGAAAGTGCTAATAAAAGGAGGATGAGGGAACTTGATTTGTGAATCCGTTAATTTAATAAACATTCTATTAAGTAGGTTGATGAATATTGATGTTCTATTCGGCTTATTGTTTATAAATCATGTGATATGGAAGGTAACTGGACATTGCAAATGGATCATACGTAAACTTGAGGTTATGGACCGTATGTCTACACGAGCTTACAGCTTACGTACAGTCAAATTAATGAAACATTCTATTTTATTTATCTCATTGTCGTGTTATCACATTTTAAGACCTAGCTCGACAAAATAAGATTTCTTAGAACATGAAATTGAAACATACACACACTTTATAAACAGTAGATAATATCTGAATACCCACATATAAGTACATATCCTAAAACAGGAAACGACAACTTGTGCATTTCGATTAGGTCAAACTAGCTGAGCTCACTTATGACGTCATGCCATATGTAACCATTTAATTTTAAAACGAGTTATTCCGAATAATGAAAATTATTATTTTAATTGATGACATCGTGACATTGTTGAAAGCGATTGGGCTGAGTTTACAAGCTGCCTCCGACACCCAATTTTATTATTATTATTATTAATATCTCCAGGTAGTTGCGGGTCCAAAAAATTATGACAGGCTTACGGAAAAAAACCTTTTAGGGGGAACTATATGATGGCAATTAACAACATTACGATATTTCGACGTTAAGACATCCTCAATGGAATTTTTTCTACCTGAGAGACGGGGACAAATTCCCTTCTCGCCAATAACACTTTTTTTATATACTTTGACTATACGAGAGGAAACCCTATAATGTTCGAAGAACATCGTGTGAACCAGTGGTGGAACGGAGGAGATAGGTATTCCAATTTTTCTTGAAGGTTTGGAGGTTATAAGAATAGAGAAAGACCTCACTAAGCAAAAAGGGCCAACTTCGCTGTTCGATAGATAAATGAAGTCTGGTAGGGAAAATTTCGGCAGGTCTCGAGGGTGACTAGCTTGAGCTCACCTGGTCCGCCTTTCTAGAATCTTTCGTGGTGGAACAGCAGAAGAGATTTCTGATGAACACCGACCATGGAATATCTATAGAAAAAGAAAGAGATCTTCCACCTTCCTATGATGTTCTAGAGAGGTCAATGAATTCGTTAGTGTGACGAACCTCTTCTGGATAGAATCCGAAAGCTTCAGCGTATGTTTGGGAGCCTTACTCCAAACATGCGAACAATACTCCAGGACAGGTCGATTCTGTGCTTTGTATATTATGAGAAGCTGCTGGGATATAAACAGCTCTTGGCATGGAATAAAAAACCCAGTTTTTGTTAGGTGGTTTCCGCAATGGACCTCACATGATCACTCCACTAGAAGGTGCTGTTGGTGATGATCTCGATCATGTGTATGGAAGACTTCACAGGAATAGTTGTACCTGACATCATCATATAAGGGATCGTGAAATCCGCCTTCTTGGAGAAGATGCAAACTTGAGTTTTGGTTCCAATAATACTCTACCAGATTATCAGATCCCTATTTCAAAATCATTCCAAGATCTCCATTAATTACATCAACTTGTCTTTGTCTCGCTCCTTTGGCTCTATTGAATGGTACACGGATTCTAAATGAGAAAGCGATATGAAGTATACCTTCATGGTGGTCACTTCCAACAAATCGTTGATATGGATCAGACACAAAATTGGTGCAAAGACAATTGATATTTTAAAAACAAAAGAAGAATAGAAAAAGAAATTGAAAGAAAGCAGTAAAAAGATCAGGTTAGGTTATGTGAAAGATACTAAGAAGAAAAAACAAGAAATCAGAGAAAAAATTAACTGTGATTCCTAGATGTTTGATAGTCTGTAAGTTTCGAACCTTCAGTACACTACCAACAGCAAATTCAGTACTGAATTTAATATACCAATTGCGTCTTTTCACGACTAATCAGTGATATGCCGACCTGTTGTCTGAAATTTATTTTATGTGAGGCCATACCTTGATGACGAACCATTTTGCGGGTTAATTGTAGTCCTGTGCACTTAGATCACTTGATTGGGATCATGGAATGCCCCTTGGAGCAAAACTTAGTCCAGCAGTCCTAAGACAGCGCCGAAGGTTAGATTTCTGCATGGACTGATGTATCTTATGTAGGTGTTGTAGCTTAAGAGATGCCAGTGCTGGACAGTCTACAAGGATATGAGAGGCAGTTTCGTCCGCTTGTACGCATCTACTATAATCTGGGTCATCATCAATGCCCATTAAGTGTAGATGTTTATTCAGATAACAATGGCCTGTAAGAAGTCTTGTCTCCAGCGTATGATTTATTTATAAGCAGAAAAACATTGCTGTCATAATGGTGCAATAAAATATTTAAGTTCCATATCTACGATTTTGTTCAAAATATACCAAGAACAAGCACTAAAACAGTGGAAAAGAAAATGCAAAAACATGGGAATACCCTTAAATGATAACATCATATATACACTATGCTTCGCAGACGATCAAATAGTAATGGCACAAGATCAGCACGATATTCAAGACATGACCAGAAAGCTCATAGAAGAATATAGCAAATGGGGCCTGGAAGTCAATATACAGAAAACGGCGTATATGTGGGTGGTAGGACAACAAGAGGAATTCGTGCTAGAAAATGGATAATGCATAAAACAAACGAATGAGTATAAATACCTAGGAGTACAAATAACCAACGACGGAATACTAGAAGATCACATAAAGGACAGAAATATACAAGGCAGAAAAGCAATAGCCATGATGAATGGAATACTATGGGATAAATTCATATCGAACAGAAATAAACAACAAATATATATACCATAGTAAAAAGCATAATTACATATGGTAATGAAGTATGGGCCCTTAAAGAGGGAGCTGAAAAAAACTTAAAAGTTACAGAAATGGATTACTGGCGAAGAGCTGCCGGAAAATTGAGAATGGAGAGAACCACAAATGATGGGAGTAACACACACTATAGTCGAGGACATTGAAGTAAACCAACTGAGATGGTATGGTCCATGTTCAAAGAATGCCGGATGAAAGACTTCCAAAACAAGTGTGGGAATGGACACCAGAAAGAGAGGGAAACCAAGGAAATGTTGGAGAGAGGGAATCGACATCGAAATTCGAGAAAGAGACGTGGAAGAAGGCCTATGGATGGACAAAGGGAAATGGAGACTGGATATCGAAAGACGTTTTAAACCGACTTATAGATAGATAGCTCCATTTGGAAAATGGAAATGGATTTCAGGAGTACCACTTGCAATTGGGGCAGCCACAGTAGGTTACATACATAAGAGGGCAGCGCCGAATTATAGTTTCGGAGAAACTGTTTTTGTGAATTAAGCATTGTGATGACAATTAAATTGGGGACTTTACCATTGTTTAGAACTGTACAATAATTTAGTTCCGTTTGCAAAACGCTTAATATTCAGTTCGGTCAAGCGAAATACTTGCTAACAACAATCCCAGATCATGACATGAATAGTATTTATTTAGTATGGCGGCTTCTAACGTCCACTTCGAATTTAAACTAGGTATGGTTTCGGACAATCAGTATAAATATCGTACGGTATTCCCACATCGTGTCTGTCGTTTCTTGGAATCCAAACATACGCAGTGATATTGAACTTGTTTGATGACTTCCGTTTCGAAAACAACCAAGAATAATAACATCTATACTGGTATTCGTAAGAACTGTTAACCACTAAATCTTCATCGAATCTATAATTAATCAAATTGAATTAATTAAGTCGCATATTCATTCCTAAAACTTTTGAACATCAACATTCGTTATCGAGGTAGGATTTTGGCAGGGCCGAATTTAAGGAGAGGCCAGTGGGGCCAGTGGCCGCAGGGCCTCCACCACTTGAAGGCCCCCACCAGCCGATATGAAAAATTGCAGATATCTCAGTTGTAGTGGGAAAAAAGTGAACACTGAACGACGGTATTTCGTACTATTTATTATATGCAATGCTTCGTTAATCTGAATATCGTGTTTTTCGGATAGCGCGGACTTTTCCAACAAAGCCCCCTGGCGTACATTGATTTTATTCCATCCTAGGGATTGTTGGCTTGTTTTGTTAGACCAAAACAAACCTGAAATCCCTAGATTGAGGAAGTACACCAGTGTATTTCGATGCACGCGCTCTGTTACGCGTGCGTGCATTATATTCGGTAAAGGAGCTGTATTCAAATATTTCTGATATGTATTATTCGCATGCATCAACTCAAAAAGGTTATGTTTAAAGTGAACAATAATATTACGAATACTTTTTTCTTAGTCAAAACCATATATCTTTGTTATCATATAGTATAGTTCATATTGACCGTTTACTGCAATAAACAAACTCGCTGATTAAATCCCATTGTGTTGGTCCCAACATTTCCAAACGGCAAAAAATGGGTGCAGTGTCGGCTTAAAAATATACCTACATATTGATTTATTTTTAATTTAAATTAGAAAAGCATTTTAAACTAAAAAAACAAATGACTAATTGAAAACTATATTTTATTTTAGTACTATAGATAGTTATAATAAGTACAATAAAAATTAATGTGGTGGTTGATGGAGTATCCTCCGATACAATGACTATCAATGCTGGTGTTCCACAGGGATCTGTCTTGGCACCAACTTTATTTTTGCTCTATATAAACGATCTTTTGGACGTGACCACCTATCCCGTCCAAAGCTTTTCAGTAAAAAATGTAATAAATAAAGTTCCTGATTATTATATTGTATCACTTGTCTATAACATAAAATAGGGCCCCCACAATCCATTATCCCCAGACCCCTGAAAGCCTAAACCCGGCCCTGTACTTAAAAAACGCCAGATAGGGAAATTCTGGCTGCTTTCTTCATTACCGAGTCCTAGTTAAGACTTATTGGGAACAATACATTCAACTACATTGTAGGTACTATATTTAAGTTTAATTTGAAACATCTTCCGCAAGTGACAACTTGATTTCCATCGTCGTATCGGTTGTTACAACGCTCTTGCAACATACTCACGAGTACCAACGTTGAATAAATAATATTCCCATCGGACCGGTGTTATTTAACACTGTGTGCAATTGAGCACAAACTTGCAATACTCTTAAGAAACACCTACGACCTTTACGCCAATTTGGGACAATTATATAATTAAATAAAAAGTTTATAGGTAGACGAGTTCATAACTTGCTACATAGATGTCATCTTGGATGATAATTAGCTTCAGTCTTCTGTATTCGATGAAGATGCCTTCGACTTTATGTAAATCTGTAATATCATTAAGGAAAGGTTTTTGAAATAATTGAAAACGAGATTACACTTTAAAGTTTGGTGTATTAACTTGACGACAACGTCAGGAGTATTGCTAATAGAAGTTTTAGCCTTTGCGTGGTGTAGTGTAACTTCATTTTGAACTCGAGTAATTTAATAAATAATAATGTAGCAGCACACTGAACCAATATGTACATTTAGAAGGAAGTAAAATAGAAGAAGAACCTTTATAAAGTTGAAGAACATCACGCTGTGGCGTTATCAAAGGGTAGGTGTTATTGACTAAGGATGCATTTAAAGCTAAGCCCTTGAAATATTACAATTCAGAACTGGATGTGATGCAAATTGAGAAGTAGGGGTAGGGAATGGTTTAGCTGGGAGCTTATTTAGAAAATCGTTGGCGAATAATGGATTATACATAGAGATTTGCAGACTTTGCAAGAAAAATTACGTTGATCCATTTTGTTTGAAGGCTGCATATGGTCGTTGCGAATGGTTTTCACTGCAAATAAAAAACGATGCTCCTAGAGGGTTCATGGAATTATCAAATATATCTACATAGATTCGAACATATTTTTGAGTCTGTATTTCCAGATGCAACTTTAACAAAAAAAGTCCTGAATATTGACTTGAGAAAATATCACAAACTATTTGTTGGAGGTGGAGGACGAAACTTTTCTACCTGGTGCTTGTAGAAGGAACGAATTAAAAAACACAAGATCAGAAGATGTTAATGGCGAAGGTTCGATATTTATAATTATTATTTTAGTAAACTCAAAATATCACGAGCCATTTTTGTATAAGGGGCGAAGAGGGGGAGCAATCCCCCACAGCTACTATCATGATGAATTATATCACTTTACAGAATTGTAAAAATTGTGTTATTAGTTATAACTGTTATATTTTGTTATTTGTTTCGTATAAAGATTTGGTATTTTCTTTAATTTTACTTTATTATAGTATAATGGAATCATGAGAGTACTCAATCCAAAAAAGTATGTCATTTCGACACCGAAAATGACGTCTATAACGGATGTCATTATGAGATGTCAGAAGATAAAATATATTTCCAACTATATTTAACATACTCGCTGCTGTTAGTGTAAAATATTTGGCAGTTCTGCGAATTCTAGATGTATATTTACGCATATAAATCGTGACTAACCATAGCCTATTGTTTAATTCATGCAGATAAAATATACAATCTCTTACCATGAGCAAGGTAGAAAAAAGAATTTATCAGAAACTCTCAATTCTCAAGTGCAGTTAACTTAAGATAACAGAGGATAGGTATCTCTATGGTTTCGGCGTGTACGTGGTGTAAATTCATTTAAAACTATCTAAAGTTGAAGAAATAAAACTTCAATTTACACTAGAGCTTGTAATATTCAATTTTTATGATAAATGTTAGCAAATATTTGTTTCACCACAAGGTGACATTCATTATCAAAGCATGGGAGTTATCAACTGGCTTTTGTCTAGACGGTAGCTACGACACTGGAGGAAACTATATAATAAATGAGTAAAATATGTACTCCATGGAACATCAGATGTACATTCCTAAAGAACATCTAAAATATGTCCATATCGAGACATTCTGAAAATGTATTGAAAAAATATTTCAACGTGGAACATGCAGCGTATCTAATTGGAACGACTTTTGGAGATGTATGAGGGAATCGGTAAATAGCAAGCAGAATTATCTAAGTCTCTTTTTAAGTATTGCTGAACCATCTTAAAACAATATTTATTAACAGGTTCGATATACAACATCACTAAAGAACTTTCAAAGTATATCCCTATCGAGACATTATTCCGACGTACATTCTGAAAATGTATCAACGTCTAACATTTGTTAGCATTAATTGTTGAGATTAAATGTTACAAATTGTGATGTGAATTCGAGTTTTATTTTTTCAACTTTAGAGAGGTTAATAGAGGATGGTTTTGTACCAGATAATCGTCAAAAGACCTAAGTTTAGGTTACAACGCCCACTGGCTGGACCATTCAACTATTCTAAATAATTCTTTATTGATAAAAAACTTTGTGGAGATAAATTTATTCGTGAGTAGCAATATTGAAATAACGGCAAATTAATTACAAAATCATTCATAAGGCGCGTGTAGGAAGTGTACTGGCATACATTTTATTAAGTATTATTTAATCAATATGGTGTGTCGTTTCCGGCAAATTGGTTAATAATTTAATTATACTGTTCCAGTTTGGTACGATCTAGGTAAAGCGGTGCAACCGTAGAATTGGTTCATTTATACCCGGAAGAAGTATAACCATACCACCACAAGCGGTCCCAACAACCAGAGCAGAGATACGAATGCGGGACGCGACGACGGCGTAGTTCTACTTTCGTTTTCCCTTACGTAACGTTGCATAATACACAATATAATACATTCTTCTCAGTGCTCACAGATATTGTACCTACCTCTGGCTAGAGTGTGCTGTGCTCATTACATCATTCTAACTCTTGCACTAGTGGGCCGCGATATTTACAAACACATAGACAGCGGATATCTTTCTTACCGATTAAAGTTGGAAAGGTTTCTGGTGTTCCCATGTGTTTGTTTCTTCAAATATCCAAGTGGAATCCCACTAAAATATTAATGTCAATTGAAGCTATAAATTAAGAGCAGAAGCGCTTCATACGTTCCTTTTTCTGTATTGCTGGAACCTCTGAGGCAGCTATTTGTTCGAAATTTCGATATACCCATCAGATATATAAAATCTGAAGAACATTCAAAATAGATCCCAATCGAGACAGTATTCCAATGTCAGTAAAAAAGACATGGAAAATGTATGTAAAGGATGTTTCAACATCGAACTGCATCTAATTGGGAAGCCTTGCAGGCATCTACTCGTGAGGATGTATGAAGGAATCGGTGGAACATCATACAAACAAAGTCGTTAAAGAACATTTAAGATATCAAGACATTTTTTCGACGTCACCCGAGGACATTCTGAAAATATATCAGGAAGGATGTTTCAACGTTGAACTTAAACTGTATCTAATTGGGTTCCCTTGCAGGCATCTAGTACTCTTAAGGATGTATGAAGGAATAGTTAAAATATAGAGTAGAAGTAACTACGTTTATTTGTGTTGCTGAAACTCCTTAGACAGATGTTTATTCGCAGGTTCGATGTAAACATCAGATGTACAACATCCCTAAGGAACATTCGGAATATATCCGTATCAAGACATTATTCCGACGTCATTTCAAAGACATTCTGAAAATGTATCAGCAAAAATGTTTCAATGTAGAACATGAACTGATTGGGGCGCCTTGCAGACATCTAGTACTCTTGTGTTGCTGAACCTCCTGAGGCAGATGCTTATTCGCAGGTTCGATATAAACATCAGGTGAACAACATCGCTAAGGAACATTCGAAATATATCCGCATCAGAACATTATTCCGACGTCATTTCATGGACATTCTGAAAATGTATCAGTAACAATGTTTCAACGTAGAACATGAACTGTGTCTAATTGGGACGTCTTGCAGGCATCTAGTAGTACTCTTCAGGATGTATGAAGGAATCAGTAAAATTTAGAGCATAAGTATCTACGTTTATTTGTGTTTCTGACCCTCCAGAGGCAGATGTTTATTCTAAGGTTCGATATAAACACAGATGAACAACATCGCTAAGGAACATTCGACATATATCCGTATCAAGACATTATTCCGACGTTATTTCATGAACATTCTGAAAATGTATCAGCAACAATGTTTCAACCTATAACATGAACTGTATCTAATTGGGACGCCTTGCAGACATCTAGTACTCTTGTGTTGCTGAACCTCCTGAGGCAGATGCTTATTCGCAGGTTCGATATAAACATCAGATGAACAACATCGCTAAGGAACATTCGAAATATATCCGCATCAGAACATTATTCCGACGTCATTTCATGGACATTCTGAAAATGTATCAGTAACAATGTTTCAACGTAGAACATGAACTGTGTCTAATTGGGACGTCTTGCAGGCATCTAGTAGTACTCTTCAGGATGTATGAAGGAATCAGTAAAATTTAGAGCATAAGTATCTACGTTTATTTGTGTTTCTGACCCTCCAGAGGCAGATGTTTATTCTAAGGTTCGATATAAACACAGATGAACAACATCGCTAAGGAACATTCGACATATATCCGTATCAAGACATTATTCCGACGTTATTTCATGAACATTCTGAAAATGTATCAGCAACAATGTTTCAACCTATAACATGAACTGTATCTAATTGGGATGCCTTGCAGACATCTAGTACTCTTGAGGATGTATGAAGGAATCAGTAAAACTTAGAGCAGAAGTATCTACGTTTATTTATGTTGCTACCCTCCTGAGGTAGATATAAACATCTCAAGTTCGATATAAACATGAGATTGGGACGCCTTGCAGGCATCTACCCTTGAGGATGTATGAAGAAATCGGTGGAATTTAGATCAGATGCACCTACATCTCTTTTTCTGTGTTGCTGAACCCTCTGAGAAAGATATTTCATCAGATATATCGCTAAAGAAAATTCAAAATAGCTAGACATTTTTCCGACGTCAACCGAGGACATTCTGTAAATATATCAGGAAAGTTGAACAAGAAGTGTATCTAATTAGTTCCTCTTCAGGATGTATGAGGGAATCTGTGAAAAGAGAGTTTCTGAGCCATATCATATACGATTGAAAACAACTCTGATTACTGAAAAAAATATCATCTATTTCATAGCGCACTTTCAATAGAAATATTACTACGACTAAGACTGAATACTCTCAACGAATGATAAACAAAACAGTGAATTAAATAAAACGGACGTGAAAATTAAATGCATTCAGTCGTGTTGTTGAGTGAAGCGTATGAACGTATTGGATGCATAATTTATTAAACATCAGTCTGGATAAATTATTGTTATGAAATTGTAATAGATCATAATTATTTATGCGTAAGCGGTTTTCGCATTACATGCATTTCAATTTTTCAAAGAATACGTCTTACAAATGGAACCGATGCTAATGCACTGTCATTCAACCCACTGTTTCATTCTGCGAATACTAAACAGAGTAAAAATACATAAACACATCTATCATACGAATCTCATATTTCCTTGTGAGCTCTGCTACTTTAATCACATGTTGATGCCCTATAAATGGGCTTTCAACACGATACTAATAATTGTTTTCCGATCGTCTACCCGCTGCTGAATCTTTAGAAGATTCACCAGATACATAGGGTGTTCTGACAGAACATGTGTCTACTTATGATAATGTTAAGAATGGTGTAATCTAACCAAAAGGTAACATACAGTTATTCTTCACCTAGGCAAATACATCACTACAAAAAGCGACAAAACTCAACAAAAAATACATCGTAAACTAAATAGTATATTAAGTAAGGACGCTAAGGACGTTTTAAAGATCGAAAAGATGGACGGTGTTCATGGTCATTCTTCAGGATGTTTACGTTTGATTGAAACTTTTTTTTGATAAATAGAACAAGTTTTGGAAGTATTCTATGAAACACGAGTAAATAGCTATTATGTTTTGTTATTTTGTCTTCTCTAACAATGTCAGTAGGGGGAATGTTTAAAACATACGTTTAAATTTTTATTGGGAATGGAAGAATTGCTGTTTCGTATTTATGTTTCAAGGTTTGGTCTTGTGGAGAACCAAATATTGAATAATAGGTATTACCAGAATGTCTAACATAATAATTGCTATTGTATTTGGGTATACAACACATTGTGCGATGAAATAAATAAAGAAATAAAAAAAAAATTCCTTACCAAAATTATCGTGAAGAAAACTGATGAAAACACACGCAGTAACAAGCTTTGCCATCTTCCGAATTAAGTTCTTATAACTGAACCTAAATTCGCGTGTAACATTAACCTGACAACAACACTGCAAATAAACAACAAACAATCGTAACAGTATCACTTCATTCACAATCTGTTAAACTATACTTTTATAATAATTCGTAGCGCAAATTAATTCAATTAGGTCTTTATTTTTACTGTAATTAGCACGAATATATTCACCGACTGATTGACGGACATGGAATTCTGAACTGACTGGATTTAAGCTCGCGGCCTTTGGTTCGGTCAGCCCGACTCGATCATATGTCTTAGACGTCAACAAGCCAAGCTAATGGCCTTCCATTTTAGTAGGCTATGGCTATACACACATGTGACGTAGATGCTGAAGATTGTTCGATATGGGAACAATAAACTATCGAGTTTTCTCTCAGATAGATCCCTCCATGTGATGGTTGACGGAGTAGGAGTATCCTCCGATACAATGGCTGCCATCTTTAAAAGACCACAACTTTTTATGGGAGAATCAAATCGAATATTTTTACATGAAACGCCTCCCTCAAATTGGCCACGCAGCTCACCGTTCAATTTTTACTAGCTAGTTCCGGAACACGCCGTATATTCACTAGCTTAACACCCGCAGGAGAGATAATATCTTGCAAGCAATTAGAATGCGATGATGGTTTCGAAATACGTCAACTTATACTCTATGTCATGACATTGAAAGTTTATTTGAATTGACAACATATGCATTTTACAACTCTATGTATAATTGTAATATTTTGCTGTCAGGTGTCTAAGTGAATCTTACATTCATCATACCACAGAGCAATTAATTTGATGTAACAGTATTTTAAAGTAACCATAGTCTATGATCTATAGATTGAAGGTGCGGGTTAAATATATAATTGTGAAGACATTTGGGCTGTAAAATAATAGATATATAAACACACAAAAAGCATAGACTATAAAGAAAGTAGAAGATGACCAAGTTTCATCGAAAACAAGTTCGGAATATGATATTTTCTCTTCAGTACCTCTCTACATTATCGTTAATTTTAGAAGATTGTTAAAAACAGTTTCGCAGCGTGCTACAAAGAAAAGTAATAATGATCCATAGACATGCCATAAGTAGTTATACAACCTCAATATTTACAATTTATAGATATTAAGACGGCCCTTCATAAAAAACAACAATAAATTAAAATCAAGTCTGAATCAGAACTCCACCTTTACGTTGTTCGAACTACGTTTAAATGCATTTTGAAGGAACCTTATGGGCGTAACTTCTTCTTTACACCCGTATCCCTTGTGCGAAGCAGGTGGACACATGCTAGGTAGAAAAATATAATTATCCTTTCTCATTCTGTCTTTTTTCTACCTCATTTAATTCCCTATTTTTTGTCATTTTTATAGAAATATAATATGAATATTCGAAATAGATCGATATCGATGAAAACATTTTTTTTTATATTCCCACTAAAATGTTCTACAATAAGAACATATTGTTTTGTAATTTTAATAAAATAGTTGCGACTATTTTGGATTTGTTTTATTTACTGACGCTCATTTACCGGATTCAAAGGAGGCGATCCCTTCTTTAAATATTATGTTTTAATTACCACCTTATATTCAAAATAGAATTAGGCATGGTATTAATGAGTGAGTGTGCCCCAAAAGGGATCGATTTAAGCTTTTGCTACACTCACGCCGTCATTCGCAAAAGCCAATAAAGAGTGACCGTCGCAGTCTGTCTAGTTGCGTCTAGAGCTTCAAACTAAATTGCATTTTCGTTCTAAGCTGGTTGGCATTTCAAACCGCGATGTGAACGCCGAATGCATTTGTCTAAGTGCGTTCTATCTTGGAAGTGGATAGACTATTATAGTAAGCTACAAATCTATTAAAATGAATCAGTCGGCATCAAAGAAAGAAAGCGGCATTGGTACACAAGCCTGACAAAGTCCAGACATCTGGGAAACCTAGTTCTCTCAACGCCCGCCCGTAAATTGTGGATACTGGATAGCGTTACGATACGCGTACTAATTACCGATTTTATAGGCACTATTTCTCTCTACAATCGGTCAGATAGTTGGCGTACCGCACAGTGCGCGAAACGAAGCGAATAGCGTAAATTATTTTGACGGACCACTCTGCGCAATAACTCGAAAACGGCTGGAGGTACCACATTGAATTTACAAACCAGTGAATTTTGATCAGCATATCTGAGTTCTGTGAAAATTTTGAGTGAATCGGAGTCACCGTTCACCAAGACGTGCCATAAGAGCTGCAAGTAAGTAATACCTTGTTCGCTACCGCTGATTTTTGGAGGAGAGTTCTCTTTTTCCATGTTTTGCGATCTCTTGGTTTGTCATCTGGTTTCCTTTTTTGTTTTCTACTTGCATCAACCGATGCTATCTTCTTTTCTCTACTGCTTTGCTGGTCATTATTATCTTCGTTATGATCTTTGATTCTGTTTCTAGCATGGTGCTTTTGTTAATTTTCTTCTTGTTTCCGTTTCCGCTGTTCCTCTTCCTTGCATCACTTCGGAATGAAGTGTGTTCTGGAATGTTCTCTTCTTTAGAGTACATGAATTGGTAAATCAATTTTTTCTCTATTCTGTACGTGTAACTACCAAAACTTCCATGCCATGCGAGTATTTGCGTTAAGTAGCTCATGTAACATATATTTTGGCCGTCTCAATTATTTTGGGATCTTTCCTTTGCTAGTACATAGTTGTAGCGGTATCATTCTTGATAGTTTTGTATCCCCTGCAAATCCTGGTTGCTAATTGCCTTTACATATTATTATTATCTATTATGTTTTGATTTATTTTCCTCAAGTGGTTCTATCCATAGAAGTGCACCATATAGAACGATGGATTGGGATACCGAGGTAATACGTTTGGATTCCTTCAAATCTTCAAAATCAGAAATGATTCTCATCAGAGATGTTCTTATTTCTCTTGCTCTTTCTGTGACATTCCTCAATGGGTTGTTGGAGTTAAAATTCATATCTAATGTCACTCCTAGATATTTTATCAGCATTTTGGGTCTTATATTCATATCATTCAGGTTAAATTTGGCTGACAATAAGTATACGAACAATAGGAAACAGTTAATTAAAACACCCTTAGATTTAGTTTCTAGCGTTGCTCGGAGCAGAGCTGGAGATGATACCAAGTTTAATATGATTTTTCAGGATCCGCTTCGAGTTGTTCTAATGTCGTACCAGGAAATTGCGAAGGATCAAATGGGCCTTGGTTTTGAGTTCTTCAGTTGGTATGATCCTGTAAGCACGTAGGCCAAGATGCAGGCAAAATTGGCTATAGTGTCGTGGAATAAATAGCTTTGGAGCAGGACGAAGTGCACGTGAAGTTGTTGCAACATGATAAGAACTTTGGACATACATTTAACGTGTTCTTCCCATGATAAACAGTGACAAGTAAAACTGATATAACAATAATCCATAAATTTTACTTCATATATGATGTCTTGAGAGTTGAAAGATTGTTGTGTCTCTATTGGAAACCCCGTTATAGAAAGAAACAATATCATTCCATTTGTTATGTAAAATATATAAAGAGATTTCGTAAACAATAATGAAAGAAGAAGAGCAAAAACGTAACTTTTGTGAACGTAGGTTAATAGTTATCGCCAAAGGCTACTTAAAGCAGATGTTAAAATCGAAGTGGATATTTCTGTTCCCATGGTAAAAAACACTTAGGCAAGATCGGAATGGCAATAAATCTATCGTAGTAGCTTTAGCACTCATATAATAACATAGGTGAAGAAGAGAAGAGAGAAGATGGTCATCTCGAGGATGTGATTAAAGTCACTAGATCTTACCTGGAGTTCGCCGTTCACATTATACCGGAAGTCGTAACTGGTTCCAGCAATCAAGTTGTCTGTTGAAGCCCGAAGGACGCGATATAATGAGCCTTCAAAGGAAATATGTCGTTCAGTTGAGAGAAGTTAGTTACATTACCGAGGCAAAAACACCCGTTCCGTTCCATCGGTGGTCGGGTCAGCAGGTTCATTAGCTTCCACAAGTGTTGGAGTTTGTGTCGAGCGGATGTCAAACCAGCGTTGGCTCTCTGTTCTTCTTTTTCCTATAATTATTTCTCGCGTTTGACTTTTTACAGTGGTTACCACTTGAATGCGTGCCTTACAAGTCGACAGTCCCATGATGGTTCACTGTATCTGACAACCTTTTCATTCATAATAAATATTATTGAATCTTGTCTTCAAAGAGAGAATAATGCATTTGATGAACAGTTACCTGGAATCGTAAATTTGTCGTCTTATTTGTTTCCTAATAGAGTTTAAAACTAATCCGGAAGTGTCCCTAACCTAATTCGTGAGAAAGTCATTTGAAAAGCGGAGAGTTAAATCATTACGGATCTTCAGTCTTGATTGGGCTAAATATAAGAGTTGAAGAGATGAAGTGATTGAATCTCCTTAAAAGAAAAAAAAAATAATATAATAAGATTCTTGACCCAGTATGAATTATATAAAAAATTCTCGGGAATTAGGTCACATTAACACTCTGTTATAAATGTTCGTCTTTACGTACGTTTCGGTCTCACGACCATCATCAGAAGACCTATTTTGTTAAAAAGGGGGTTAACTAAAACTAAATAGCACAAGCGTCCATATCGCACAATCTTCAATCAAAAAGCTCACGCCGTCGAAACGAACATAACCACGAATAATCGAAAATTGTATCGTTAATATTAAAGTATAGATTTTTTGTAACAAGAAACCACTGTTAAGTAATATTCTCATAATGTACAAACGCATATTGCTATGGTCTCAAAGCAACTGAAGTTCGAAGCTATTTGTTTGTAATAACTCGACCCAGATGTAGATTTATGACGTACTTGAAAAGGTTTTAGACCTGCATTGGAATTTAGTTTACTTTAAGCGTTCTTCCTAAAATATATTTTTAACATTATAAAGACGTATGTAGGAATTTGCAAGAGTTTCAATTAATCAAGTTAGTATAAATCTGACTCAATCCCTGAATATCATTCCTATGATTTACAGAATTTGAATCCCTTTTTATGTGAATCATCTCCAGGATAGATCTTTTATAATAATTGGTTTCTTTAGTTAAAATATTAACATTTTTGTAATCAAATTGATGGTTATAATCAAAACAGTGCTTAGCAAGGGCGGTGGAATTTTCTAAGTTATTATTTCTTGTGCTATATTTATGGCCGTACATTCTTTTTTGTAAATATTGTTTAGAGATTCCAGTATAAGTTCCATCACAATCTAAACAATTCAATTTATATACTGTGTGGGTTTGTTTATCTTTAGGTATTACAGGTTTTAGATTTGAGAAATATTTCCCAACACAGTTAGTAGGTTATTGCGCAACATTTATATCGTACTTTTTCAAACATTTCTTAATTTTTTCTGAGGTCTCCGGAATGTATGGTAAAGTTGTATAATTGTCTGTATTACCTGTTATGTTATTTTTATAAGAAGAACCATTATAGATTTTGTTTATTCTCTTTAATGATAGGATTGTAGAAAGTTTTTGGGTAGCCATTCATTTCCAATGCATTACGAACAATTTTTAAATTTTTGGGACGGTCCTCTGCGTGGGATAATTTTACCGCGCGGTCTGTGAGGCTGTTTATGACACTTTTTTTATAACAAGCTGGTGCAACGGAATTGGAATGAAGATAACGTTGAGACCAGACTTCTTTAGTAAACCAAGAAGTTTTTATTTTTCCATCTGCATCATGCCTAATGGTCATATCTAGAAAATTAATGTTATTGTTTATTTCTATTTCACAAGTGAATTGAAGTTTACAATGTTATATTAACAAAAATGTTAATATTTTAACTAAAGAAACCAATTATTATAAAAGATCTATCCTGGAGATGATTCACATAAAAAGGGATTCAAATTCTGTAAATCATAGGAATGATATTCAGGGATTGAGTCAGATTTATACTAACTTGATTAATTGAAACTCTTGCAAATTCCTACATACGTCTTTTTAATGTTAAAAATATATTTTAGGAAGAACGCTTAAAGTAAACTAAATTCCAATGCAGGTCTAAAACCTTTTCAAGTACGTCATAAATCTACATCTGGGTCGAGTTATTACAAACAAATAGCTTCGAACTTCAGTTGCTTTGAGACCATAGCAATATGCGTTTGTACATTATGAGAATATTACTTAGCAGTGGTTTCTTGTTACAAAAAATCTATACTTTAATATTAACGATACAATTTTCGATTATTCGTGGTTCTGTTCGTTTCGACGGCGTGAGCTTTTTGATTGAACATTGTGCGATATGGACGCTTGTGCTATTTAGTTTTAGTTAACCCCCTTTTTAACAAAATAAGTCTTCTGATGATGGTCGTGAGACCGAAACGTACGTAAAGACGAACATTTATAACAGAGTGTTAATGTGACCTAATTCCCAAGAATTTTTTATATAAGAAGAAAAAATTGTTATTACAAAACATAAATTAATAATTATGCTCATAATCCGAAAAATATGGAAAACACTCAAAATATTGATTAAATCAAAGAATCCCATTTTATTCAAAACAAATTATTTTGGAAACAAATCATGATAACAAAAGTTGAGTCAGATCAAATTAAGCTGGAATGTTAATCTTATTTTTCATAGAGAGCATTGATACTAACAGGGGTAGAACTTCACCATCCCCTCTCTGGTCAGATAATAATCATCTTAGAATTGCATGTAGCCTCTAAACATTTACGTTATTAACTCTGGAGGAATTGGGATTAATTCTAATAAATAGATTAGATAATAAATATGAATCTGACATTATCAAGGACAAGTCTTTTGATATTATTGGTCCTATGAAACAACTTGGTTAATACTTCAACGAAAACTGAGGTTTTCTCTTAGCAACTCAATAATTCTACAATTTTGCCAGTACCTTAAACTGCGAACGCGAATGAAGCTATCAAATTTCGACTTTCCGATACATTTCCATATTTGGAAATGTACTTGAGCTAGCTGGCTCTCAACCAGTTCTTTTCAGGTTCTAGGAAGGCAGCTACAGTTCAATTTAAAGGTTAGGGCAATTTGATTTCTTCAATTCAAGCTCTCAATTTACTCAAATCAAATCCTGATTTTGCTATTTTGAAAGCTGATAAAGGAAACTGCACTATTGTCATGAATCGTTCAGATTATGTAACAAGATCCTGCAACATCTCCAAACTAATTCCTATAAACTCCAACCAAAGATCCCATCCCATCTATAGAACGTTCAATTTCACAAATTATCCGTCATTCTTCCCTTCCTGATTCAGATAAGAAATTTGTTATCCCCCATTATTCAAAATGTCCCCGTTTATATGGTTTGCCTAAAATTCATAAACCCTCAGTTCCCCTGAGACCAATCGTCAGCAATATCGGATCTCCTACTTATGAACTCTCTTCATATCTGTCATCTATTCTCAAACCCCTTGTAGGTAATTCCAATAGTTTTATCCAAAATTCAAACGATAAAAGTTGACCCAGGCGATTTGTTCGACAGCTTCGACGTCGAACCACTCTTTACCAATGTTCCCATTCCAGACACCCTCCCCATAATTTCTCAATTTTACCTGCCAAACACATTTCAATGGACTTGCTGCCGTTAATTGATTTTTGTCTATCCTCCACAAATTTTCTGTACGATGGCAAGTTTTACGAGCAGTCCTCGGGAGCTGCCATGGGTCCCCCACTTTCTCCAATCATGACTAATATCTTCATAGAAACGTTTGAACAAGATGCCATTGACTCATCTGTTCTCAAGCCGAAATATTGGCTTAGATATGTCGACGACAGTTTTGTTATTTGGCAACATGGTCGCGAAAAGCTTGTTCCCTTCCTCAATCATTTGAATTCATTACATCTCAATATCCTTCTCACCATGGAAGTCGAATCGCAAGGTTCACTCCCGTTCCTAGATGTATTGGTTAGTCGACAGACTGACGGTACTTTAGGACATTCTGGGTATCGAAACCCCACTCATACCGATAGATTTTCCCCCACCACACTGCCCAAAAGCAATCTGTCATAAACTCCTTGGTCCACAGAGCTGTCAACTTATCTCAACCTCAATCCTTAAAATCAGAATTGAAACATGTTTCATCTCCCTTATTATCAAACAATTTCTTCCATTACAACATACAAAAAGTCATAAAGAAATACACTTCGCCTAAAAATTCAAATCGACGTGAGCCACAAACACCCCGCCTACTTTATCCACTGCCTATCTTCCATATATTGAAAATATAACAGATCGAATTTCCAAAATCCTTAAAAAACATAATATTTCTACCCGGTTTTCCACACTTCCAAAATTATCTCAGTTTTACAAGCCTATCAAATATCCCCTTCCTTCTCTTCACTTAGAAGCTGTTTATAGCATTGCCTGTTTTTGCGGTAAAGTCTACATTGGTGAAACAGGTCGTACAGTAGCTACTCGTGTGAAAGAACATGAGCGCTGTATAAGGCTTCGTAACACCAGTAGATCTGCACTTGCGGAACACAAGTTTGACACTAATCATCGAATCCTTTTCGAAAATACTAAAATCCTAGCCCAAGCCTCAAACTTCTATCAGCGAAAAATCCTTGAAGCTATAGAAATCCTAAAACATCCAAATAATCTGTTTCAGTTCAAGCCTCAAGCCTACCCTGAAGATGCCACCTGTAATGGTTATCGAAACGTCGGCATCAAGTCGAGCTATTGTGACGCGGAATTCATCCGGGAGCCAAGATTTTTCATGCTGATAAAATCCTGTAAACATGCTGGTAGGTCGTTGGTGTACACAATGTAATAAAGTGGACCTAAGACTGAGCCTTGAGGATAATTGAATACCCTTCAAAATGAAGCATACTCTTGAAAATTAAGACTACTTCTACAATTAGAAGGGTATTTGTCACTTCAAGGGACAAAGAAAACAATCAGTATGATAAAGAGTGTAGTTTCAAAAACATTAGTCGACCTGCCCGAGTCTCTTTCTTCATAGAGTTTTCAAAAATTGAAAAATTTATAAATGGCCAAAAACATACAAAATCAATTTATCCCTTACATTTGGACTGCAGTGTATATTTGCACCCTTTTTACAATTGATGAATCTCAATAAAGAATTTAGTCGCAAGGGTGTCTTTAATCGTTAGAAGGAAAGATAGAGATCTGTGTACAAAGTACAAAATGAACGTTCACTTCAATTTGAATTAGTTTATTATGAAGTAAACGCCTGTGAAATAAACAACTGTCAGTTTGTTACTTAATTCTAGTTCATTCTGCATTAATGAATTAATTTGTTGACCGGAATTTAATGATGCCATATAAGTATTTGCGTAAAGTTCAACGTGAAAGAACTCCGCATAACAAAAGACCTAACTTCTTTTATCCACACACACACAAATGCTTGCATTATATTGTAACAAGTTTTGAGAAGATATCTGAAAGCAATGAACTATGCATCCGGTATTTTCTTTTTTTGCATCATTTATCACCGATGTGCTCGGCGTATTGAAAAAAGGAACATGATTGATGTTTAAGCCCGTCACTGACTTAGAGAGGCGGACGAAATCTTTCTTTGTCCGAAAACCTGCTTGGTCGGACGGAATACCTGGCTTCGGAGGAAATGCAGAAGAGGACCGCGGTCCTCTCGACCCGACAGAACGAATGCAAAACGGCGTAAAAGAATGTAGCAGACTTTCTCGACTATACATTTGACGTTGGCATGTTTAGAAATTCCGATATTACGTAGGTAATCGATCTATGAATATGAAATAATTGAACCACATCCTATCTCATGATTCTTACGTCCTCTGTTTCTAAAAAATCTAATAATAAAGCACTATAACTATTTATTTCTTAGTAATTATTATCAGCATTTGTCATTTTATACTTTTATACTAGTACTAACTGCTAATACCAGTAGAAGAAAGCGTCGACTCCGCCGTCACGATGTGGTTCCCTCAGTTTGAAGTCTTAATACATATTTCAAATAAGTAGAAACAGCTACAGGCTTTAAATAAGAAGTAGTCACTCTTATCCACTAAAAATACTCTTACAGTGTGAACTCTTTTATAGTTTTTTAGCTAAAGCCTTGGAAAGACGTAAAATTATACTCTAGGTCTTGTGATATCTATGATATGTTATGTGTTGAATAGTAGACTTTCGCGGATAGTTAATCTTGAAAATTCTTCTTTTCCTGATCGATTCCGCGTCACAATAGCACAACTTGATGCCGACGTTTCGCCAACTATTACAGGTGGCATCTTCAGGGCAGGCTTGAGGCTTGAACTGAAACTGATTCTACTGGTTTCTGTAGCGATATTTGTTGTAGAAAAAATTTTTCACGCTACGCAGTTCACCTGACCCTGTCGTTTCGTGATCATGTGCGAAGTGGAATTTTCGAGGGTGGGTTTCCAAATGTTGGGAAGGTAATATCCTGAGTCATGGCTTAGATTGTTTGGATGTTTAAGGATTTCTATCGCTTCAAGAATTTTTCGCTGATATAAGTTTGGGGGCTCGGGCTAGGATCTTAGAAATTTCGAAAAGGATTTGATGATTAGTATCAAACTTGTTTTCTGCAAGTGTAGATCTACTGGTGTCACGAAGCCTTGTAAAGCGCTCATGTTCTGTCACGCGAGTAGCTACTGTACGTCCTGTTTCACCACCAGTGGTATGTTAGCCGACAAAATTAACGAAAACCGATGAAATTAATTTTAATCGATTGCAGATCATTAGAAGGTGAAAGGAGGTCTAATTAGACCATTACGAGGTCAATGGTTAATTAATAAGAAAATTATGAAAATATGACCGTGAAGTTAGCCGACACGCATAAAAATATACATTTAATTAGAAAACTGACTAGCTAGATCGATGGAAAATCGTTGCAGGTTCCGAAAACATCAAATTCGTCGTTATGAGGTCATTAGTTATTTAATAATTAATAGAAAACATAATTCATGATTTCCACTTCCTGCCATTGGGATCTCGAGCACTGCTGCGCATGCGTATTCATCGTGACAATTTTTGAACTGTCAAACGTCATCCTTTGACGTGCGTTTTGTTTTGACGTTTGTTTGTTTTGATTTTTACTTTATTTACTTTATTTTGATTTTTACTTTATGAAAAATGTCTATAGTTTCATAATTAAGATTATTAAGAATTGAATATGCTGTATCAGACTGAAAACTCTGTCATGTGAAATATGGATTAGCTTAGGTAATTTGGAATTGTTATGTGTATTTTAAGAAAAGTGCGTGCTAATTAAAAAGGCTGTTTTCATACATTTTAGACTGATACGCTCAACAAGTTGCATTATAAAAATGTTTCTACAAATTATTAACATAATAACATAAATTGTATTTAAATAATAAAACATTTAATTCATTTCCTGATATCTTTTTACATATATTTTAATGTTTTTGAACAAGCCGTTGAAGAATATATGTAGTTGTATGAAACCCATAAAAGCCTTTTTTGGCAAAGGTGTTTTTCGCGGAATCCTTTTTTAAGCCGAAGACGCCAACGTAAATTTTCCAAGCTGGATCTCACACAGGAAATCTCCATATTAGGTAGACTGAAAAAGAAAATCACACAAAGTAAACAAAGCAGACAAGTTAATGCGATAAACAATTGTAAAAAGTTACGTATCTGATGATGAACGACCGGGTTGTACTATCCGCAGCATTTTCTTTCTGCGTTGTTGTTTTCCATTGATTTTCGTAGTTTTTCAAATCAAAACAAACAAACGTCGAAACAAAACGCACTTCAAAGGATGACGTTTGACATTTCTAAAATTGTCACGATGAATACGCATGCGCAGCAGTGCTCGAGATCCCAATGGCAGGAAGTGGAAATCATGAATTATGTATTCTATTAATTATTAAATAACTAATGACCTCATAACGACGAATTTAATATTTTCGGAACCTGCAAACGATTTTCCATCGATCTAGCTAGTCAGTTTTCTAATTAAATGTATATTTTTATGCGTGTCGGCTAACTTCACGGTCATATTTTCATAATTTTTTTATTAATTAACCATTAACCTCGTAATGTTATAATTAGACCTCCTTTCACTTGCTAATGATCTACAATCGATTAAAATTAATTTCATGGGTTTTCGTTAATTTTGTCGGCTAACATAACACAGGTTGTTTCACCAATGTAGACTTTATCGCAAGAACAGGGAATGCTATAAGCGCCTTCTAAATGAAGAGGAGGAAGGGATTGATTTGAATTTTCAGTCGAATTGTATCTTTTATGGCTTTTTGTATGTTACTTACTTACTTTTGAGCAAGATGCTATTGACTCATCTGTTCTCAAGCCGAAGTGTTGGTTTAGATATGTCGACGACACTTTTAGTTATTTGGCAACATGGTCGTGAAAATATTCTTCCCTTCCTCAATCATTCCCAATCCGAATCTATCCGAAAGTCAAGAATTTTCGTGTTATGTGTTGTCATAGTAGTCCGGCCCGCCTCAATTTCGGTTTAGGGAGTGGCACGTCAGCAATTAATATGATACTTAGACAATGCCTTGAAACGCCTAGATCCAGAAGATGTACATCAAATTTCCGGCCGTGCAACTCTCCAAGCCGTCGTTAATTTTACATAATACTCGCAAGGTATGATTTAGTTACCAAAGTCAAAGTTGCTGACGCTAATGTGGCCTATTTCCCGAGAATTTATATATAATTCATACCTGGGTCAAGAATCTTTAGTATAATTTTACAAGAGGTTCATAGTCGATATAGAAAATAAAACCGATAGGTAAGTTTCAAATACAGGAATGAAAAATTAAACTACAGAAGACGGAGCATAAAGCTTTAAATCCATATCATTTATTTGTCTTAAATTTGCAGCTGTGAATATTGAAATTGCTGCTGTAACTTGAGGTTATTGCACACGCACTTCAAAATAGTAAATATTACTTTACTCAAATTACTCAAGCATTATAGTTCCTGTAAACATTGTACATAAACAATAACACACAATTATTCACATGGCACCACTATTGATAAAATATCAAGAATTAGACAATCCGAGAATAGAACAGAACATTTTAAATACGGTCGTCCGTTATCACATGGAGAGTGTTGACACAATGAAAGAATTTGGGTTAATTGGCGCGCAAGTAATTATATAACGTTGTCAAGAAGTAGCACCTTGCGATATAAAATTATACTATTTATAAGCCCCATTACTACTCTTATATGCTTAATCAAGCCAATTGAAGAGATCAAGAAGGTTAGCGCGAAGAAAGTGGATGTAATAAGAGTGGCGTCTTCGCGTGTTAAGAGTAATTTCAACAACAGCGACTGACTAGGTTTTGCTACTACCACATTACAGATAATCGAGATTGTATAACATGATGAAGAAGTGAATCTAATAGTATGCAAGGTCTATTAGTTATTACTTTGGTTTAATAATAGTTAACGGGTACAAGTTGATGATAACGTTTGCCCAGAAGCAGACATCGCTGAAATATCGAAATATTCATTTATTCAATCTAAGTCATATATTTCAAATAAATACAAACATCATTGCCTTCAATTTTTACTGAGAATTTATTGTTATGTGCCTCAAATTTGGCAAATTACGGAAATAAAACTGTATTGTTTTGTGAACTATAGTATTTTATTGAACAATAACGACAACAGTGTTTTTCACAAACATGTGAAAATGTGAATGTGTATTTAATTGTCTATGCATACTTATGTATTATTGATATGGGTAAATTCTGTTTAACATGGTATGATATAGAGAGCTTACTTACTTTTTAGTCCAGGCTGTGAACCGGGATTTTAGCTATAATTAAAAAAAAACATGTAAGTTTGAATCAAAAAATTTTTTTTGCATTAGCTTCAGGAGGTTCTCAGGATCATTCATACACCTTAAAACCTCTTGGGAACCCCAACCCCACCCATTGGGGGCGAAAATCGCTCGAAATCTCCAAGTCTTTTCTACAAAAATAGGTATTTTGGCATTTCGAGTGCACCTAGGGGGTTTTTTGAGTCGCTGAACACGAATCCGTAGTCACATTTACTTGCAATCCATTGTAGGGTGGTCAAATCGACAAAATTGGCCAATTTCGCACCCCTAATATGTCATTTTGCAATTTACGTGTTTTAGGCAGTTCGAATGCACCAAGGAGGTTTTTTGGGTCGCTGATCATGAATCCGTCGAGATTGAAATTTAACATGGATAACATAAAAAAACACAGAAAAGGGTCAAATAGTAAATATTACTTTGCTGCCTCAATTACTAAAGTTCCTGTAAGCATTGTGTATTAACAATAACACACAATTATTCACTTTATGAGTATGTCGAATAGTCTTCGCCCATTATTCTGGTGTTGGTTCTCTTAGGGTCTTTCCACATATCCACCGATTTTTCCTCCGAACTACCATCTGTGTGTCAACGTGATCTCTGTATTAGGTCCATCAGAGTGTTCATAAATTTTCCTTTAACGATTATGAGTAGGTCGTCGGCATACCTGATCACGTGACATCCTAGGCTGGCTACTTTTTTCAATCTACCATCAACCACTATGTTCCAGATGGTGGATGAGAGTGCTCCCCCTTGTGGTCATCCGTTTTTCACAGAGCCACTTATCGTGGTGTCACTTCTGGAGACTTGGAGTCTCTGTTTTTCAGCTTTTGAAGTTTAGTTCTATCAAAATTTAGACTCATAGCAAATAATGATCTGTAAAGTAATTTAATAAATCGACAGTTTATATCGGCAACTCTGTAATGCGTTGCCAACTGTTGAAACGGAATATAACTAGCTTGAATCCAGTAAATTCTTGAGTCAACTAGAAGCCATTCCTAATATGTACCGAAATAACGATGAATTGATGAATAATGACAAGTATACCATTAATAGTTCACAATAAAATTTGTTTTTACCTAAAGATGATACAATTATTAAGGCCTTCTCTTTTTGCTCTACACTACTCTGTGAATGTGACTATTACAGCAAATAACAGTTTCAATTTTGTTGTTTCTCTGGAAATACGCATAAGATTCTAAAAACGTCTACGGGAAAAAGGTGTTTGGGATTTTACATACATACATGTTTAATTCATACAGTATCAATTAATATTCAATAAAATTATCATCTATAAACTCTTCATACGCTAATTGTTCTAGCTTGGGAATTTGCCTGGTACCACCCACAAATTTAATAAGACCTATTTGTTAATGTGTTTTTCAAAAGCCGTATAATTATTTAAGCGTATGAAATTCCCTAGAAGAATTCCACGTATTTCTTTCTGCTAAGAATCAATCTGCGTTTTGTTTTCTTAAAAATTCGAGTGGGTATTTCCGGCCATTTGTCGACAACTCTTATAAAAGCCTCCACATTTCAACACGACCTGTTTACATTAGATTAGTTTCGGTTAACAAAAAACATTCTACCATCATCATCATGGATCATCGGAATATAACTGTAATCTGAGATTACGAACTCTGGAATTGAACATGTGGCCCCCACACTTTAGTTTAGGTAATTAATACCATATTACGGCTACTATACGTTGACTTCTTCGGCTCCACTTCAATTTTTGATTTATTCATTCACCCACGGAAATGTTACATTCTTCCCATTTAATATTCATGTACATATACACATGCATACGATTTATTGCTGTACATGTCAAACATTGAAATAAAAGGTAATTAATACTATTCAATGGTCTTCCTTTAGGTGAACATATTTCTCGAGATGATAATTTCAGATTTCTTCCTCTCATAGTCTGTTATTTTTGTTTGACCACAGTGTCAATATCAATAAGAGAGTCTATATGCAGCCAGATCAGGACTTTTTGGGAATCCGAGTTCAAGTTATAATAATTAGGATCACCACCTTTTACATTAACCAAGAAAGAGAAATAGTGGAGTCAATCTACGAAAAAATAGGACGAGGTTCGTAAAAATTTGATAGAGGTTAGCGACCTGGAAAAAATGATGTCATATGATAAAAATAATAAGAATCCAAAATTTCGATCAGCAATATTGGGTGGAACCATGTCTAACTAACAAAACTGTTTTTTTGCCCTTTTTCAAGGTCAGGTTTGAAGTTTTTTTTTTTTTTGGAACCCTTGAACTTCCGGCTGAGGCACTTGTATCAATAGTTGTCACAACAATTCTTTTGTTTTCCATAGATACACTAAAATCCAATTATTGAAGCAACTATATTCTGTTTATTTTTGCTACTAGCATAATTTCTTAAAGCTATATAACAATTTGAATTAGACTCCTTACTTCATGATAACCCCATAATTCCCAAATAGTTGTAGTGTTTACCAAATGTTCGAAGAAAAAAGTAACTGTATGTAATTGTATGAAATAAGAATAAAGAATATTGTTTATTCAGCTTCCTTGAAAGATACTTTCCGAAGCTGGAACTGAAAGGCAGAGTTATGTGAAGTCATTCACATTCACATTGTAAAATGTATAAGATTCATTTATACTTCTAATTTGAAAAAAAAAAAACAAGTAGCTCCTGATTTTTATTGTCATTTTCAATAAAATTGTTTTTGAAAACAAAATTGTGAAGCAATATTCAGTTTCTTACATATCATTTGAATGATACAAATGATACAATGATCATTTGAAGCTGATATATTAGTGAATGTAATGATTAATATATAATCAATGGTGAATGTGAAGTTCATGTTACAGCAATTTAGTTGGGAAAATTGTGTTTCAGCTATTTGCGATATGTATCCAGACCATGACAATAATCATTATTTGTAAAGTTATAACTACAAAAACGGGCAAATGTAGTTGGGATAAAAGTCTTAACGTCACACAATTCCTATTTTTTCGTTGATGCAGTATCTTCAAGGGACCCCAAAATCAATAGACACGCTCAAATTGTTGTTCGTAACATTTGTGCGATCGCGGTTTGTGTATGTATCTGTGATTTGGTTCCATAGTTATGCCGTTCATAGAGACGCCCTGGAATCTGTTCAGCGCCACTTTTTTAAGTACCTGTGCTTCATGATAGACGGTTTTTATCCTCTCATGGGCATTCCTAATTATTTCCTGTCAGATAGATTCAATATGTCATCCCTTTCTCGCAGAAATAATTATGTAATCTAGGCCAGTTTGTTCAAGTTGCTCAATAACTTAATTGACTGCCCCATGCTGCTCGAAAGAGTCAATTTTCTAGTTCCTCGGCTGAACTCGCGGTCTGTAAATACTTTCTACCTCCAACTCCTCGTACTAGCATACTTTAATTATCTCCATTATTTTGCATGTGCCACCAATTACACTCATTCTAAATATGATATTTTCAATTCTAGCTTAAAACAGATTGCTCGCCTAATGCAATGAAACAATATTCATACTTTTCAGCTCTTTCTTTTTTCTTTTCCTCTTTGTACATTGGTGTGATAAATAGTTTTGGCTATTTTTAAGCTATTGCATATAGCTTTTATCGCGGGCTTTGAGCGCGGCGACCGAATCAAGAAATTCCGTAACGAAAAATAATGTAAGACCTGAACACCTAACATGTGTCAAATTAATTAATTAATTTGAAGTTTCTAAAAGTGAGAAATTTCGTTATTTTATACGAATGTTATAACACTCTAGCGCTTTGGACTCACGTGGCCTATCGAAATTAGAAGGTTCGAATTATCTAAAAACATAATTGCATGAACTCCAGACGTCCTATGTAATTAGATACGAACGAAATCATTTTGACATATGGCTCTAGGAGCTCGCTACGCGTCAGTTAGAGTTTATACGTTAGACGCGCGTAGCAGAGACCTGAGAGTACCTGTTTCTATTAAGCTATTGCATATATTGCATATAGCTTTTATCGCGGGCTTTGAGCACGACGACCGAATCAAGAAATTCCGTAACGAAAAATAACAGGAACTCGTTTATGTTGCGCTCTCTCGGGTGACTAATATTGAAAAATTGTATATCACGACAAAAAACGATAATTCTAAATTCAAGTTTTATAATAATCGAAGGCAAGCTGCATCGGCTGCATCTTTGTTGCAAGAATTCAAAAGACTGCCTTTAAAAAGTGTTCAGAAGACAGCTCAAAGTGTCTTAGATTTCATTAGTAATAGAAATGGCATTTCAATAATGACTTTCAATTGCCAAAGTCTAAATAGTCACAAATACGATTTACAAGATTCAGTTACGAGACAAACAAATGTGTTACTTCTTACCGAAACTTGCATGGCGCATGATAATCCGATTGAAATACCTAATTTCAATTGTATTGTTCAATTCAAACGAGATACTGTTCCAGAAGGTGTGGTAGCTATTTACCAAAATAATAATAATGTAACTGATATTATGACTCCGAATATTGAAATAAATATTGCACACGTTAGCGATGTTAATGTTAGGCGCTCATTTGTTGGAGATATTTGTGCGTGCTCATGCAAACTTAGAAATGGCCTACACATAGTCATGGTAGCAATTTACATTTCTCCGAATCCAAAATTGGACGAGGTAGAGCATTTTATTCATCGCACTTTACTGGAGTATACTGTAGAAGGGTCGAAAATACTTGGTACAAATGGTAATAAATTTCCACTTATCTTGGCTGGCGATTTCAACATCAACTTCGCTGATGAAAAATCAGAGCGGTTGACAACTTTTCTTTCGGAAAAATTGAATTTGAAAATGAATAATGATCCACAAGAATCCACAACAAAATATGGGACCACCATTGACGCGGTATTTTCCAGATATGTAGAGGATATCAAGTCTCAAACTTATGTCTCTTATTTCAGTTACCATAAACCTATAGTTTCAATGATAACAAATTCCTGAATAACCTACATGTATTGTAAGATAATAGAAATATTTTAAACGATATTAACTTCTCATTTATTCAATAAAAGAAAAAAAATTGTTTTCTTATCGGTCACCACGCTCAAAAAGTGTAACTTGAATTAATATCAAAGAAAAAACTTGAATTGAAATATCAAAGAAAAACAAATACTGCATAAATAAAAAAATAAAAATAATTATAATTGCATAAGTTGAGAAAAAATGCTATGCAATAGCTTTACCGCGGCAGTCCCCGAGTGCCACACGTATTTTTTTTTGAGTTTTGTCTCCTCTCAGACTTGAGTATAATTAGGTTATTTAGATTTAATCTAGATCATAATTGCTAGTATATTTATTTTATTATGCATTGTCCTGATCAGTGTAAGATTAAATAAATAAATGAATAAATAGTATATTATTGTAATTGTAACTATTTTAACCTTCATTTATTCTGACAGTTCAACTAGTTATACTATTACTACCACCAACGTGGACATATAGATGCATCTATATACTTTGATGACGAATTTTAAAATGAAATTTTTGGACACTTCTGCAGGTTAAATATATGGGTGTTATATAGTTATAACCAGAAGAACACGGTTGACATTATGGTTCAATAAAATACTATAATTCAATTTGAAAAACTGAAGATGGATGTCAAAAATAACACTCGAAACGGAGCTACCACATCCAAAAACAGTTTCTATTTTCACCACTTTAAAGCTATATGCAAAATTTCGAATGTATACGACCAATAGGAACAGCGCAATCGTGCACAGTGGGTTATGCACCAACACACGCATACACACAGATATCATGTCAAAAAATAGCCTAGATCGATTCAGAAATGCTCAAAACGGATATACCTGCAAAAATCCAGGAATATTTTATTGGGTCGATCACAATACTTTCCTTACACTATATACTACGTATAATGAGGGAAAAAAGGATGAAAGGACGTAGCACTTCTCTGATATCCCCATTTGCACGATCATGCATGATAAGTGAAAAATGCACAAATGCTTCAAAAAGAAGTAATCCTAGGTATCTCCGAAACCGTCCAATTACGGACCCATGTTCATCAACAAGTTTCTGCATATTTTGAACTATACCCCCTCCTGTTCTTGGTTGAGCTTGTAGGCAGTCTATTGTTGCAAAAAGTATCGAATTGTCTAATGAAACAATCCCTTATTCAACGAAGATTTTCATATTGTCTCATATCGATTCATTTCGATCTTAAATACTGATTGATGTTATACCTTCTATATACGATATCAGAAAATATACTAAAAAGATTTGCAAAGGAAGAAATGGTGAACGTCATATAACTCAAAATTGAAAAATCTATGTTTGTAACAGGTACCTACATATCAAGTTGTATTACCAATTGGTTTATTTGCCAACGCGTGAACAGTTACAACGGTCTTTACGTGTATTTATTTAGTTAAACAAATGATTATCGAAGAGAAGGCTTGGTAACTCGAGGTAAAATAAACATGCCCACTTAGTGGTAAACACAGTAAGGCAGCCAGCAAGACAGTACTTTATTTTAGATTCTACTCGTATAATCCGAGGGTTATTTTTACGTACTAGAAGTTCCGTGTGTGCCTCTACTGTTCGACCGAGTGAGAATGAGAAGATTGAGAAGTTCTAGTCGACAACGTGGTTGGTTATTTTCCTTGCAAGGTCAGCGACTGATCCAGCATCCAGCTCCAACTACTCTCCTCCCACCTCTTCCTTCCTTCCTCTGGCTTAAGCCGCATTCCACTACACGGAATATGCTGAGTTGCCACATGCACCGACCATTTACAAAGGGATATTACTCGAAATAATATACACGTTCTGTGGCACACTAATATCGACCTTATTCTTTTGTTATGTCACGCTTAAGTAGATCTCAGAACATTATACATTTCGAAACGTTTGATGCGTTCGCTTGACTACTTCTAATCGTATCGTATGCGAACTTTTCGAATTATTGTTTTAACGGTTTTCGAAACTTCAAGCGAATAGAACGCTGGAATTTTTCATATTTAATGAATTGTTAATCAAATTGTTATATAACGATTTATTTTGAACTTGGTTGGAATTTCTGGAGGCTTCGCATTATTCTAACTAGCTGCTATTTCCCATACGTGTTCTTGAATAAGCACATATTGAAATAACCCACCGAATTCTATGAATCTATAAAAATACTGCTTATGTAACTTTCTTGTTATGATCTGATACGTTATAACATTTACATATACGTGCAAAGTTATGGAATCATCTTTATATTCAATCATTTTTTTTTAAATCATTTGTATTTCTGATACACTGTGCACTGTGCAGTAGCGTAGCTAATTTTAACTAAAAATAATCAACATATTTTGATTATTAAAAATAATTTGTTATTTACACATAATTGATAGTATATTTTGTAATATATTATATACCAATAAGTATTTTTGCAACACTCGAAATTAACATTTTGATTTTCTCGTGCGCCCTTACAGACGTGCGTGGCGTTATCTACGCCACTGACACTGTGTCGAAAATGGAATGATCGAAAAATAGTGAATTTTTTTCATCATGAAGGGAAAATGATATCATCTAGATATCGCCCAGTTCGCCGCTGACGACACTCGCCTTAGATTTTCCATTACCATTACTCTAAGGTACCTGTACACTGTAGATTTTTTCTCGTAGAGTTACTTTAGCTAGAGCTCTTTAGATGTAGTCCAGAAGTGTACACAACATATAGAGCGCTCTAGCGGTTACCTCTCTAGGATCTAGGTAGACTAACTAGAGTAGACGAAAATCTACAATGTACACGGAAATAGACACTATAGCTAGATCAGTCTAGATCTATTTGTTCAGTTGAATAGACCAAATAGAGCACGTGGAAATATTTGAACAGTTTTTTCGATATTGTTTTGTTTTTTATATACATTTTTATACATTTTCTTTTGCATTTATTTGTACAATGGCCGATGTTGTGTGGGACAAGCGAAAAACCTATAAACTAATTGAGCTTCTTGAATCGTCTCCTGAACTGTGGAATTGTACACTGAAGGAATACAGAGACAGGCAGCTAAAGGCAAAATGTAAAAAATTCTGGTAATCATTTTTGGACATTCGTATGAAATTTTCGTACGAAGTGGTATCTTCTACACTCATTTCTTTCAGTAACTTTGCGTGCACTCCTTCCTCATCTCTTTTTGATATCCAATTTCTCACCCACAACCTCTTCGTTTTTTTCGATTTTATTTCCTGTTTTTTTTAAATCAAACTACACACTATAATTGCAGCTGCAACGCGTTTGCGGTCCGACATTTTTCGTACAAACAAAACGAACTAACAGCCAAAATGCTCTCTCAATAAGAACTATCTAGACTATCAAGTTTGACCAATGTACATGGGCCGTAGACTTATCTAGGTAGATTTGATCTATGCGCTCTCTATGACTACTCTAATTAGAGCACATTTCACTCTAGTGTAAACACACTTCTAGTGCAGTCTAGCTAGAGCGATCTAAATCTAGCTGTATTTATCTCTACAGTGTACAGGTTCCTTACACATTACACATGACATGACAGATATATTTATAGATTATTGGATCATTATCACATTTCAGACTGTTTATGACAGAAGCACATAACCCTTCAATAAGGCAGGTAACGTTTGCAATATTTCTAGGATTAATGCAGTCAAATGGGTATAAAAATAGGCCGAACCCGTAAATCCTTGGGAAATGGATCGATTTTGATGAGACTCTTCAGAATGTCATCAGAAAAAAAGTTGACCATAAATAAAGTTGTGCAAATTGCTTATATCGTTTATAAACAATAAATAAACAATTTAATCAGCTTATTTTTGAGATTACATGAAAATTTCTGAAAAATGCAAAATTTGAGTACGATTTTATTGCTATTATTATCGTCTTTAGAAATTATTTATAAGCGAGTTTGGAAATGTTTTTTGTTTTCTTTAATATATTTTACCGAATATGCTTCCATTGCAATCGCCTTATCCTCGCCAAGGTTAAATATAAGCAACGTGTGAGCGCTGAACGACTGTCAAAGAGAGTCAGTGCATTGGAGCAATGCACGCGAATCTCGTAATGTACGTCACGTATATCCTGTTTCACGTGTCCGAGTGGTCTCTTTCTAACGGATGAGATTAACTGGATCCCTACTGGGTGCTAGTTGAACTAGCTACAGTTGTGGCGGCTTTATCATTTTCTTAATTTTTTTTGCGGATGTGAAGAAAATCCTTAATGGGGAGTTTATGAGCCTTTGGGTCTCATGGTCTACTGTGAGAGTCACCTTTCCAGGCTACTCACTAAAACCTTCACCCTTTTATTGGTTTGTCTGGCTATTGCCTCCCGTGACACTTAGGCCTGCTGGCCCATTGTATCTAGCATTCGTTTGGTTTCTTTACGGTATCCACTCGAGTATTTTTGAACCTTGTACCTGTTTGGACAAGTCCTTTACTGGGTGGAAACTGTATAATTCTGGTTAGCCGTGGGGCTTTCCAAAAATTGACTGTCTTATGCGGTCCAGTGCCTCGCATTTATACAGTATGTGTGTCACTGTTTCTGCATTCTTACCGCAAAGTCTGCATGTCGGTCGCCATTGTATAGTCCCATTTTGTTTAGGTGCCCTTTTACTGGTGCATGGCCAATCATGAGCAATGTTACGACTTTTATTTTTTCCGTATTTAGTGCTAATAGGTATGTCGTTCTTTTGTTACACGGGGCATTGATGTATTTCTTCCCACGTTCGTTTCGTGGGATTTTTCCCAGTACTATTTGTGGTTTTCCATGATCCAGTCTTCTACAGACCTTCGTGCTGTACGTTTTGGTACCCCCGTGGTCTGTTCTGAATCTGGAGCATTCTCCGACCCTCTTCTTGCAAGTTAGTCGGCTTTTTCATTGCCTGTTGTCAGTATTTCAAGTTCTTCTTTGCATATCCATACCAGACGGGATGTCACTTCCTGACTTCTCATTGCCGTAAGTGCATAATCATTTAGTTATCGATATATTTTGGGTTGCAGGAATTCAGGCTGCACGTCTGCCTGGAAAACGGTGGAGTACATGCCCAGGGGGCACCTAAGCTTAATATTATCCGTACCTCACCACAGTTCGGAAATACGGAAACGATTTCGTGTTTGACTTCCTAAGAAAATCGCCAATTATTTATAACCGGATCGAACAAAGAAATGTTAAATAATACAATCGAAATCGTAAACATTAGATGCCTTAAAGAACGTTCACAGACTGTATGTACTTAAATTGGCTTTTATTTACAGTATTTTTTCCACGAACGTTTATTGGATGGCTGCTTCTTGAAACTTGTTCCATCGGAAACGAATTAGACGCGGTTATTTTTTTTATGTCCACAGGCTTCTTAAAATTTCGTTCGTGACTTTGTTCCTGTCTAATTGTTTCAAGAAATGTAAGTGCTGTCCTGAATGCGTAACGCTTAAACGAATTTACAGTACCTGAAGATTCAAACTGATAATATGTATAAGAGGATCGCATTCTTGCCTACTTTTGTTGCCATCAATTATTGACTCGGTAAATCATAAATTCACAACGAATAATTCGATGAAATTTGGAGTCAGGGGTCAGTACATCAATACGAGATAAAATATACTCGAAGAGAAGCAACGATGTCATTCAGAAACTGTATTTCATTTACGAAATTGTCCGCTTTGGAATACATATCCGAAAAATAACATTTTTCTTTTAGTTTATGTAGATTGCGATATTATTGAAGATTTTCTGGATGGCTTGAATTGTGGCAGAAGCGTGGAGTACAGTTGCTTTTTTAAAACGTTAAAGAAAGGTAAAGACTTTTGCAGGAGAATTGGCTGTTCAAGGCTTCAGCCACACTGGAATGCAAAAGAGGGGTGAGAGAGGATTCGTTTGGAAAGAGGACACTGAGAGGGAGTTTACCCATCAATCAGCATTCGCCTAAGCAAGTTTGCGGAAGTACAATGCAGAAAAATAGGTATATGGCTTGAGTCAACTATTCGAAAAACTCACAGCAAGTCAGGCGTCACTGGATTCGAGCCCCGGTTCTTTCAAATCTTGAGTAGGGTTTGTCAAAGACACACTAGGCTATCAGCCTCGTATGTACCGTTTAGAGCTTGCTATGTGAAGATTTAGTGAGAAATATTAATATGATTTGCAGACTTGAACTTGAAACGTGTGTTAAGTAATGTCATGGTAAGACAAATGCCACCTAAAATGAAGAACTATTATCATACAGTGTGTATATTCATCAAGTAACCGGAAGAATATTTGTATTCAATTTATGGGATCGCTTAAGTATAAATCAAAAATTGTCTTTAAAGCTGTTGGATGCGGAAAAATTAATACCTTAGACTAATTGTATGTGAAAGTGAGGATAAGATCATAGTACTTGCAGAATATCTATACCTTTCCTAAACCAAAGCATCGCTTGTTAAACATTATTTATTTATTTTATTTATTTATTTAATTTTACTCTGATCAACAGGTATAAACCCAATTAAAGATCAGGACAATGAATACAAAAATATATAAATTAACAATTATTATCTAAACTAAATCTAAATAAAACTATATTCTAGTCAGAGAGGAGACAAAATCAAAAGAAAGAATAGCCAAAAATATTTAACACAGAAATGAACAAAGAGAAAAAACAAAGAAAGAGCTGGTAAAATATGAATATTGTGTCATCGCAGTAGGCGAGCAATCTGTTTTAGGCTAGAATTAAAAATATCATATTTAGTACTAGTGTCATTGGTGTTGTAGGCATGGCACATGCAAAATAATGGAGATAATTTAAGTAAGTTAGTACGAGGAGTTTGGGGGTAGAAAGTATTTGCAGACCGTGAGTTCAGCCGAGGAACTAGGAAATTGACTCTTTCCAGCAGCATGGGGCAGTCAATTAGGTTATTAAGCAACTTGTACAGACTGGCCTGGAGTACATAATTATTTCTGCGAGAAAGGGATGACATATTGAATTTATCTAACAGGAAAGAATTAGGAATGCCCCTGATAGGATAAAAACCGTCTGTCCTGAAGGACAGGTACTTCAGAAAGCGGCGCTGAACAGATTCCAGGGCATCTCTATGAACGGCATAACCAGGGAACCAAACCACAGATGCGTACTCAAGCCGCGATCGCACAAATGTTATGAACAACAATTTGAGCGTGTCTATGTCTGAAAAATCACGACAGCTTCGCACAATAAACCCAAGTAGTCTGTTAGCAGCCTCCATCACAGACTCCAGATGAGAAATGAAGGATAGTTTGGGATCGAAAATTACGCCGAGGTCTTTATAGGTTGCTGGTCTCTTAAGGATAGTACCGTCTACGTTGTAATCAAATATGATCAAGTTGGTCTTGTTTGTGTAAGACATAACACAACACTTGTTAACATTAAGAGATAGCTTGTTCGCTGAACACCAAACAACCATCATATCAAGACTTCTCTGAAGTAGATAACAATCAAATGTGGATTTGATGACGAAGAACATTTTAAAATCATCGGCATATAAAAGACAGAGTACAGTTAGACCTATTGAAATATCATTAACAAAGATGTTGAAAAATAGTGGTCCCAAAATTTGTTCCTTGGGGACTCCGGAAGAAGCAAGATATTCAACCGATCTCTGCCCATTTACCACGACAAATTGCCGCCTATCAGAGATATGAGGCGATGAAAGATAAGAGTTCCACAGAGAAACCAATACCATCAAGTTTACTTAGCAGAAGTCTGTGGTCAAGCCTGTCGAAGGCCTTGGACAGATCGGTATAATAACATCGACTTGGAAGCCGGAATCCATATTTTCAGCGATGTATTGTGTGACAGATGCCAGGTTGGTGGATGTGGAACGACCCCTTACAAAACCGTGTTGTATATTAAGAAGGCGTGAATGAACTTTGAAATATACTCTATCGTATATAAGACTCTCAAAGGCCTTAGCAAAATTTGAAAAGATGCTTATAGGTCTATAATTATGCACATCAGCTCTATCACCACTTTTGAAGATCGGACAGACTTTCGTCTGCTTCCATACTAGCGGGAAAGTACTGGACGTAAGACACCTATTGAATAGGTGAGTGAGGGGTACTGAAAAAATGGGTGCGCAGTCTCTTAGTAGAAACGCCGGAATCATATTGGGACCTGAAGTAGATTTATTTTTGATCTTTTTGAGGGCGAATTCAACTTCCTCTTGGGAGAAATAAAGAATGGATATATCATGCTCATTACTTAGAGACTCCGAATCTAAATTCGCTAAAGTGGGTTGAGTTATATAGCTTTGACTGAAGAGATGAGCAAATGTGTTGGAAATTTCCTGCTGGGTAGTCAACTTCACATCGCCATAGTCCATTTCAGCGGGAAAACCGCGTGTGCCTTTCTTTGAATTAATAAAATTCCAAAGCTTCGTAGGATCCTGCTTCAAATTGTTTTCAATCGAGACAATGTACTCATTATAGGCCGAATTCGTTGCCCTTTTGAGTTCACGCCTAAGCATGGAAAACTGATTGTGAGCTGACAAATCCTTGAATCTCCTATATCTCTTCCAGGCCGAGGTTTTATTTTTAATCAACCGTATTATGTGGTTGTTATACCACGGAGGGTAGATATTTTTCTTGACGCATTATGGGGACTCTTCACCATTGATTGGAACGATTCACAAGTGGCTTACTGATTTTCGTTGTGATAGTATGACCACAAAGGACTTAGAACGTTCTGGTCATTCATTTGAGGTTACATAGCCAGAAATCGTCTATAAAATCCATTGTATGATATTGGACGATCGGCGAGTTAAGATGCACGAGATTGCAGAGCCTATGGGCATCTCAACCGAATGGGTATGGAACATTTTGCATACATTTTTGAATATGAGAAAGCTATCTACCAGATGGGGTGTCGCATTTGCTCTCTGTTGACAACAAGCGCGACCGTTTAACAACATCAAAGGTGTGTTTGGCGATGTTCAAGCCCGATAAGAAGAACTTTTTGAGCCATTTCGTAACCGTAGACGAACCATGGATTTATCACAACACACCAGAGATCAAAAAACAGTCGAAACAGTGGACTTGCCCTGGCGAATCGAAGCCGAAAAAGGCCAAAGTGGGCTTATCGACCAACAAAGTCATGGCGAAAGTGTTTTGGAATACACACGGTATCGTCCACATCAATTACTAGTGGAGTAAATCTGGCGAGTAAAAAGGCAAGGTTGGCGAAATTTTACGATGCTTAGCGACCCGGTGGAGAGTGTTTGTTATGGTACCAATAACAACCCCCTGAAATTTATATTTCCCAAAGTGGGTGCAACCCTTTTTTTTTTGCCAAAAAAGTTTTTTTTGACATTTTCAAAGGTAGTTTAGCCAAAAAAAAAATAATATCTCTGGTTGTATTGAAAGTTAAGAAACGAAAGTAGAACCCTTTTATTGTCAATGTCCAAGGAACTTCCAGTCCAAATTTCAAGTCGATCCGACCTCCTCCACCCCGTAATAGACATATATTTTCTCATATATGCAAGGAATCTTGCGTAATGGCAAACTCGGTCATTTTCGAACCGATTTGACTGAAATTTGGACTGAAGATAGGTGTTATAGTCTCAAAACTACCATCCATACTTTTATTTTTCAAATTAAGATATCTCATGTCATTTACATCCGATCGGGATCTGCTTTGCGGGAAAATGTAGGTATTTGCATATAGTTTTATATCATGGAACTCATTTTTTTTTCCGGCCTATATTGGCCATTTACATTTTTTTTTAATTTTTTTGCTTACATTACCTTTTCGTCGACTTTTTCTTCTACGTATTCTACAACGAAGTCGATGACCTCCGTAGTTCTCCTTTTTTTGGACGATGAAGTAACACATTTATTATTGTACTCTAACATACACAATTTATGATATCTCGTCTTTGCTTCAACCAAATTTTCCAATTCATTTTGCGCAAGAAAACGTTGGATTTTATGAGCAACTTTACTCAATTCTTCATTGACAGTTAGCCGTTATGCAAGATTCCTTGCATATATGAGTAAATATATGTCTATTACGGGGTGGGGGAGGTCGGATCGACTTGAAATTTGGACTGGAAGTTCCTTGGACATTATCAATAAAAGGGTTCTACCTTGGTTTCTTAATTTTCAATATAAACAGAGACATTATTTTTTTCTTACTAAACTACTCTTTTTCGAGGACAACGCCCCGGCGCACAGCTCCGCAGTCTCAATGGCAAAATTGCATGAGTTGCGCTACGAATTGGTTCGTCATCCACCATATTCTCCAAATTTTGTTTATTTTATCTCCAAACATGAAGAAATGGCTTGGCGAAAAGAGATTTGGCTCCAGCGATTAGGTCATCTCTAAAACAAAAGCCTATTTTGAAGGATTACCGAAATCGTATTATTTGGAAGTGTTCGAAAAATTAGAAAAATGTTGAACGAAGTGCATCGAGCTACAAGGAGATTATGCTGAGAAATAAAATAAGTTTTGGCCAAATAAATCATCTCTTGTTTCATTTTTCAGGGACTTTTCATCTGGCCCTCATATAGAGGGTACCATTAATCTTATGAAGTTCGGCGAATACATTTACAATTTGAAATTCCCGTTATTGAATATCGAATTTGGATAGGATTAGGATTTTGGATATTATATGCTTCTGAATTAGTTTGATTTCTCCTGAGGCGAAAATCATGGCCCACAACGCTTAGCATAAATGAAAATACCTACCATTTTTTAGGCGAACTATCAACTAATTAACACTTATCTAATATAGATAAAATTCCTCGTAACACTCTAACGAAGTTAGATCAAAATCAAATATTGTAAAACGCAATTCTTAAACAAACGAATGTCTTATATCGTTTGCATACACTGTAGATTTTATGACATATCTTATATTTGCCTCCGTTAAACGGTCAAGTTTCCGGTTTAGAACGTCAATGTCACGACGATAATCACGCGAACAAATATGTAAGAATCATAACGTTTTTTTTATCTCATTTTGCATCGATTAGCGATTTGGATAGCAACCGACGATAAAGTTTGCGTTCTCGTGTGAGAATGTTTGCATATTTGTTCTGAATTAGCTTATTTTATTATTCAACGTGTCTTGTAAACACATCCTTGATTGATAAAACAATCGAAAACTTAGACTTGTGTATCGTCTTCACACCACTAATTTTTGAGCCTATGCATAATCAAGTACATTTATTCTTTAGTACTTTTGGTAATTTTGTTGACAGTTTATGTTACTGTTGAGATGACAATATTTCCTGAGCGTTCACTGTTTAATATTATGAATGTTATGAGAATATCGATATAATAAAATAAAACACTTTTACTTTGATTTTTATCACATATATTATAGAAACAAATCGTGACTATACTTTCGACACTAGCGTGTCATCTTGAAACGATACTAATTATATCAATATGATAAATTATAGCAAAGAAATGGCATCCACCATTGAAGTCTTGAGAATAGTTTCAGGGTGTTTTTGAAATTTTGCTAATAACAACAGTTGACCAAGAATATTTAAATAGATCCCAAAATTAACGATTTGAATTTGCCGCCATTTATGCAGTAAATTGTTGGCTACCCTGAAAATAACAATTTGACAGCTGAGAGTTTAGGGTTAGTAAAAATGGAGCGTTACAAACAAAAACGTGTTTTCATTATTCAACAATATCTCTGAAATAATGAAAGTTTGGCGACCACAGTTCGGAAATTTCATACAAAATATGGTAGGAATAGTGTTCTAACTTCGTTAACTGTGAAGAGATTAATTGAAAAATTCAGGGAGACTGGATCAATTGGAGACGCTGAACACACTGGTCGTTCAAAATCAAGCCGTTCAAATGTCAGTATCGAAGCAGTGCGTGATAGTGTTGGTGAAAATCCCAGAATATCAATTCGGCGTAATGGACAAGAATTGCAAATTTCAAGAAGCTTTCTACAGAGTTTACTAATAAAAGATCTGTGTCTCCACTTACAAAATTCAATTAACACAACAACTGAAGCCTAATGACCATGCACAGCGAAGAGAGTTCGTTGAATGAATTATTAAACATCAACAAGTGGATGCTGATGTTTCGAGCAAAATCATCCTAAGCGATGAAGCACACTTTCACCTTGATGGATTTGTTAATCGCCAAAATTGCCGTGCATCCACAACGTGTCACTGTTTGGTGCGAATTTTGGGCTGAAGGCATTATTGGACAATACATTTTTGAAAATAAGGCTGGTCAAGCAGTGACTGTTACTGGTGCTCGATATCGCTACATGATAACACAGTTCTTTCTGCCGAAATTGGATGATATTGATGTGGCCAATATGTGGTTTCAACAAGACGGTGCCACATGCCATACAGCCCGTGAAACAATTCAATTACTGCATGAAACATTTCCTGGTCGTGTACTCTCTCGTTTCGGGTGATCAGAATTGGCCCCCTAAATCATGTGATTTAACACCATTAGATTTCTTTTTATAGGGTTATTTGAAGTCAAAAAACTATGTCAAGAACTCCACGACCACCCGTGCGAAATTCAGCCACATTGCTAGCTCAAAAAAACCATTTGAGTCCATTTTTTGCAAGAAAAAGGTATAAATTATGTCAAATATTATCAACTTCCGGTGCCAATTGGCCAATTTCCAGGTGATGATGAATAATTCTGTTATTTTTGATTTCGGAATCGTAATTAGAGACCCCAAAAACCCCCGGGTTCTGTCTCAAAATAACAATTTTTTTGCAATATGGAGAATTTGTCAATTCAAATTGCTTATAAACGATCAATTTGTTAATAAAACAATTGTTGTGCCAATTTCCCATGGCGAGACTGGGTGACCAATGATTTAGGACATCAGAAACATTTTGTAACAAGTTTCAGACAAAGATCAACTGTACAAGGATATTCCAATAGTTGCCGTTTTCTCGTCTAAAATGACTGTACTACTAAGCTTGTGAATTTTGAGTTGAATAACTTATCGTTCCCTCTAGTTGAAGGGACAATGACTATTATTGAAGATTGCGTTCCAGACGTGACAAAAATAGATTATAATTTGCGAACATAGTCAAACGTATTAGTAGTATTATACATTTTCGACTTCAGTTCAGCTTCGTCTGAAATTCTTCGGATCGAAACAGGTCGTTGTCGATGAACTAAACAGGTAAGGTAGGCGAAAAGGCTGCGTGAGAGACCGTGGCGGACATTATAGGAATCCGGACGTGGACAATGGTTTCTTGCCCACGCATCACACTGATACCAACTTACCGGAATGGAATGATGAAGCGTCTATATCCACCTCTGTGTTGTCATATACAGTTATAAACATACAGAAATGAAATTACAATTTATTTGTCGACTTTAAAACTACATTGTTGCATCGTGATGTGAACTCCGTTTCTTTGTGAATTGTTTACCTAAAGTAACAGCTCTGGGATCTGATAAGTGGCAGAAAGCGGCTTGCGTTGAATTCGATTAAGAGAAGCTGCTAATTAGTTTGTTATTGATTAGTGTACGATCTTTAAATTTTCAACTCAAGGATAAGTAATTTACACGGAATGTATGCAAATATATAGGTACTGGAAAATAAAAAAAAGCAACATTAATAGAGATAGAGATATCTGCAGTTTTATCTCTTGTAGTTTTCATTATAACAGATATCGTGATAGTTAGACTGTTGATGAATATGAATGAGGTAGCTTGGAGTGCGCGACTATCGAAAAAGTTGAGGGAAAATGATGATGTTGGGTACAACTATTCCTGTGAAGTCTTCCATATCCATGCTCGGGATATCCACCAACAGCACCTTCTCCTCTGACGATCATGTGAGGTCCATTGCGGAAACCGCTTCACGAAAACTTGGTTTCCTATTTCGTGCCAAGAGCTACTTTACATCCCAGCAGCACCTCATAATCTACAAAGTACAGATTCGACCTGTCATGGAGTACTGTTCAGTGTTCACATGTTTGGAGTTCGACTCCCAAAGATATTCTGAAGCTCTTGGATTCTATCCTGAAGAGAACTATTCGTTTGATTGATGATGTCACAGTTACGAGCTCATTGCCTTCTCTAGAACATCGTAGAAATGTGGGAGATCTCTCCCTCTTCAATAGATATTTACATGGTCGGTGTTCATCGGAAATCTCGTCTGTTGTTCCACCACGAGAGATTCTAGATAGGTGGACCAGACGAGCTCAAACTAGTCACTCTTTCACTGTCAAGCTCGAAACCTGCCGAATTTCTTCCTACCAGACTTAATTTTTTTTATCGAACAGTGAAATTCTGGAATTCTTTGCCTAGCGGGGTCTTTCCTTATGCCTATAACCTCCAAACCTTCAAGATAAATTCGAATACCTATCTCCTCTGTCAACATTCCACCGCTGGCTTTGTGGTACACCTGAAAATAGTTTACAGCGGCTGGACAAACGTTCCAAAGCTTCGACTTCAGTAAGTTCCAAGAGCCAGAACCGTCGATACGAGCCCTGAGCGAGCATACGCTTGCTATTCAATTCAATTACTATTGTTTACTAGCTGTACTTTATAGTTATGAACGCGAAACTTGACGACACCTGGTGGCCACACGTGGGAATAGGTAGTGGTAGCTGTCGCTAACAGATTACGTTAGTTCTGATGTATTTCACTCACTTCTAGATGGCAATAGTAGGGGTATAAAAAGTTTAGCGGCGCGACCGCGAGTCAGTCCAGCTAGGGGAGGCGAGAAAAACGAAACTGTCTGTTGTGAAATAAAGTACTGTGTAGTCCTTAAAACGTTTTTGTGCCTGTTTAAAAGACATCTTCGTATGCATGTTTTTGTGTGTGATTTACCAGTATGGAAAATAAGCGAAAAGTAGACAGTGAATGCAGAACATTCAAAGATCAATGGAACTTTCAATATTTTGTAATTGAGTCCAGTAAGAAGGCACTATGTTAGATTTGCAATGAAACCATAGCCGTTCTCAAAGAATATAACATTAAACGTCATTATGAAACGAAACATTTTCAAAATTAATCAAAATATACAGGAAGTTTGCGGACACAAATCGCAGCAATCTTCGTTTTAGAAACTCAATACTGAACAAGAGGCTGCAACTCGTGGCAGCTTTCGTGTGGGTCTTGAAATTGCGAAACGTGGAAAACCATTCACCGATGGAGATATGATCAAATAATGCGTAATTGCAGTAACCGAAGAAATGTGCCCCGAAAAGGTAACTTTATTAAAGACCAGTTTGTCAGCAAACATCGTGGTTAGAAGGGTAGAAGACATCGCAGGAAATACATCATCTCAACCGTCTGACAAAAATGGACATCTTGAGTGGTTTTATCTGGCCTTGGATGAGTCAACAATACTCCTCAGGTGTTAATTTTTATTCGAGGAGTAGATAAAAGGTATGAAGTATATGAAGAACTTCTTGATATTGATAGTATTCACGGCACGACTACTGGGAAAACTATTTTTAAGGGAGTTGAAAATACCATTAATAAAAAGAATCTTCGATGGAAAAACTTGAAATCTATTACTACTCATGGAGGCAAAAACATGTGTGGTAAAAATAAAGGAGTGGTTGCTCTTGTGTCAAAGGCTGTAGAAAATGATAGTGGTTCAAAACCATTAGCCTTACATTGTATTATTCATCAACAGTCCTTGTGCGGGAAATGTTTGGATATGTCTGAAGTTCTAAAATCAGTCATATCAGTTGTTAATTTCATCAGATCCACTGGGCTGAATCACCGAAAATTCTGCGAGTTTATTGACGAGATTGGAGAAAATGACTTACCATATCATACTGCCGTACGCCGGCGTAGTGACCGAAATATTTCAAATGGAAAGCAAGGCTTTCTTACCGAATTACAAAATAGCGAATGGCTGTGGAAGTTAGCATTCTATGTCCATTTGACAAAACATATGAACGAACTGAATTTGAAACTGCAAGGAGAAAATCAGCTTCTCTCTGATTCATACACTAATATCAACAAATCGTTCCCGCAGAAAATAATACTGTTTCAATCACAATTACGAAAAAAATGTTTCACTCATCTTAAAACATGTGAAATATTCAGCCACACTACTGAGAGTGAGTTTCTCGTCGATTTTGCAATCGAAGCTTCAAGTGCTTTGAAGATAAATTTTGATATTCGTTTCTCAGATTTTGATGTTATTGTGAATGAAATTAGGATTTTTCCTCCTGATATTGACATTGAAACCATAGCCCCGGAACTCCAAATGGAAATTATCGATTTACAGTGAAGATATAATTAACAACAAATATCAAAACTCATCGTTGTTGGAATGTCAGTCTTCCACTGGTAAAATTTGATAATTTGCATAAATTTGCTCATGGGCTGTTTTCTGCTTTTGGTACTACCTACTTGTGTGAGAAAACATTCTCCAAAATGAAGTAAATAAAGAATGTTTACAGATCTATGTTAACCGATGAGCATCTTAAATCTCTTTTAATAATTGTTACAAGTAAAATTGGTTCACAACTACAAACTGCTGTTGTTGTTTTATATGTAATAATGTTTAGTGGGATTCAATTCAATTATTTGTTAGTTATTATGCTTAAGTTAAATATTCTGCTTATTATACATTGGCTGGCGCGGGCCGGATTGATCACACTGGCGGGCCACATTTGGCGGGCGGGCCGTAGTTTGGAGCCCCTGTTATAGAGAATAATATTATCTGCCCTTAATAAAATCATAGTATTGCGAACATCGAGTTGAAGTAGAATAGAATATTTTTTCATTTGTCTATATACTCAATTGTGTATTTGACTTTTATACATTTGCCTAGTGTGAGCCCGCCTTCGCCGAGGGCTTTTCATAGAAATGGCCCATTTTGCCTGGATTCGTGATCATTATAAATCGGTCGATAATATCTGGCGAGCACTTTTAATTGTCAGGTGTTAAACCAAGAACGCTTTAGCAAGCAGTGTAGGTCATCACCGCTTTCTGTTGCTGGTAACCACAACCAACTTCCCGGTATTATTAATTCCGTTACAACATGTAGGTACGATTGGTCGTACGTCCGCATAAAAACCGACTTGGCACTTATTGGAAATTATCGTTAACGGGAGATGGGCCACTGTATGTACTAGATGCAAGCCCTCAGAAATAACAGGAAGTATTCTTCTTGTGGCCCCGGGCTTGGTTTTCCGTTAACTGACATCCGCGAGATCTCTACCAATGCCTCATTTGTGTCGCGGAACGTCTCTTTGTGCCTGCCATCTCTTCCAATCTACGAATTTAGTGCAACGATGGTCATCGACTTTGAGATCGATTATGTGAGCATGAAAATCTTGAAAATACAACATTTTACGTATACAGCATGTTTCAGACAAAGGTGCCATAAATGAGGATTCTTCTACAATCTATGACTCTTACGTCTTTTGTTTTTTATACACGGCGTTATAGATATTTTTATGATTAATAATGATTTTTGACCCAGGTATTATTATATATAAATTCTCGGGAAATAGGTCACACTAACATATATACTTATTATTTTCGTCTTTACGTACGTTTCGGTCTCACGACCATCATCAGAAGACGTGTTATGTCTAAAACGAGATTTCTTAAAACTGATTGTATCAGCATAAAGAATCCTTATTGCACCAATTTCAATTAAATTTAAAAAAACTAATAAGCATATGTATTAGTGTGACCTATTTCCCGAGAATTTATATATGAATGAAGCCCCCGCTTCAGTGAGTGCGACGGCAATTTCAGTCCCTTCTTGTTTGGTTTCCTCAGACTCCCACATAAGTGTTACTCTATTCATTACTAGTGCCGTTAGTTCTTTAACACAATCAAGTACACATAGTGAGGTGATTGTGTATGACTCCAGTGCCTTTAGCACTGTCAGGTTGCTCACTATGATTGTGATTTGTCTATTCTTCTTCTATTCATAGGCTCTCTCCCTCATAATTCGAGCACATGTTGTAATTGCAACTACTTTGCTTGGAATTCTGTCGCAAAAGTCCCTAGGTTCGAAGAAATTCTTTCCCCTTGATCCGTTTTCTCGACTATTCCAGTACCCGTACTTTTATCCGTCTTGGTGCCTTTGGTAAGCCATATGGAATCCCCTAGTGTCATATGAGGACTGCCCCCAGCGTTCTTCCGCCCATTCAAGGTTTGAATCATGAAAGGCACGGAAGTGCTGTGGACCTTGATCCTGTCGGATCTCATCCCCAATGGCCCAGGTGATCCAAGCAATCCGAGGATACTCAGGCCTTTTTTGTCAGCCTTTCCTTGGCCGATAAGATCGAAGCGATACGCTCCTCTTATGGCCTCTGCCTGAACGGCGAAGGAAATAACTTTATTTTATAGACATTTATTGAAAGTAATCTATTATTGAGAAATTGAAACATTTCATTAAGATCATTCTGAACACCGGTTTCAAGTTCTAGGCGGTTTCTTGCTTTATAGATAGTAGCGGTATCTTCAGCGAAACTTACGATTTTTCCATTGACTGACAGTTGAAATATGTCATTGATATGAATTACAAAGAGAGTAGGTCCCAATATGTATCCTCGTAGAACTCCACATTGAATTTCCTTTTCAGAGCTTATAGGATTATTGAATATAATGACTTGTCTTCTGTTTTATAAATAACTACAAAGCAATTTATGTGCAAAATCCCTGCACCAATAATTATATAGTGTGTCGAGCAAGATTTCGTGATTGACATCCACAATTCACTGAATAACTCACCAGACCGTCTGAATATTTCTCGTTTGTACCTCGTATTATATTCACACGTCACGAACCAAGAAATTCTACGTGACATTCCTAAAAGATGCGCAAGATAAAAATGAAGACAATGAATTGTCTCATATCCCGGAACTCACGAAGCTCTATTATTATTTCCATCGAACATAACTCTGTAGATCAAGAGGTCATTTTATATTGCTTTCTATAATTTGCAACGAACGGAACCGTCGTTTACTTCTTATACTCTTATAGGATGACGCTGCAGTTCAGTTAGTAATTACATTATAGGTCACAACTTACAAAAGGAGTTGGTTACTTCAGTACAAGATAATTGTCATTCGACAAGACTTCTACTGACACTTATGGCTGAATGTTTACAGTTCGATCTATTTTTATGGTCTCTCAGAATCTCCGATCGATTCAAACATTCTGTGCCGTTAGCTGTCATTTTCTTGATTTCAGTTGTAAAATACCATTACAATGTTGATGGTTACCCATTTCCCATCTTAGGTTTGTCTTCAATATTCTCGGTTGTCAAGATTTCCATATCTAGATAGCGATGCATCATGCTTTTAACCTATTTCGAGAATGCTCAAAGATTTGCTTTATTTATAATGTCTATTGTTAACTAGAAGCTGAACTTCTGTATCTCAATAACTTTGAATCGCCCGCCACATTGTGTCTTGCAGAAACTGACATTGAAGCCTTTTTTTAAACGCGATTCGTGATAAGATAGGAATGACGCGATAGTTACTTAGATAGTAAGTTAGTGAAGCCAATTCATTATAACAGTTAGTTGGTGACACTTTCGAGGGTTGCTAGATTAAACAGTCGATTTCATCCACATAACTCGACAGTTCATATATTCGTTGTGAATGTAAATTTCAAAAGCATTAAGCTTCAGAAGGCACTTGATAAATAATACAACAGTTTGTGATTTAGATTTAAGATTACAAATAATTAATATTATTTGTAATATTATAAGTAAAAACCCCCTAATTTTGTTTGTAACACGGTGTATTGAATGGAATGGAGAGTTGTATGTTAAATCATTTTTAACCTAGTCAACCTGACAACACTGTATCTCATGCTATGCTATGACGTCATTTCTTTATCAACGTGAATAGACTTTAGGTACAAATATCACCTATGTGGTACTTAGTCATTACTTTATTTAATACATATATAGTTGGTAATTGACAACACTACATTTAAATTCTTATATTTTTATATATTGTATACTATAAGTAAAGTATATTGGGAAAATACAACTATCTTAGTATGTAGTAAATGATAATGAAACGTTGTTTAAAACAACATTTATCTTAGTAATAAAACTTGTGAATAAATGTTGATTTAGAAACTGTTTATTGTTGTTACGCATCATTTTTTATATTTATGTTGAAGATATATTAATTTATCACGTCTTTTTTTGTGTTTTTAAAATGGTAATATTGATGGAATACTACATATGCATTATAATAAGTATCAAAATATTTGATTAAAAATTGAAAATGATTTAAAGAAACGTGGACTTTGTAATCGAATGATCTTTGACTAATTATTTATTTAGTTATTAGTGTAATTAGGTCCTAAAGGAGGTAAAGGTAATTTCACCCCCCTTGGGAGAAAGTATCAAAAATAGTTTTGGCCCCAATATGTCCTTGTGGTACACCATAATTTATTTTCTTGTAGCTACTTGTTGTTATTATGTTATTAATATTAACTCGCTGTTCTCTGCCTGCTAGGTGTGACTTGAAAAGATCATTGCAAAGACCTCTAACACCAATTTGATTAAGTTTATCTGATAGAATTCTATGGCAAAGAGTATTAAAAGAATTCGCAAGATCTATTATCTAAAATTTTCATAGATGTTCTTTTATAGCGTGTTTCGTGCTCCTGTTCGTAGGAAGCCTTATTGGTTGATTGCTAATAGGTTATGTTTTTCTAAGAACGATACAAATTTAGCTTTTAAGACTTTTTCCACTATTTTTGTGACATTAGACCTGAAATATGATGGTTATTAGAGATATTTTCTTTATTTAGTATTTGAACATACAGCTTAACAATAATCCTTCATTCTTTCACCCTATCCTCCTTTAGTCTATTGTTTGTGCAGCTGTAACATATGCATTACAATTATTCTCAGAATAGAATACTGATTGGAGATAATTAAAATCGGAAATTAAAGTATCGAACGATCAACTGTTTGTGACAAGCTCATTAATATGATATTATTAATATATCAAATCGTAAGCCGCTTTATTAGTTTATTGATTCATGAATAATATCTAAATTATGGAATTAGAATAGTCTATGATCGTGTTTTGAATTATTATGAATATCTCTTACAGCACAGATTACCACATATAGAAACGTGAATAATAAGTCAACATACAATATTCCACCAAACAGGTGGTGGTTATAGTACCAGAACTGTACTAACAAAAATCTATTTGCAATGTTTTTTCACTTAACATGACCAACTTACAATTTGAAATAGTACGGTCCTTGACTTTGTTATGTTTCTCCGAAGATCGGCGTAAATTTTTAATTTATTGCACTATTTGGTTTGCCTATATTAAGTTTTACTCAGGGTTATCGTAATTGTTTTCGGTACAACTTATCTTCGCAACAGAAATTATTGAAGCGACATGCATTTACTCAAAAGTTAACAGTGTATTTATAGTCATCTCACATAATCCAGCTCTTCACATAGTTCTTGGCCAATTGACGGTGATTCCATCTTTACATCGTCAATTCACTACCGACGATACCGACCATGAAAGAATAAAGTTCTATCCTAATTATTAACTGCTTTCCGTTGTTTTCGTGTTCGTATCGTGAGCTACCTGCTATCTGCTATTTGATTTCTCTCTCTCTCTCTCTCTCTCTCTCTCTCTCTCTCTCTGTTCAGGTATATACTCGATCTGCCTAAAGTGAACTTTTGAGCTGGATTTCATTATTTGGCTAGTAGATTGCAGATTATATCCTTTGAATCTATATCAATTTCTCAATGCTCTGCAAATTTTGAATCTTTGTTAAATTAGGTACTATTAAATAATAAAACTTATTTTTTTTTCTATACGTGGGTTCGATTTGTACGGTTAGGCACAGTCCTGCCTACCTGGACTAACCGTTGCTGATTGCAGATACATAATACATTACATTACTTGGTCCATAAGCTCCTTCTTATTACTTATCGCAATGTTGCTGCTAGTCACCCGACAGTAAGACAAAAGTTTTGTTTAGATAGTTCTTCTCCAGGTTGAACAGAATGTTGTTTCTCTCTTCTGATGACAGAAGTGTCGACGACACTTTCGTTATTTGGCAACATGGTCGTGAAAATCTTGTTCCCTTCTTCAATCATTTAAATTCATTACATCCCAATATCGTTTTCACCAAGGAAGTTGAAACGTTGGGTTCACTTCCGTTCCTAGATCTATACGTTATTCGACAGGCTGACGTCCCAAATTCTGTGTATCGAAAACCCACTCACACCGATAGGTTCCTCGCTGGCGTTTCCCATCACCACCCTGTCTAAAAGCAATCTGTCATAAGCTCCTTGGTCCACAGAACTGTCAACTTACCTCAACCCCAATCCTTAAAACATCTTTCATCTGTGGTATTATCAAATAATTTCAAATCAACCTGAGCCACAAGCCCTCCCCCCCCCTCTCCGCCTGCTTCATTCATTGCCTATCTTCCATATATTGAAAATATAACAGATCGAATTTCCAAAATCCTTTAAGAACATGATATTTGTACTCGGTTTTCCACACTTCCAAAACTATCTCAGTTTTACAAACCTATCAAACATCCCTTTCCTCCTCTTCACTTAGAAGGTGTTTGTAGCAATCCCTGTTCTTGCGGTAGAATCTACATTGGTGAAACAGGTCGTACAGTAGCTACTCGTGTGAAAAAACACAGTAGATCTTGCACAAGTTTGACACTAATCATCAAATCCTTTTCGAAAATACTAAAATCCTAGCCCGAGCCCCAAACTTCTATCAGCGAAATATCCTTGAAGCGATAGCAATCATAAAACATGATAATCTAAACCGTGACTCTGGATATTACCCTCCCAACATTTGGAAACCCATTCTATGAAGGCAGTGAACTGTGTAGCGTGAAGTTTTTTACTTACAATAAATACCGCTACAGAAACCAGCAGAATCAGATCAAGTTCAATCCTCAAGCCTGCCCTGAAGATGCCACGTGTAATGGTTGACGAAACGTCGGCATCAAGTCGTGCTATTCTGACGCGAAATCCATTCGGAAGTCAACATTTCTCAAGATTAGCTATCCGCGAAAGTCTACTATTCAAGATATTGTTAATCTGTAGGAATAAATAGAATGTTGGTATTGAAGTATCAACTGGATGATGATAAAAATTACATTTACTACGGTGATACTATGAGAATCTTGTTCTGTTATTATTGTTTCCGTGGTTCATTATTTTAAGGAAAACTAAACAGTAATTTTCAAATTAACTCGATAGGTAAGTAAGTAATCTACATAAAGGAACACTTATTGGACACATTACTGATGTAACAGTAATTTTCATTATATTTAATGTTTCATATCTCACTAGATCCGTCCGTTTCAGGGGTCATTGAAACTGGTAGGAAGAAAATTTGTAGGCGTTCAACAATATTAATAAGGAGCGACTGGATTCCTCGCCTTAGAGCAACCGACTTAATTTTTTGTCCTTGGAAAAAATAACGATCTCTTATCGTAGCTGGAAACATTATCTCCCATTAAGAATAACTGAGGCTATATGAAGAGAACTTCAAGCCAAAGCGTGGCAACGTTGTAAACTCAGTATGTGGGAAATTGATTTTTTGCAACCTTGGTACGGATCAGTGGAAACGTATGCTAAAATTACATTTTGATATCATATTATGCAAATAACAATTTACTGCTAAGAATAAGTTTTAAATGCTACTTTAATCTTATCTGCTCATAGTTTCCTAGAACTTGTATGATGTTAAACAATGACGACGGGCAAATTTATGGACCTGAACCTGAAAACTCCGCTATACGTTCGGAAATTTTCATGAAAAATTGGGGCGTAAGCGGCATAACTCCATTACTAATAAAAGAGTTCAAACACTGTGGATACACTAACATTATAAATAAGAAATAATCAGCATTATCCACTAAAAATACAGTTGAAGTACTGAAGACCTTTCGGCTACCAAGTAGTCATCATCAGAGAAAACTAAAACAGAAATCAAAATGTGTCTGTTTAAATACTATTTGTCTGAGTTCTCCCAAGATCCTCATCCCGGATAAAGGAGATTGGAGAAACTCTCACACTACTGCCACCAGTTGGGTTCGTATGGTTCACAAACGGGTCCAAGATAGGTCAAGCTTCTGAGGCGGGAGTGTACCTTGAAAGGCCAAAGATCACTATCTCAGTGACTCTAAGTACTTATTTCAGGACAATATTGCCTTGTGCCATGGAAAATCTACAAGAAACTATGTAAATAGGCGCATATATATTTGCACAGACAGCCGGTCGGCTGTAGGAGCCCTCAAGTCACCCAGAGTCAAAGAATGTAGAGATACACTAGTTGAACTAGCCAGGAGGAATAGAGATCAACTCATAAGGGTCCCTGGACACAGTGGAGTTGAAGGAAATGAAATGGACGACTCGCTGGTCAGATTGGGGTCGTCCGACGCCCCTGTGGGACTGGAGCCAATGGTCGCTTCATCGAATTGTGTGGAGGCATCGTGCTTCTAGGCAAACTGAATGAGGGGTGGTCTAAACTGTGACGGGAATCACCACACATGAAGCAGGCAAAGCTCTTCATCAAAGAGCCTCTGCCTAGGCTCTCAAAGAAACTCCTTTCTCTGAACAGAAGGGACATCAGAGAGATGACTGGAATCATAACCGTTCACTATCGTCTTAACAAACACCTTCATACTATGGGGATCGCAGAATTTCGCAAAGAGGCGGAAGAAACTGCCTCTCATATCCTGTTGGAATGCCCTGCATTGACATCCCTCAGACACCGTCACTTTGGAGGATCAAAACTGCTTTCAGAAGAACTTATGGAAGCCAGCGTTGGCAATATTCTGGGTTTCTGGTGGGCCACAAACCTGCTAGAATGGTACAGTGGGCCCAACTTAGTGACCTAAGTGCATTTGGGGGTTAACCCCCCCATCCCCTCAAATGATGATGAAGATGATGGATAGTATTTGGGAATGATAATGCAAAGAAGGGGTTACCCTCAGCTGGAGAGATGTATGTATGCACGAGGTTTGTGCCAAAAGTATCCGACTTTCTCGATTTCTCGACGCTTGACTTATTCTTCATCATCCGGTCAGTGGCATCCTTCAAAGTAGTCCCCATTTGATTGAACAATATGCTCATATCGATGCTTCCACTTTCTAAAGCAGTCTTTAAAGTCAGTTTTTGGAATCACCTTTAGCGTATTCGTCGCATTACTTTCTTTGTCGTCAAATCGGTGTCATTTAAGCGGCATTTTCAATCGATAGCCAAATGTCGCAGGGAGCTATGTTTATATTTTTAAAAACTTCATCACTATTGATCATATCAAAGGTTTTTTTGCTGTTCTGCGAGCAGTTTTGGAATGAATGTCGCACACACACACACACGAGTCATTCCCAAATTTTCGGTTAAAATTCGGCAAACAGTATTTTTTGGTATTACAAGGTCATCTTCTAGTTCCCTCACAGTCAAACGACTTCCAATCGCAACTTGCCCACGCTCGACATTGTCCGATGTTGTTCACGTCGAAGGTCGACCACAACGAGGATTACTGTCAACAAATGTGCGGCCACGTTTAAACCGCTTATACCACTCTTTTATTTGTGTTTTGCCCATACACTCGTCTCCAATGGCCTTTTGTAACATTTCAATAGTTTTTGCATAGCTTTTACCAGGATTAAAACAAAATCTTATGCAAATTCGCTGTACAGTTCTTTCCTTCATTTTTAGCAATAAACAAAATCCGACGAACGCAAAAAACAAATACATGCTGCGCGGGAACTAAGGCGTCTCATCGGTAACTAAGGCATCCGAGGTGACGTTCGTACCTTATAGAGGTCGCCTGAGTGTTGTAGCCCGAAGATATGAATGCAAGACGGATACTTTTGGGATAGACCTCGTATGTACATACATAATATTGTACTTATTTAATACATATAATAAATATGTACATTATACATTATGTAGTTATGTATTGTTATGATTTCATTTCATAAACAATAAAAATTTAAAAATAATAACTTACCGAACTTTGAAAATCAGAAAAGATCAAATAAAAGATATTTATATGGAATTAAAAACAATAGTAAAAGCTAAATAATAGTTAGGATATTAAAATTAACAATGTAAAACATAATAAACAACAATGTAATAGAATAAGAAGTGATAAACAAGAACTTCAGTGAGTGAAGAAACGTACTGTGTAACGAAACAAGAAATCATAATTAAAATGATTACAGAACTATCATGAGATAGCACAAAACATTGAATAATGTTATAGATATAAGTTAGGATTAGTAAATTTGAGTTATATAATGTTAAAAGAATGTTATTGATATAATATAGTATGTATTAGATTTAAGAATAAGTAACTGTCAAGAAAACCATAAATATGGGAATAATCATATTAATAATAACCCAATCATAGGTTATATTATACCAAAGTGTGTGGAAAAATGTAGGCAATATTAATTTAAAAAGAAGGAATCACTATCAATTAAAATAAGTTGAAAATCTCCAATAATTCAAAAATTATAGAATACTAAATTCTGATTGGTCGAGACGAATTCCTAGTGTCAGGCTGGTAACAATGAGATACTTCTGTCAGTTTCACAACAATAAACTTGGCTTTCTTGATATGAAAAGAAGGCACCTAATAGGTGGAAAATGACATCAATGTAGCGTCGGTTTTGGAGGCCTATAAAAGGATCTGAAAGACAAGCCAAGTCAGTTTGCATTAACATCTAAGTAGAGACTGTGCTTCTCTGGCAACTCACCAAAAATGTCTAACCTAAGTTTATAAAAATAAACATCAGTGAACTCAAGTGTTCCAAACTTCGATAAGCTCCAAGTAACCGAAGTTAATAAAAGTTTGCAATAATATCTAAGCAGAGACTGTTCTTCTCTGGCAACTCACAAAAAATTTCTAACCTAAGTTTATAAAAATAAACATCGGTGAACTCAAATGTTCCAAACTTCGATAAGTTCCAAGTAACCGAAGTTAGTAAAAATTATTAAAAGTCAACAAGTGTTCCAAGTATCTAAACCAAGTAAAAGGTTGTAATAACCTCCAATTTATAGGAAGTACCCAACGATTGCCATTCTTCGATATAATTTCAATAAAGCATCGAAAAGTTTTATATCTTATCTAAAAGAATAAAACAAAGTATTATCAACAGTTCCTGATTCTCAAGAAGAAGTAACCAAAATTAGTTACCTGTGATTATCGTGAAATAGCAGAGTATTGTGTAAAAAGTGAATCAACGAAATTAAAAAGAAGTAAATTGAACATTGCCAACATTGTTAAACACACTTTTGGATATTATCTAAACGTAAGTTTGTTTATAATTTCTACATCATATTATCAGTATTATCTGTAAAGTAAAAGGAAGATTGTTGATTATAATAGTATAAACAAATATTAGTTGTAAAAGTGATTTTAAGGTTATATCATAGATCTTGTAAAACTTAAAATTTAATTACCCGAGATAAAAAGAGTCATAGAAATTAAATATTGTGAAATTCAAAGAGCATTGTGTTTAATTCCATATAAAATTATTCTATAGATAAACTTCAGATAAACTTCAAAAGTTCAAAAACTTCATAAACATTAATTCAAAGTTCAAATACAATCAAATTAAAAAGATAAAAAGCTAGCCGGTAGAATCAAAAATATAATTATTAATAATTATCACCACAACGTGAGGCAAATAAATAAAACAAAAAGAATTTTTATATTAGTATGTATGTATTTTCTTTATTCATTGAAGTGAACTTTTCCAAAACGTGAACATCACCGATGTTAATTAGTTCACGTTATCGAGACTCTACTGTATTGCAAAACTTGTTTCCTCAATCATATCTAATCTGCGAATAAACAATATTTGCTCGTAGTTGTAGTCTTTAGTTCGCTTCAGAATGCAATAAATATTGCATAAGAACAAGACATACGTATATGTAAATTGGAATGGTTATTTCCTTATTAGATGCTAAGGTAATTTTATTTCCTTACAACGTGTGTTTTATAGACTGCCATAAGTATATAATTACTTGTATCTGGCAAAATTAATGATTCACCTTGAATGAAAACACGTTCTATTTATTCAATTTTTCCGTAGTAGGTTTTCTGGTTCAATATAGGTATTGTTAATGAAATATTGAGACTGATTTATTGCTATGACGAATAACCCATTACGTCATTAAACTTTACGATGATACACTGTACCTCGCATCTGTGGTAGTCTCACGTCTTTCACTTTTCCAGGTGAAACAACATGGAAACCGCAAAAAATAATGTTACGCATGTTGAAACTAAGTGGTGCAATTCCTTCCGTGTATTCTATGTGACGTGAGTGAATAAGATGTTATGCACAACATTTAAAAAAATAAAAATGAATTTTCATGTTATCAAACCCATGTTCCCCCTCCAGCTTATTTCACAACCACATTAAAATAGTATCATCTCACTGCTTTACACAATATAGTTCGTTTAAATATTGCAAATGAAGCAATAACACAAAATTATTCACTTTATCAAACTATTTCCACTAATCTCTATATTCACACTTTAGCCCGTTGCCGTTTTCTTCTTGTACTTGCAAGTGCTTCACCTCTGTATCATTTACCTGTAATGTTTTGACTGTTGAGAGACAGTTGTAAGGCTGCGGCAATTCTGTCTCTAACGGCAGATATGGGCCTTCATTTTAACGTTCCTCTGCATAGTAATTCATGGTTGAGGATACCATTTGTTGAATAGTCTATCCCCTTTCGAGATAGAGTGCACGTACCCGAGTGCATGTGGCAATCACGTGAACAGAATAGACAGAGTCCTACCTACCTATTTTATTCCTTACACGGGTCGACGAAAAATGAGTCCAGCATCTATTAATAACCTTTCTATTTAGGTGAATTCACTGTCAGGCCATTTTAAGGTCTACGTAACCTAACCTGGTTAGGTTAGTTACTAACCTAACTTTGTTGATATAGAATGCAAATATTGTAATCGCGATAATCTTAACACTCTCATAATAACCAATATTGATTGTTTATTGTACCTCCTTTGTTTCTAACCCAACCTAACATAACCTAATATTACCTAACTTTTTTTTCTGTAGAGAGGAAATACTTGATGCACACCATGAGCTTTCGGATCAATCGCTACATGGTAGTACAGGACTCACTCTAAAAGGAGCAAACCTGCTAAAACTCTCCAATTCTTCATACATATCTCGGGACCGAGCTAGCATAACTTCAGGATATGGACTGCGTCTCTTCTGTGTTCCTTATCTTGTTTTATAAGTAACCTTTTGCTGTTCACATTGTTGTTTCTTGCTTTTTTTATCCGAGGACGAGTATCCTTAACTGACCCGGGAAATTTATTATTTTTGTTGTTATTCATGTTCTTTCATGTTTTTAATTATATTTGAGGAGGCTGATCTACTCTATTCTGCTCCTCTTGTTCTTTTTTCATAATTATTTGTCTTATTAGATTCTGACGCGATAATTTTGTTTACTATACTTATTAACGTTATTGTGTTTTTGGAAGTTTTGAATGTATAGTCTTTCGACTTCTCATCTCGGGCATTCTATTATTGTATGGTGAGGGGAATCTTGGGGCCTGCAAGTACAATTTTTGTTCGGAGCTATCTTGAAACATTGCAAATAACCATGACCCGTAAATATAACGTAACCTAACCTACCCTAACCCATAGTCTGCCGGAGCCTCCCTTCTACTCTTTTTAAAAGTTTAGTGCAATCTGATTGGTCGTTTATTTCGTTTATTTAATGTCATTAATGTCATAGACGACGACATAATATGATGTTGTTACGTGCCCGCGACGAGCTGATGAGAGCAAGGCTATGATTGGAGGAGCTGGGTGACGTCACCCAGCGCGAGAAACGATGGAAGGGAGGCTCCGGCAGACCTGGTATACTTTGACTATGCCCTAACCTAGCCTTTTTCGGCTTCGATTCACCAGGACAACTCCACTGCTTCGACTGTTCTTTGGTCTCTGATGTGTTGTGATGGATCCATGTTTGGTCCATGGTTACAAAACGGCGCAATAAGTCCTTGTTATCGCGCTTGAACATCGCTAAACACTCCTTAGAACTTGTCACACGGTTGTTGTCAACATAGAGCAAATACAACATCCATCTGGCAGATGGCTTTCTCAAATTCAAAAATTTATGAAAAAATTTTCAGTACCCGTTCGATTGAGATGCCCATAGCCATGCCATATATTTTTGGGATTTATGTTCAGTGTCAGGGGAATAACCCTTCCTCGTCGTGCCTGACAGTACATATATGTATACTGTGTGAGAGAGTACCTACATATTTTCATAACGAATACCGGAAACGCGTAGGTTGCACAATTACACATATTGCACTTATACAGCGCGACCAGTACCTACTTGAGCTCGTTAAAATGAGTATATACAGAATGCGGTTGAGAGTGGTGGTGCGGTGGTAAAGTTGTAAGTTGATATGCCGGCAGTGACTATAAATCTAACAAGTTCTGTCTCAGCCTCAGCGAGAGGTGCGGCTACCTTCCGGAAGTCGGTCTTCAAGGTCACATACTCCGGGCCATAACTGCTCCATTCCAGGTGAACGTTGCGTTGTGTAGCTTGACTCGTCGACTTCGCCATCAGATAGATCACTTCTACATATACCTACACGTGCCCCGATGAAAACTTTCAACCTTCACGGAAGTTTTCTTACGCTTCACTTCACTAATAACAGCTTACAATTATGCAATGAATGTTCGGGAAGAGGACAAACAGTACAAGAAAATAACAACTAAAACACCCCACGTATAATAATATAAGTATTTTTAATAATAATGTGACAGTATTCTTTTCTTATTCCCAAATATTTGACAGTTTTTGTTTACTTTAAGCATTTCCCTCCATCGAAAAGAAGCTGACACCACCACAAGTACGAGCAGGGCCGGATTTAGAGTGGTGGGGGGCCGTGGACACAAGTTTGGTGGGGGCCCTTATGGTGGACGGTAATATTAAATGCCACATGATATTTTTACAACACAAAATTATAATGCAAATGTAATGTCATTTAAACAAAACCTTTCTGGGAGATATACATTATTTATTTGTACATAATATTAACTATCCTTTCAAAGGCACTTTTCGCACTTTTCTCGTCGATCAAATCGTCAAATCTTGAGGTTCTCAAAATATCGCTATTGCTACTCAAAAGCGCGAGATCATTGAAGCGCGCAGTGATAAGAACTAGAAACTCATTTGTAATACGGCACCACATAGTAAACACGCGGGAAATTTTAAATAACTAATTTCAATGAACTTGTATTCAAAGCAATGTGACATCAGAAATACCTTCTTTCAAGTTCTACCTGCCATTACATAAATATTAACTATACAATATTTCCTACTTTTCTAATGTGAAATAAATAATTAAAATATGTGAATACAAATTATAAAATTTGTTACTGTATTAACAAAATCATTCTATCATTTTTGTTGAAAGCCAAAACTTCTGTCAATATATTATACTAGGGGGGGACCCCCTCTTGGTGAGGGTTTGTGAGCGGCTGCCCCCTCTGCACCCCCTTATTCCATGTTCACAAAAATCTACGAGGCTGCTTGTTTTCGATGGGTGTCAAAACAGAACTTTACGACATATCAGTCTGAAAATTGTTGCCTTTTAGTTAAAGATTGTACATCACAAACGTCACATGGGATTTTTGATTGTGGCGCCATCTGTTTTATTTTTTAGGGGCTTTTCACCTTGCCCTCGTAGTAAGGCGTCTAGGATGGTTTTGGTTTGACGCTGATTATAATCAAACGGTTGCAAATTTAGCATGTCTGTTAATGATTACCCGTTATGTTGAGAGGTAGACAAGAAATTCGTTATGCATGTCGAATAGTCGATATGTAAATAGAGCGATTATCGTCTAATTTATTGATAGAAATAGTTTACATTAATGAACTGACATGATCGAAAATGCACTACGTTTCAAGGGAAATGTTTTACTTGTGTAGTGCAGATTGACTTTTGAAATAAGATCAACAATGTAACGTTACAAAACCCCACGTCGATTAAGCTTGAATAGTTTTTAGCTACCTAGGTGTACAATTATTATTATTACGGACAAAACTGTTTATGCCATCACAACAAACTCGAGAAAAGTTTCTATGTTTATGTTGATATTTCTTACTTTCCAAGTGTTTAGTGTTCATCGATAATGTGGTGATGTCCTTTACAATCGCTGGGGGTTTTTTTGTATTCTTTGACTAAACGAGAGGAAAAACTATAATATTCGAAAAACATCTTGTGAGTCAGCGAAAGAATTTTGGAAGAGGAGATAGGCATTCGAATTTTTCTTCAAGGTTTGGAGGTTATAGGCTCGGGATCCCCTCCAACAGCACGATCATGTGCTATGTCATGCAATAATGACGTCAAATATTCCCTTGTCAAAGCTACGTAATCAAAACTTCACTTCTTTTCTCCAGAAGTATTTCCAATTTAATGTCCCAGATGAAACAACACGTTTTACGAAAAAACGTCATAAATTTCTTGTATTCGGAGGTAATTGGAGATGTTCAACCTAAAATTCGGAACAAAATTTTTACATCTGTACTGATGAAACCACCGATTCAAGAGTACCTTATTATCGCTCATTTAGAGACTAGATTCTGCCGAAATCTTACCTCATTGCTTCCAAGGAGTTAGTAGTAGCATGCGAAAGGTGTTTTTCTACATTAACAGATTAAGGCAAAAACTCTGACAGTGGCCAGATTTTATCAAGAGAAACTATCAACTTTTTTCCTAAGCCTGTTCCTGAAAATAATTTTTCGCTCATTTTGTCATATGCAGCAACGTACATGAAAAATGCCGGGCAAAATTTAAAATTCTTTTATCCGAATTTGATACATATAACATTGTCTCATGCTTTTAATAGGGTTGCTGAAGAGATTAGAAAACATTTTCCTCGTGTAACAGTTCAATTTTCAACATGGAAGAAATTTTCCTCAAAGCACCTATAAGGGTTCAGTTCTATGAAGAAAAACTACCAAACACTCCTCTTCCACCTCAACCTGTCATTACAAGATGAGGCACTTGGTTGGAAGAATTCAAAATTGTCTGACGAATTTTTCCAATCCCTCACTGATGTTAAGCAATTATTCGAAAACAAGGAAATGAAACAACAACTCTTGCTTCACCAAAATTTAATTTTCTATTCCGTGCCAAGAGCTACTTTACATCCCAGCAGCTCTTCATAATCTACAAAGCACAAATTCGACCTGTCCTGGAGTACTCTTCACATGTTTGAAGTTCGGCTCCCAAACATACGCTGCAGTTCTTGGATTCTTCCAGAGGAGAGCTTTATTGACTTCTCTAGAACATCGTAAAACGGTGGGAGATCTCTCCCTTTTCTACAGATATTTCCATGCTCGGTGTTCATCAGAAATCTCATCCGTTTTTCCACCACGAGAGATTCCAGATAGGCGGACTGGACGAGCTCAAACTAGTCACCACTTACAGTCAAACTCAAGACTTGACGAACTTCATTTTTTTATCGAACAGCAGAGTTGTGGGACTATTTACCCAGTGAAGTCTTTCCCTATGCATATAACCTTCAAATCTTCAAGAAAAATACGAATGCCTCCTCTCCCTACATTCCCCTGCTGGGCTCACACAATGTTCTTCGAACATTATAGATTTCCCTCTTATGTATTCAAAGTATTGAAAAAAAGGGAAAGAACTCACTAGGAAGTTTCACAACTTCACCGTTCGATAGTCAAGCTTGAGCTTGTCTAGTTCGCCTATCTGGAATCACTCGTGGTGAGACAACAGACGAGATTTCAAACTTGCCATCAATTGTTTGGGTGAAACTGTTCCTAATGATATACACTACCTCATTGTATTAAATTATAGCAAACCAGGTGGGTCCTAAACTCCCTCTCACTCATCTACAGCATCCTTCCGATCCAGTTTCCTCGTCGGCGTTCCACACTCGCTAATAGGCAAGTAATTTCTTAAGTTACACCATGCGAATGGGGGATTTACCAGGAGCATAGATTTAGAAGAAGTGTCTTAAATCTATCAACTTTTTCTATGAATTTCGGTATATCGATAAAACTGCAGAAGCATTACATTAATACAACATGTTTATCAATTTTATGTAAGATTAAGTTGTATGGTGTAATCATGGACCATATGTTGTCTATAAAGCTTATCGATATTTATATAATATTATTGCTTAGGTACTAGATCTGTTAAACACAAATGAGCTACTATTATGACTCTGTCAAGATTAGTATCCTTCTGTGTATAATGAACTATTTCTATGATAATTATTTGATAGTTATTATTACTTCAATGTTATCAACGATCTTATTTATTAATAAATTAATTGAATGAAGAATAAAAACGAATTTGGCGTTACTTGTGATTTTGTAGATTCTTTTGGAATATAAAACAGGGCAACATGTATAAAACATTTTGACGCTTCTTATTTGGATTGCGTCCGTGTTCATGGCATATATCTCGATAGAATGGAAATGAAATATTTGATATTTATCTGCTGGGATCGAGAGAAATAGCGATTTCCGCCATTATGAATACTGTAAATTATATAAGAGAGACCTACAGTACTACGGTTTACGGTAGATGTACCGCTATTGTAACCGTCTGAATCTTGTTCCGCAGAAACGTTCGCCCTGTACTTTTATCTGCACTTTTAACCTGCATTTTATATTGCCCGTCAAATTCCGGATGTCAGGCGAATTCCGAACGCAATGACTAAAAACGGATTTCGCAATTAACTTGAAACACTTGCCTGACCTCAAGTTGTTTGCACCCACTATCTCATCTTATCTTATCTTTCATTGCATAACTTTTAATGGATGACTTAAGTATATTTCAATCAAGGTATTCTCGACAGGTGAAGGACAAACTTTATACGGATTTTATGCGAAATAACGGAAGTCTATTCTACGACTTCCCAACAGCAAGCTATGTGTTCTCTTCAACCCAAATGGCATAATAGCAAATTAATGCTGATTACGGATATCATTGACGAGGCATTTTTTGAGTATTCAAAGCCTCTAAAACCATGTAATAAAACTGTATTATATTGTACTGTTGAAATGGTACCGGGTTTAATAGAAAATGTACATAGCCAAAGACCCCCGGGGGCTAATCCACTATCCACTAGCCAGATTGACCTGTGTCGAATGAGCGCAGGGCATTCACAGAGAAAGAGGGTTGTCGACTCCACTTTGTCTCGCTCAAATCTCATACAGAAAGAAGTGTCAATCTTCCTCACTATATGTCTGAATTCCATCAGATTTCCGGCAAGGGAGTCTCTTGAAGACCTCCCAATCTGGCCATTCTGTGTCCATTCTCTCTTTCCCTTTTCAACCTGAATATTCAAGGATCTAGGTCATGTTGAGCTGTTAAGGATCTCATTGATATCCCTGACAAGCCTCGAGGACACAGTCGGGCTTTTCAGAGCGTTGAGTATGACTTGAATATCTGAACAGATCCAGATGGTCTCATTCATCTTACCATAACCGAGTAGCTGTAACATCTTCAATGGCAAGCATCTCAGCTTGGAAGGCTGTGTTGAGATGCCTCTTTCGCATAAGCCTGCTTCGACTCTTCTATATGTTCTAGACCTATCCGTATACCGAATTGTACCATGCTTCAGCGTATGGTCATTTACCCATTTCTCTCTCGACGGGATGAACCCTGAAATTTGGCTCCTCAAACCACAGGGCTTTGATTCTGTCCTGCAGTTCTGGTTACATTGCTTAAGGCTGTTCCCTTAAATTGACGAGATTGATCTGCACTCCATCTCTTTAGGGAGACATTGCAGCCAAGCCTGGAGATCGTCATCATTGTGCGATTGCTCATAGTCATTGATAGGGGTGCCACGCCCAGCAAGGCCCTTAATCTGTAGTCGGTGTACTATTCCTCGTTGATGTAATGTCTCTGGGGAAGAGTCCCTGTATTCTGCTAAAGCCAGTTCCAAAAATCGAAAGGTTATCATATCATTTTGGCACCTAGTCTCCAGCTGCTTCTGCCAGAGTAGTTTTTAGTATAGGGTGACTCCCAGATACTTTACTGCTTCGGAAAAGTCAACTGACTTGCCTCTTATTACCATATTCCTCAGATGCTCGATTTTGTACCTTCTGGAGAAAATGATATTGGTAGTTTTCTCTGGCTGGATGGAGAGTTTGTTCTCTCTACATGAGACATCTGTAAACATCAAGGCTTGTTGAACAAGCTCCTGCAAGGTAAATTCATAATCCATCCTATTCTTGGGATACGATGTATCTAAAGGTATTCTTAAAGGTATTCCTAAAGGACCCCTCCATGCCCAAGGAGGCAATAGTGCAAGCTCCTTTCCATTTCAGCTGCTGCTCTATAAAGACGGCCTTCTCGGCAGATCTGACCATCTGATGAGGGTTCTGTTTCATGTAAAGAGGATAAAAATGTAGATGACCCAAAATCTGATCTGATATATCCACGTGAGATGATGTTCCTTCCCTAACAAGTGAGGTGCTCAGGAGATTCTTTGCTGGAAACCTGAAATATAGAAGTGATAGTAGTCTAGGACTATAAGAACGTACAATAAACCTAACAAGTGCAACCGTCGTTATACCTGATTTTTTATCCAAAAGCAGCTTATTCATTCTGCCTCTAACTAAATATTTTCATGTGATTGAACTCAATTAACTTTACATAATTCATTTCAATTTAAATATATTTATAATATAATATAAATATATCGAATCGAACATATGTTCAATTACACAGAATACATGTATACAAAGACACAAGGACAATGTGAACGAATACACGAAGCTTAGTCGTTGATGAAACAGTAAATCTTTCCATCAACGGTTTGGTGGTGTTAGGTGTCTTCAAAACTTTGAGGCAAAATTGAACTAAAGTGCTAAATAGCGCATTAATGGAACTTATATCATAGCAAATCTAATTATTAAGTATAATCTACTTATAGTTTGCTGATTTCAGAGTGGGAATTTCACAAGATTATGTTCGTTTTGTTTGATAAACAACTAAGTAAACATATAAAATTGCGTTCAACTTACATCGTAGAATTCAATATTTATATTATACACCTACATATGAAAGAATTTTAATTTAAATTCTGCTAATAGCAAAGCCTGAAAGGAAATTACATCATAAATATGAGCATGTGATACTGTGTTGTCAGATTCACCAGGTATTCTGTATTTACAACCACCCTGAACTTCTCTATACATAGAAATGCATCATACCTTTGCTAGTCCACCAGCGTATTGCACAACTGTATTAAAATAATAAATATCACTTCACCGCTTCAAAGAATATAGTTTCATTTGATAGTGCACATTAGCCAAGAATACAAAATTATTTGTTTTATCAAACTTTAACTATAACATTCGCCTCAACTAAAACACGAGAAAATATATAACGGCACTTATAGGAATTGCATCAAAATTTTGAATCACAAAATAATATTATGAGCCATCAAGCTATTTTTTATATACTTTGACTACACTTTGGGCATATGCGCAGCGTACTGACCGACCTCCTAGTAGTTTTAATTTTTGGAAGTTTGAGAATTAAACTCACACACAAGACTTGTTAGATTTAATTTAGAATTAATGCTGACAAATTATTTCACCACACTGTATGTAAAATTGTGCAAATTTGAATTGAATTCTCCAACTTCCGAAAGTTATAATTATTTTACACTAGGTTACGCCGAAGTCATAGATATAATTATAGATTTCCTCCGTTTTGGTAACATATTTCAAAACATCAATGGAATTATTCTTAAACTATGAGTTTGTGGAATAATGGAGCAAGTCCATGTGTGTTTATGTCGAGTAGCTATAATTATGGAAATTTCACCGTAATTCCAATTCATTTTGGAAACTTGTATGCCGCATTAGGAAAACCAGATTGCGTAAACAATCGCGGAATCCCTCCCACGAGCTTTGCGGTTTTTCCTTCAAGAAAATCTCTAATCATTAGTCGTCTTCACGAAGCGTTACGTCTGTGTATTGGATGCGATTATTATTAGCATCTTGGAGATTTAATAATAGCATTGTCATAACTAGTTGTTAAATATAACTTCGCGAAGGCGTAGAGCCCGAAGGAAAACTTATATAAATCAATCTCAACAATATTGGCGGGTCTGGCGTGGCAGCAGGCATAATGTAACAAGAAATCGCGGCACTGACAAACTGTTTACGAAATCACCTTTTACTTCCACTTCGATTCACTTCCATGAAGTTATGTCATATAATTATATTCAAACATCTTGGGAAATAGGTCAATAATAAGTTGTTTTTGAATACAAACATATAGAAATAGAACTCTACTCGGTTCTAATGTCATATAAAACGAATCGGAGAAGTTACGCGAGTTTTATAAAGAAAAATTTCTCAATCCCTTAGAATCGACTGAAACTTTGATTTTTCACGATATTTCAGGTGTGGAATTCGGAACCACCCTTAGTTATAACCTGAGAAGTCGAACAACGACGTTTAGTTAACCGGGGAGTCCTTCATCGGGGGCGTCATCAATATTTGAAGGTGCATAATTCACGTTAAGCTTCGATTAACTACGAATTATCGCTATGAGTATGGTTGTAATGTCATATAGGACGGATTGGAGAGGTTACGCGAGTTTTATAAAACATCCGAATTTTCCAATATTTTGAAGGTATATGCCTGGAAAATCTGTCATTTTTCTCGATCTCTTAGAATCGAACGAAACTTTGGTTTTCTACGTTATTTCAGGTGTGGAATTCGAATCCACCATAAGTTATAACCTGAGAAGTCGAATACCGACGTTTTGTTAAACGGAAAGTCCTTCATCAGGGGCGTCATCCATATTTGAAGGCTCATAATTCACGTTAAGCTTCGATTAAATCCGAAAAATTGTTATGAGTAGGATTCTAATGTCATATAGAACGGATCGGAGAGGCTACGCGAGTTTTATAAAACATTCGAATTTTCCAGCATTTTGAAGGTATATGCATGGAAAATATCTCATTTTTCTCGATCTCTTAGAATCGAAAGAAAATTTGGTTTTTTACGCTATTTCCGGTGCAAAATTCGAATCCATCATTAGTTATAACTTGAGAAGTCAAATAACGACGTTCTGTTAACCGGAAAGTCCTTCATCAGGGGCGTCATCCATATTTGAAGGCTCATAATTCACGTTAAGCTTCGATTAAATCCGAAAAATCGGTATGAGTAGGGTTCTAACATTCGAATTTTCCAATATTTTGGAGGTATATGCATGGAAAATATGTCAGTTTTCTCAATCTCTTAGAATAAAACGAAACATTGGTTTTCTACGTTATTTGAGATGTGGAATTCGAATCCACCATTAGTTATAACCTGAGAAGTCGAATAACGACGTTTTGTTAACCGGTAAGTCCTTCATCAGGAGCGTCATCCATATTTGAAGGCTCATAACTCACGTTAAGATTCGATTAAATCTGAAAAATCGGTATGAGTAGGGTTCTAAAATCATATACAACTGATCGGAAAGGTTAAGCAAAAGAATATATTATGTATCATATGTTAATGGTTATTAAACAAATAAAATAATGACTAAAACGAACAATATTAAAGCGGAACTTAAATTATTAGTATTTAAATAGATAAATGTATAAATAATTGAAAACAACATTAAAATTCACAACATATTTATGAATAAACAAGTCTCTGGCTTGTAACGTCACGATCGAACGCCTTGTGTTATAGAATGTATTGTTAAGGATGGAACCTAGTAATGGTAAATTTGCATCAGAAATGTCGTCTGTTATTCAACAAGAGATTACAGGTATACGGACTAGATGCGCTCAAGCTAGTCATCCCTTAATTGACAAGCTGAGACCTTCCGAACTTTTTTCTACCAGACTTCATTTTTCTATCGAACGGTGAAATTGTGGAACTTTTAACTCAGAGAGGTTTTCCCTTATGACTATAACCTCCAAACTTTAAAGTCATCTTCCAATGTCAATATCCTCCCCTTACATACCACCGCTGCTTCACATGATGTTCTTCGAATATTATAGTTTCCTCTCGTAGTAATGTAGATGTAACATTGGATTATGCCGTTATGCCTCATTTTGACACTTTGAACGAGAATCGAGTGAGGAGTTTATAGTTGCTCTATGGTGAGGAATGCTCAACTTAACCTGCTCGGTCACTCAGGTTGGAAAGGGAAGAGAGAGAGAGAGAGAGAGAGAGAGAGAGAGAGAGAGAGAGAGAGAGAGAGAGAGAGAGAGGACAAACTGGCCATAGAGGGGGCCAGATTTGAAGGTCCTCAAAACTCCCTCGCTAGTATCCCCTACAACGTGGGTATACAGATCTTGAGGCACCATTTGAGAAATCAACATGCCCCAGCATGTTGAAGGAATGATGGCTTCCGAACTACCAAAGCGCTAAGCCCAAGGGCAAACGTGATACTCTCACTGAGTTAATCGCCGAGATCTTTACAGGTCATGAAAATCAGATGAAATTCCGAAATACATTAGAGGTAGTAGGAATACCCACTTACTATGTAAATGTCCGAAGACATAAAGGACATAAGCATAAAACAGATCTAAGGATTCTGTCAAGCAGCTGGGTATCCAAATACCTCGAAAAACGTTGAAGGGGATAGTGTACAAGGATCTTGATTAAGTGCACTGATCCTTTTATGAAGCCCGCTACCATCAGAACCAATACCAATACCAAAGGTAGGGAATGAGGTATACTCTTTTTCATTTCTAAAGCTAAAACTACTACGTTCCTGCTAACAGTTCGACAGTTTAAGAATAAGTAGCGTTTTGTGTAAGTTGATTAATTATTGATTAACTATTACATCTTTCTATTACGGCACTGGTAATTTCTGTCACAAAGTGCAGAGTTGAAGTAACAACAATATATCTGTAGACTATTGCATAGCTATATGAGGAGTAAATACTGTATGTTAGTATGTAACACCCGGATATTAATGTATTAAGTGAATTACATCATCGCCTATTTAAAGACGCCTTCAATTTATTATCAGTTTCTGTCAATCCTGAATTCAAACCGACTGCAAACTTACGTAATGCTCTTAGATTGCATGTTGTATATTTGTCAATTTAATTAAAGATACTTCTGAGACGTGGTGGCGACATTATGGTGGAAGTAATTAATTTTATCTGCAAAGGTGTTAGCTTCTGACAGTCAATCCTTTTCACCTTTAACAAAAAACGTAGTGGCCATTGTAGCTATATCTCATAAATAATTATTTAGCCAAACTGTTTGGACTATTGGGTTAAAGTAGATAATAAAATCTGAACAAATCTTACTACATATCATGATATTTCTCATTGTTTCTCAGATTTGAAAAGAAGAATCGACGGTTAGGAAATAGATTGTTCAATAAACTGAACGAACCATGCCATTACAGCAGAAAATACATATAGAGATGTGTTTATTCTACTATGCATATATTCACATTAATTTTCTTTTAATCGGATATCTCCAATAACAGGACAAATATATCGATAACAATTTTTTTAAACCGAATGTTGAAGAACGGTATATCTCCCATAAAATCCATTCTGTTTCGGTAAGTACCTAAAATAAGTCAAACAACCGACATATTTATTTTAGTGTCTCCCATAGTCCTCTTAATTCTGCGACCAATGTTACTTTCCTCCGGATTTTTTTTAAATTGCCTAGCTTATTATTATACTCTTCGCAGAGGAGTATATTGCATTTACTCAGACTATTTCTAAAGCCGCTGTAAAAAGTCCTTGAGAGTAAAATTCCTTCACCATTGCATTTCATCGAATTTTGAACAACTTTGAAAAAATCTGTCTGTCTGTCTGTCTGTCTGCTAGTCTGTCTGTCTGGGTGTCCGTCAATCAATCAATAAATCAAAATAGGAAAGTAAAAGGCTAGAGCACTTAGATCACTTGATTGAGTCCATTGTGAGCCCTTTGACGCAAGACTCAGTCCAGGCAGCGCCAAAGTCCTGGATTCTGCATGGCGGTATGTATGCGCTGCCGAGGTGTTGTAGCCTGAAAGAAGCCAGTGCTTGACATTCTACAATTATATGAGAGGAGCCAATTTTTTCCGCCTCTCCGCATATACTACAACCTGGGTCATCGACAATGCCCATTAAGTGTAGATGTTTCCGATGACAGTTTCCTGTGAGGAGCCCTGTCACCAGTTTCAAGCCTTTTCTACTCATAGAGGGAAGGGTTTTCGAGCGTTTGGGTGACAGCTCCAAAATGTTGATCTTTTTCTGCCACATACCGGGGGAACTGCACCAAACCATTAGCCACTATCCAGTTGCTCTCTGAGGCCGTGGAGACCGATGGTCAATGAGATTCCCATCGCTTCATTCCATTTCAGGCCAGAGTGGACAGGTACTCATACTAGCTGAAGTTTTTCAATTCTGGTTAATTCCGCCAGGGATTCCTTGCACTCCAAAAAAAGCCTAGAGGTCACTCTATGGGCGCGAAATACGCCCAGGGCCCTTGACTGTCAGTGCCGATATATAGGTGCCTACCTCAGCAGTTTAGTCTCAGGTTAATCAGGGCACTGGTCCAGATTGCGCAGACTCCTGCCTAGAAAACGGTGACATGAGCAGCTAGGGCAACTGAAAGCTACCTTCTGGGTGTGCACGAGTAGACTCCGGTTCTGCTAGACTCGCCAATCTTGGACCAGACGAGCTTTCAGCAGCCCAATCTCATATTGTACCCGCAGCTACTGGTTTAATGTGGATCTATAGGGGTACGATCCTTACCAGGATCCCTAGGAACAGTTTCCGTAGCCGGCCATCACACAACGGTTATGTAGATTATAATTGGGGGATCATGGCCGTTTAGAGCCAGTGTAGAACCCGTGGCCGCAGACCCCATGTGCTTGCGAAAGCTCTCCTGCATGCCCATGAGGATGCAACAACCTTCTTCATCCAATTTTCCAAGTCCAATCGAGTATAACTCCAAGGTACTTCACTGAGCCTTGCAGGTGCAAGGTCCTCCCTAACAGACGAATCTCTAGTAGGGGTCCTAGTTTCTGTTTCCTCTTTAAAAGAACCACTTCGGTCTTTTCAGAATTCATCCCTCGATCTGACATCAGCGAGCCACAATGACAAGTTCAGTATTCAGCAGCTCACACGGGGTAGCCTCATGTCTGCGAGGATCACAGCTGCCAAGTCGTCTGCGTAGGCTTGGGCATAAAACCTAACCTCAAACAGCTCGACTATCAAACTGTCTACCACCAGGTACCAAAGGAGCGGAGTCAGTACTCCTCCCTGAGGACACCTATGCCCTTCGATCTGGATGTCCGTCACGGTAACTCAAAAACGAAAGGTTCTATCATATTGAAATTCTGACAAAAATTATTTGCTGCTTGGCGACGGAACCTATTGCTTTTCAGGAAAATCGTGTAATAAACACACCCTTTTCTCAAGAGGTGGAACTTAAAAAAGTCATAACTCATATCATTTCAAAAGTTCTACAGTAAATTTATGTTACTTTAAAACTGTTTTCACCAAATATCAACAAAATCGCTCAACAACAATAACAACAACAACAAAAATGTAAACTTTAATTTACACCTTACTGTAACAGTATAACGTTCTATAGCAAACGGCGATGAACCAAATGTATGGACTGGGGGCTAAGACACTCCGCTCCCACTCAGTAGGTTTGGGTTCGATTCCCAAAAACGGAAACTTTTTTTTGTAGTAACATTTTCTTAAAATAATTACTAATTTGATTATCATTCAATTGTGTAAAGATAATGAAATGAATAATTTATTTCTTCATATTTAAACAATTTCGAAAAGTAGCTTATAGAATGTTAAACAATTATATAAAAATCAGTAACCAAATCAAATGATTTGCGAGGAGTTACTTTGCCACGCAGACTATTTATCTATTCTCCCAGAGGCAACCCAATCATGCAGAGAAAATGTTAAATTCGATATTTAGGAGCTACTAAATTTGAAGAATTACTATTTGGGCTTTCTAACATTATTGTGATTGATGTGGTATATTCAATATTATATTAACTTCATGTTATTGTATCATTATCCTTGATAATTGTTGTAACATAGGTGGTCAAAAAGTTGCCTAAAACGCACTTAGTAAAAATAAATTGAAGTTGCACAATCGAAGAATAAAAAGGTCAAAATACCTCAACAGAACATACATATGTTGTCACGATAGACATGTATTATATTATCAGCTTATAAAGGTAGCCACTGTTTAAGAAACGTTGGTGCAGGGGGGCGTCAACAATGCTTAAAGATAACAAAGTGGAGAATTCCCAACAAAGTATTGCATAACAATAAATTGCATAGACTAGAGAGGAGACTGGTTCTTTAGAAAGATATGGGCGGCTGGCTTGACTGGTTGGTATATGACGAAAATGAGAGCAGCGTGCAGTTTCTTAAGGAGTCCGTTTTATTGTCTAGCGTGGGAAAGAACGTTAGTCTTCCGTCTTCAAGACGTACGCAATAACTTCCTAAAGGAAAATCCGCCCGACCGCATACATCGCTAACACCAGATCTTGTTGATAGACGATCTATAACCAATTTAACAATACGAACACACCTGGATATGAGGCATTATAGTAATTTCTATAACAATTACAAAAAAGTCAACATATACATTCACTTTACATATCTCAAGACTCAAGTCTCTTTCAATATGAAAAGGAATTACTTATCAAATCATTAATTTTCTTTATAATTTGACCATTTTTACTGCCCTCATTATAATTAGTATATAGTGTAAGGGGGTATGGATTTAAAATTTTGCAACATTGAAAATAGGAACTGTATTGTTTTTGGGCGCGTTTCAAGCGGTATTTTCGACATCCATCTTCAGTTTTAGGAATTATAGTTTCTCATTTAACCATATTGGCAACAGTATTTTTCTGATTGTGAATATGAATCCTACATATCTATCTATCATATATTTAACATACCGAAGTGTCTGAAATTAAAAATTATCATTTAAAGATTCAATGAAGTCATCGACGGGACTTTACAATTTATTATACACACTTCGAACTTGAAGACACAGGGGTCTGTTTAGGCGCAGAATTGAATAGAATAGAATAGAATAAAACTTTATTGCCATCAAACTTGCAAAATTACAAAATAGTAATTACAAAAAAAGTAACGTCAAAGAAAAAATTAAAATAAAATAAAATCTGCCAATTCACAGGCCCAGAGCAAGCTCAGATGGTCTGTAACTGGATCAGATTTTTGCATATTGGAAAAGGATGACAAGATAATATGGTTTGTTTAAACTTACATCCTATTGGTACATACAAAAGTATTAAAAAAGATACATTTTAACAATATTTTAAGTAACATTCTTGAGAACAAAAGTTAAAAAGATAAATGACTTTTAGATTCACGAAGACAAAATAAAAAAATTAAAGTCATATAGGATTCTTCCCTGTAGATATAAATAAACTCTCCTTCTGAAGTGATTGAGGTTATCCACGTCCCTTATCTCCACTGACAGGCTGCTGTAGGCTTTAATAGCTCTATACTCTGGACCTCTCTCGAAAAAAGTAGAGTTATGATTTGGTATAACTAAGCCATCTCTGTCCCTAGTTGTCATGTACATTTGTGTCCCATAAAAGTGTCTATTTACAGGAAAAAGGTTTTTATTTTTTTTGACAAATAGAACTAAGTGCAAAAAATAGAGAGATGGCACAGTTAACATGCCCAAGCTTCCAAAATGCGTTTTACATGATGTTCTAGGATGTAATCCTAGGAACGCCCTTATTATACGTTTTTGAGCTTTGAAAACTTTTGTAGCACTGCTGGAGGATCCCCAGAATATGATTCCATAGGTTATAATACTTTGTATACTGGCGAAATAATATGTCTTAAAACTGTTTGTGGAAATTACTTCACGCAAACGACGAAATACTCCTGTTGCACTATAAAGTCTTAAGGTTAAAGTTTTTATGAGGTTTTCCCAGCTAAGCAAAGGATCCATGGATAGTCCTAGAAATTTGACTGTGTTTGTGTTTGGAATGGTTTTATAATCAAGTTTGACAAGTAAGGAATCTATGATTTGACCAGTTTTTTTAAAATTTCATTAAAGCAGTTTTTTGAATATTTTGTTCACACCATTTAGCCATTCTTTCTGCTACTCCAGGACAACTTATTGAGAGGGTTCCAAGCAACAGTTCCGCTTCAGAACAAGTTGTGTCATCTGCGTACTGATATGCCTGATCCTCACCATTTATCTCAGGGAGGTCGCCTGCGTAAAGTAGAAAAAGTAACGGACCCATTATCGAACCTTGAGGAATGCCTTGGGGACCTAGCCCTTATGCAGCTTTTTCCTTATTTTCTCGTTAACTATCTATTTATCTTTTGATTATCTGAAATGACATATTTAACGTCGTTGTTATAATTTTATTGAACGCCCCTGTGAGACAACAAAATTATAACAACGAAGTTGAGAAACTGCTTTGAACAATAGTTACCACCAATCTTTGATCATTAATATAATTTCTAAACAAAGAAAATTGGAACGTAGCCAACTAACCAAATAGAGCCATTACCTTCAAATACTTCAATAAAACACCGTTTGGGCAACACCTATGATAAAGTTTCCGATTTCGACAAATTTGAGATTTAGAAAATCAATTGAGTCGTGTTTAGAATGCTATGTCGTTATTTTGCCCACATAAAGAAAACTAATGGTGAAAAATAAGCGATAGCCGAACATATTTTAAATACAGGTCACACCATTTCTCAAGAAAGTTTATCACTTTTAAAACACAGTACAGACAAATATCTAGGTAATTTAGGAGGGATGAAAATGTGTAAGCGAAAAAGCAGTTTATTAAATTCTGACTTATATCCAGCTGAGGGTGACCTACTGTTCACATTATTATCCCCAAATATTATTTAAACAGGCACATTTTGATTTATAATTTAGTTTACTCTGATGATGGCTACTTGGTAGCCGAAAGGTCCTCAGTACTCCAATAGTATTTTCAGTGGATAAGGGTGATTATTTCTTATTAATAGACTTAAGGAAGTTAGTGTTAGCGGGGGGAATTATAAGAGAGGCAAGCGGAGGGTGAGAACGGAGGTCTGCGCTATAAAAATTGGCGGCTGGAATTGTATACTTACACACATGTAAAAATAATAATCGTATAGTTGTCGTCGACTCTTTTCGTGTTTTTAAAAGATAATTACAATTAATAATTGTCTACCTAAACCATATTTTCAGCTATTTTTCCATAGAAAGTGGGACTCGCTCAAACTTGTACCTAATGTTATTGTAATAATGCTATTCCATTAAAAAAAAAACATTTCTATTTAGCCATTTTTTATAATTTGAAGATGTAACCAGAACCACGTCCCCACAAGCTTTTATGTTAGAATGCTGTAGTTCTGACTCGATATATTAAAAAAACGGTGTAGTGAAACCCTCCAAAAAAATTAGTCTTATTCTTATATTGTTATTCTCAACGGTCTGTAAAAATTTCAAAAAATTGTATCATAAAGAACAATCAACCGAACCTCCTTAAATATAACTTAAAACACTACAGTTACTTGGGTTTGGATAATTAGCATGTTTCGCACAATCAACTGATGATTTGATCCTCTTGACTCTTTACACTAAGTCTTGATTGTCTAAGAGCTGAAGTACTCAACGTTTGTTTGTTTCTAGAACCTCCCCTCATGACTCCTGGTAATCATCTCAATTTCTTCTTTGACTGTCGTCACCTACTGATGAAGATCGTCTTCCCGGACATACCAAAGAGCGCAGTATTCTTTATTTGTCTGGAACACTTGGCAGCAATTATAATTGTTAATTGTCGGATGCCCACTGATACACCAATACTTTGATTTTGATAGACACCTGGGAATCTTTTTTCAACAGCGAATACATATTTTTATATTTGAGTTATAATTGTTTTTATTTATATAAAAATTCTCGGGAAATAGGTCACGATAACACTTTGTTTTAAATTTTCGTCTTTACGTACGTTTCGGTCTCACGACCTTCATCAGAAGACTTATTATGTAAAAAGGGGTTAATTAAAACTAATTAGCACAAGCGTCCATATCGCACAATTTTCAATCAAAAAGCCCATGCCGTCGAAACGAACAGAACCACGAATAATCGAAAATTGTGTCGTTAATATTAAAGTATAATTTTTTTTGTAACATGAATCCACTGTTCAGTAAAATTCTCATAATATACAAACGCATATTGCTATGGTCTCAAAGCAACTGAAGTTCGAAGCTATTTGTTGATATTTACTCGAAACAGATGTAGATTTATGACGTACTTGAAAAGGTTTTAAACCTGCATTGGAATTTACTATAAGCGTTCTTCCTAAAATATACTTTTAACATTATAAAGACGCATATAGGAATTTGAAAGAGTTTTAATTAATCAAGTTAGTATAAATCTGACTCAATCCCTGAATATCATTCCTATGGTTCACAGAATTGGAATCCCGTTTTATGTGAATCATCTCCAGGATAAATCTTTTATAATAATTGGTTTCTTTAGTTAAAATATTAACATTTTTGTAATCAAACTGATGGTTATAATCAAAGCAGTGTTTAGCAAGGGCGGTGGAATTTTCTAAGTTATTATTTTTTGTGCTATACTTATGGCCGTACATTCTTTTTTGTAAATATTGTTTAGAGATTCCAGTATAAGTTCCATCACAATCTAAACAATTCAATTTATATACTGTGTGGGTTTGTTTATCTTTAGGTATTACAGGTTTTAGATTTGAGAAATATTTCCCAACACAGTTAGTAGGTTTTCATTCGATTTCACCGCGCGGTCTGTAAGGCTGTTAATGACACTTTTTTTATAACAAGCTGGTGCAACGGAATTGAAATGAAGATAAAGTTGAGACCAAACTTCTTTAGTAAACCAAGAAGTTTTTATTTTTCCATCTGCATCATGCCTAATGTTCATATCTAGGAAATTTATGTTTTTGTTTATTTCTATTTTACAAGTGAATTGAAGTTTACAGTGGAAATTGTTGAATTTATTAATCACATATTGAACTTTATCGTTGGGAACACACATAAGGCAATCATCTACATATCGTTTAAAGAATACAGGCTGAAAATCTAATGAATTTATAACGGATTCTTCTAGGCATTCCATAACGAGGTTAGCAATGGTAGCTGAAATAGGAGATCCCATTGCTGTGCCGAAAATTTGTCCAAAATATTGCTCACCGTACTGAAAATAAGTGCATTCTAAACAAAAAAATGCGGTAAAGTTTTGTTTAGAATGATTCACATAAAACGGGATTCCAATTCTGTGAACCATAGGAATGATATTTAGGGATTGAGTCAGATTTATACTAACATGATTAATTAAAACTCTTGCAAATTCCTACATGCGTCTTTATAATGTTAAAAGTATATTTTAGGAAGAACGCTTATAGTAAATGCCAATGCAGGTCTAAAACCTTTTCAAGTACGTCATAAATCTACATCTTTTTCGAGTAAATATCAACAAATAGCTTCGAACTTCAGTTGCTTTGATACCATAGCAATATGCGTTTGTATATTATGAGAATTTTACTGAACAGTGGATTCATGTTACAAAAAAAATTATACTTTAATATTAACGACACAATTTTCGATTATTCGTGGTTCTGTTCGTTTCGACGGCGTGGGCTTTTTGATTGAAAATTGTGCGATATGGACGCTTGTGCTAATTAGTTTCAATTAACCCCTTTTTACATAATAAGTCTTCTGATGAAGGTCGTGAGACCGAAACGTACGTAAAGACGAAAATTTAAAACAGAGTGTTATCGTGACCTATTTCCCGAGAATTTTTATATAAATTGTTTTTATTTGAACATGCTCGTCTTTGCGTGGAATTATACTTATAGATGGCCTGTCAATCAAATTATTATTATACAACGCAACTTCAGATCACAAAATTGAAGTCAAATTTTATTCTTACAAAATAATTACAGAAGAACATCAAAGAAAAGTATGAGTGGTGGTGGTGGGAATGGTTACTTTAAATTTTTTAATGGACATGTTACTGACATAAAAAATAAAAGTATAAATTCTACCTACATTGAATGTGTAGATTTAGATCGACACTGAAATTTCACTGATTCCATTGAAATGGAACTCGAAACGGAACCTTTTCAAGAATTCCCGAGGTCACGTGATGAGAAAGATGAGTGGATTCAATTTATTCGTGTCTTCCACAGCAAAGCGCTTGTATCATCCCTCGGAGAGTATGTTGTAGGCAGATGTGCAAGCAACCTGCAGTGAATGTCACACTTGTTTCAATACCCCATGCTAAGCACACATTTACCCTCCTAAAATCAGAAACACAATACGAGCTTTATTTGGTTGAGTGATCGCCCTTTTTGCACCATTGTTACCTAAAAGGATGTGTCATTATGATAAACTTTTTTCGTAATAATACTAAATCCACCGTGCCCAATATTTAATCTCTTCGGCAATATCGATTTTGTGATCAAATCGGAGTAAAATATACGGTTATCCTGGAACACATTTCTAGTACAAAATCAAATGCCTCGGGCTTGCTTGATTTTTGCTCTGATAAAATAACTAAAACTGATCTTGAAGTTTCTTTCCCCAATTGGTCACAATCGTGTGAGTAAATTAAGAGATATAGAATAAAATTCCTGGATGTTTAGATCAGTGTGTTGACCAATTGAACCCGCAAAGTCTTATTTTTGTGAATATAAACCTCTGGAAGAATACGTAGATCATTGATGACCATATGCGATTCGATGCTCCGCCTAGGGTTCAATGTTTCAAGTTAATTCATCTTGTTAATCCTATGTTGAATAGTCTTTATCTTTAAACTTATACTTACCCAAAACATTTCTCAGTCAGTTGAAAAATGAAGAACCAGGATACTATCATTGAATGAGTACTGGGAAAGTAATTGCAAACCATAGTAATACTCGTATGTACACTCCTCAATTTAAAACGATTGAACTTAAGATGAATGTGCATGAATAATTGATCTATGGTGGGGCATCGACTAGCATTATGTTTATCAATGATCTACTGTTCTTGCAACAATATAAGACTTTGTCAGAACCAAAGTGGTGCAACTGTTCAACACATTGGACGACCCGACATCCGGGAATGTGGGTTCAAATCCCCCAAATGTATCAATGTTTTACTTTTATTCATATTGATAAACGTATGTTAAATAGTCAACGTTATCTCCATAATTCAGAAAATTCAATTCTATATCTTCACTCACTCACTCGTTCCCTGATAATCATGAAATGTCCCAAACCGTAATACGTAGGGATTCGAATTTTTGCATTGAGGTGAATTATCTTTCGTACCGATGCGCTCACCAGATGATTTTTCAAAATTCGTTGGCTATATTATTAGAAATTATATTTTGCTATCAGTGGAATTGTCAAAATCATCAAATTACTAGAACTTCTTCGTATTATCCCATGAAGGGTGATGGAAATTACCTATTTTACTCTCTTGCACATTGCATTTATAAAACAGTAAATAGAGCTCAAGAAATTCACACTCAAGTTGTTCATCACCTCCGCCTAGGGTTCAATGTTTCAAGTTAATTCATCTTGATAATCCTATGTTAAATAGTCTTTATCTTTAAACTTATACTTACCCAAAACATTTCTCAGTCAGTTGAAAAATGAAGAACCAGGATACTATCATTGAATGAGTACTGGGAAAGTAATTGCCAACCATAGTAATACTCATATGTACACTCCTCAATTTAAAACGATTGAACCTAAGATGAATGTGCAAGAATAATTGATCTATGGTGGGGCATCGACTAGCATTATGTTTATCAATGATCTACTGTTCTTGCAACAATATAAGACTCTGTCAGAACCAAAGTGGTGCAACTGTTCAACACATTGGACGACTAGACTTCCGGGAATGTGGGTTCAAATCCCCCAAATGTATCAATGTTTTACTTTTATTCATATTGATAAACGTATGTTAAATAGTCAACGTTATCTCCATAATTCAGGAAATTTAATTCTATATCTTCACTCACTCACTCGTTCCCTGATAATCATGAAATGTCCCAAACCGTAATACGTAGGGATTCGAATTTTTGCATTGAGGTGGATTATCTTTCATACCGATGCGCTCACCAGATGATTTTTCAAAATTCGTTGGCTATGGGGTGAAACAAATTGTAGTAATTCAATGAAAAATTCCACTGATAGCTAAGCAATTATATTTTGCTATCATTAGAATTCTTCGCATTATACCCATCAAGGGTGATGGAAATTACCTATTTTACTCTCTTCCACATTGTATTTATAAAACAGTAAATAGAGCTCAAGAAATTCACACTCAATTTGTTCAACACTTTGCGGCCAATAGGGCCAGGTATCAAGTATTGTCGTCCAATGAAAATGTTGATGATTTTTGTCTACTTATGGTTTGTGATTTGAAAGTAGAAATGTTTCCGTGGTACTTTAAAATTTATTGTAATAGCAATTACTCTGCACAACTCGGTGCTCGTGATCTTCGATTTTCTGTAAATTTATCCTTCAGCTAGAATCCGTACCACAATTCACTGAGCACTCCTTAAATGTGTACGGTGCTCATAGGTTTGACTGACACATACGTTCAATATTTCAACAAAGTTGATAGACAAATGAACAACCATATACATATCGACTTTAGTCTGAGGGTAGAGATATGTCTGTGGGTATTAGATTCGTTGAAGGCTACATGATTCAGAAGCTTGAACAAATCGTTCGTGAAAGTATAACGATTTTCATATAAATAACTCTAGAGATGAACGGATGTTAGAAAAATGCGTAATAGAAAAATACGTATTAATAAACATATCCTGTCATGACAACGTCTACAACATAACGGATGTTCAGGTTATTTCATGACATTTCAGTTCATCTTATGCGATTGTGGTTTATAAATAAGTGACTAATATTAGGCCTCATGAACAAAGAGGTACTGGTTTTCAGTTAAGTTAACCGCGGATGTTGGAATTCCCCCAGGATGGTTGACACAAAATAAATACAGTTACAATAGGTGGCGGAAATTTGGTCGAAAGAAAAATGATTGAAACACATTTCATAGAAATCTTTTGATCAAAAAATTTTTTGATACAAATACATATGATCGAATATTTTATGGTAGGAAATACATTTGACAGAACATACAATTGATAGACACGTCAATCGGTTGAAATAACAAGTCGTCTCCTGTAAACCAACAAAATGACAAAGTAAATATTAGAAACTGAATGTTAGAAGGCTATATCTTTTAAATGTTGTAAAGAGTAAACACCGTTGTCTTCAAATTCTTCCTGGAATCGTCTGACAACTATATCAAGTCTTATTTTCATCCGTATAGTACATCATGCTCTGTTCTCGAAGTACCCCTCCTATAAATTTCCATATAGATGGTTTTCTCGCTTAAATTGTCTCTTCAAACCCCGATACCATCCTTCAGCGATGTTGTTAATTTTGATACGATTTTCAAGATTTTATTGGTAAAAATTCCCAAGCTCATGGTCAAAACTAGGCCGCATTCTCTCTCTCCTTTAAAATTTTCCTATCCAGATATCCTCAAAGCAGTTAACAAAGTCCTTGGAGTCTTCACGAATTACGCTATTATTGGCAATTACTTCAAAAGTTCGGACAACGAATTCCAGTTGTACAAAAGCTATTGCTGCTAAAAGTTTGATTTCCTGATGAAAACCTGCATCGGAGTCATACTGCTGTTTAGGCCCACGTCTTTGAATTTGTTGATATAGACACTGTTTCAAATGGAAAAAACATCCCTGATTTGCAGCCATTAGAAAAAGTAATTGACAAGCCTTTATTGCTGCTAACTCAAAATCTGTTGTAATTGTTGTCACTGTTAATGTTTTCATTTTCATTTGCTATAGCTCAAACATCTTATTGTAGAAGATTGCCGTCTTTGAGCTAAGCAATGCTTATACTTATGGATAAGTTTTCCCACTTATACATCCATTTACATAACTCAAGTACAATCGAAAAAATACCGACTATATGCCAAGCAGCTCATTTTTCACAAGTTCAAGATTTCGTTTCGCCCAACATATGATACCCTTATCTACAGTAGATTCTGATTGGTAAATAAGAAAATTGTCACCTTTATCAATTTCAAGTACTCAGATTGAAGCTGAGTCTGGAATTTCAAGACGTCGAGCGTTATGCATTTGCAAGACATACAAATTCAAGCCTTATGCAATAAGTAAACAATATCACGAGCCACCAACTGATTTCCAACGAAGATTAGAGTTTTGCATATGGTATGGTCAAAAATGTCAACAAGATCCATTATTCTCTCAAAATGCAGTTTGGACAGATGAAGCCTACATTAGCAGTGCTAAAATTTTCATAACGAGCATAACGAGCACTTATGGCTTGATATGAACCCTCGACGTTCGATCTCCGGGACGCTTTGGTTTTAGTGTTTGGTGTGCTCTACGATACAATCGTGTTTTAACATATCACATATATCAAGAAAATCTTAATGGCCAACGACGCTATAAAATCTTAAGCCAGAAAATTATTGAGGAATTTATGGAACGTTGAGGGTGATCCTCATATGATACCAGGGAATTCCGTAAAGGCACCAAGACCGAAAAAAGTACAGGTGCTGGTATAGTGGAGACAAAGGAGCAAGGAGAGATGATTTCTCTAAACCTAGTGACACTTGCCACATACTTCCAAGCAAAAATATTAGAAATCAGCAACGTGTGCTCGAATTATGAGGAAGAGAGACAAATCACAATCATAGCGAGCAACCTAACAGTGGGGTACGGACACGGGCCCCCGAGGCATCTATGCAAGATTTCCCCTCCTCTATGCAAAAAAAAACCATAACCAACTATGATTCACATATGAAAAACGTGTGGCACTCGGGGACTACAGCGGTGAAGCTATTGCATAGCATTTTTTCTCAACTTGCAATTATAATTATTTATTTATTTTTAATTTATGCAGTATTTTTTTTTCTTTGATATTAATTCAACTTTTTTCCTTTGATATTAATTCAAGTTACACTTTTTGAGCGTGGTGACCGATAAGAAAACAAATTTTTTTCTTTTATTGAATAAATGAGAAGTTAATATCGTTTAAAATATTTTAATTATCTTACAATACAATACATGTAGGTTATTCAGGAATTTCATTGAAACTATAGGTTTATGGTAACTGAAATAAGAGACATAAGTTTGAGACTTGATATCCTCTAAATATCTGGAAAATACCGCGTCAATGGTGGCCCCATATTTTGTTGTGGATTCTTGTGGATCATTATTCATTTTCAAATTCAATTTTTCCGAAAGAAAAGTTGACAACCGCTCTGATTTTTTATCGGCGAAGTTGATGTTGAAATCGCCAGCCAAGATAAGTGGAAATTTATTACCATTTGTACAAAGTATTTTCGACCCTTCTTCAGTGTACTCCAGTAAAGTGCGATGAATAAAATGATCTACCTCGTCCAATTTTGGATTCGGAGAAATGTAAATTGCTACCATGACTATGTGTAGGCCATTTCTAAGTTTGCATAAGCACGCACAAATATCTCCAAAAAATGAGCGCCTAACATTAACATCGCTAACGTGTGCAATATTTATTTCAATATTCGGAGTCATAATATTAGTTACATTATTATTATTTTGGTAAATAGCTACCCCACCTTTTGGAACAGTATCTCGTTTGAATTGAACAATACAACTGAAATTAGGTATTTCAATCGGATTATCATGCGCCATGCAAGATTCGGTAAGAAGTAACACATTTGTTTGTCTCGTAACTGAATCTTGTAAATCGTATTTGTGACTATTTAGACTTTGGCAATTGAAAGTCATTATTGAAATGCCATTTCTATTACTAAGGAAATCTAAGACACTTTGAGCTGTCGTCTGAACACTATTTAAAGGCAGTCTTTTGAATTCTTGCAACAAAGATGCAGTCGATGCAGCTTGTCTTCGATTATTATAAAACTTGAATGTAGAATTATCGTTTTTTGTCGTGATATACAATTTTTCAATATTAGTCACCCGAGAGAGCGCAACATAAACGAGTTCCTGTTATTTTTCGTTATGGAATTTCTTGATTCGGTCGCCGCGCTCAAATCCCGCGATAAAAGCTATATGCAATATATGCAATAGCTTAATAGAAACAGGTACTCTCAGGTCTCTGCTACGCGCGTCTAACGTATAAACTCTAACTGACGCGTAGCGAGCTCCTAGAGGCATATGTCAAAATGATTTCGTTCGTAGCTAATTACATAGGACGTCTGGAGTTCATGCAATTATGTTTTTAGATAATTCGAACCTTCTAATTTCGATAGGCCACGTGAAAATCCCGGAGTCTAAAGCGCTAGAGTGTTATAACATTCGTATAAAATAACGAAATTTCTCACTTTTAGAAACTTCAAATTAATTAATTAATTTTACACATGTTAGGTGTTTAGGTCTTACATTATTTTTCGTTACGGAATTTCTTGATTCGGTCGCCGCGCTCAAAGCCCGCGATAAAAGCTATATGCAATAGCTTAAAAAACAACTTCAGGCCATAACTCGAAACTTCACTTTTTTTTAATTTTCTCGACACCACAGCATTATGCAGGAAAAAATGCCTAAAGAAAATAGAAGTTATTTTCTTCTAACTTTACAAGCAACCATGATATTCACAAGTGTCTAAAAGTCGAAAAATTGAACTTCTGTTTATAATTCAAAAACAAAAAACATTAGCAAATTTTTGTTTCATTCAGTGAATTTGTCTCAAAAAAAGTGATCGAGAATGTGACCTCCATTTTTTTGTATCTCCTTCAGTTACCGAGTAACGACCTGTACAATACTAATTACGTAATAGTGTTATTTAATTCACCTGATTTTCGAGCATGTATTATAAAAACTAAATCAAGCAGATTTTCTTCAAATTTCAATTTTAATTCATAACATCGAGAGTTTGGAATTGTTTAAATAACAACAGAGCTGTTCTTTAATTATCAAAACTTTCAGTGTTGGTGTTGGCGTCTACATCTGTACTTGTTGTAAATCTTGGAATTAAGCATAAGTAAACACGGCCAGTGGAAAATAAACAAAGAACACTACTCTGGCTGGCTCGACTCTCCTCGCAGTCCATGCACATGTGTATGTGCAGTAAGTAACCGGAGACTTCCTGACACCAGCTGCACGTTAACTTGTCGTTTTTGTTTCTGATAGGTTTCCGACACCTAACCGTGATTGTCAGATAAAAATAAATGACTATTCTTTATCCGTTAGCATTACCAGAAGCCCGCAATGAGCACGTATATTGATTTCAGACGATTTTCGTTTTTATTGGCGAACCTGTTGCAATCAAGACGTTTATACTCGTTAAAAGGGTAAACAAATCATGTCTTCTCTCGACTCGTATTTCACAGATAAACTAGGCTCACATGGCAGCTTAATTGTCGAAAAAGTTCGAGTGATAAATTAAAGGTGGATAAATGAGATAAATCTCTTAACACCAGAAATTGAATGGCGTCCGTGAATACTGTTCATAGCACAGATGTGTAGTGAAGGAGGGTGTATTCGGCGTCATCAAATTTGTAACTTTTGCAAACATCTGATATGTTTCACATTTTTAATTGTATGTTGTTGTACTGGAAGGGGCCCAATAGTATAGTGTGTCACAAGGGCAGAGAATGAGAATCAGCAGCCAGCGGCTATTAACTGCACGAGCGAGCGAAGCGAAGCGGGGGCAGCTGATATCTAATAGATGCTGATGCGTTTTCTGCATACATGACACACACGACGACTTTTCGCGTACCATTAGGTAACAAATTCGTTAACCTACACTTTCGTTGTCTATTTTTATAACAAACTTCAGTGTCGGCTGGTACTAAAGGGCACAAGAGCACGTGCTCACTACCACCAATGTGCCCATCTAACAACCAAGATAAACACAGAAAGAAATTCGCATGCAATTCAGTGCATTATTTTATTCCGCACGTCAGGCGCAAGCATTGATAACGCTCAAAACTATATTCGGGGGAACGTTCTGAAGTGTACCTATTTTAAGTACGATTCGGCTGACTACGGTTATCTTCGTCATATGCGTTTATACTGTCGGTTTGGGGCACAAAGCATCGTATCTCCAGTAAACGTCTTGGCTTCATAGTGTACAGTGTGTGAATTCAATTCGAAGACGTGAAGTCTGAAGTCAGCCTTTGAATTGGTGTTACGAGGCCATGATGATACATTGACGTAGGAAAATCCAGGTAGGTATTTATGTAGGCTTAATCAACTTTGCAGCTGAATTAGACGCTGTGCTTGCAATACATATGAAAGGTTCTGATTCACAAGTGTTTAAAGGCATAGAATATACCATACTTCTAATAAAAGTGTTGTAGAATAGTTTCCTACATTTTGAGATTCTGAGTAGGAATAAAATAAAATACCAATCACTTACACTTAGGTATTATTAATATAATGTGTACGGAAAATAAATTTTGTCACAGAAGAAACAAGAAATCTCTTAACACATACATATCATTGCACTTTCTACCAACGTTCATTATATTCTCCCAAAAGAAAACCTTCTAACACCACGTATTCTGTTTTCGCATCATTGTTCTCATGTAATTTACCAAATGCACATCGGTATTCTATGAAAGTTGCATCTGAATAAGAGAGCATCAGCGTAAATGGAGTGAAATAATCGCAAGCCGTGTTAATGACAGTGATATTATGCCATCTTTTGAAACAGGATGACATGCATTTGGCATATTTGCGAGTTGTACCACTTAGTTTGATGAGGAATTCTGAAAGGATGTCTTAAATTAAAACACATCTGTGGTTCAGGAACTGTCTTATGTTACGTGTTTTGAAATGTTTTCAATATTCTCATAACACGGTTGAACATTGTGGGAAAACAAAATCGGAAATATCAAGAATGTCAGATTCAAATGCATCGTTACTATCACGTCAAGATTATTTGAAAATGATTCCGGACTACACTGATCGAAAATTACGATAGTTTACATTGAGCAATTGTTAATTCATAAAAAAATGTTGAGCTGTAAGTCACAATCAGGCGGGTAATATAAGGTCAAGTAGTGCCTATGGACCCACGCCTTCGTAGGGGCCCACTGAAGTCTAAAATACGTTTTGTTAGGGTGGCGGAAATTTGATCGAGAGAAAAATAATAGAAACACATTCCGTAGAACTCTTTTGATCGAAAAACCGAATATGGAATAAACTTTTTAAAGAAAACATATTTGTTCGGCTATTTTATGGTAGGATATACGTTTGATAGAAACATAAATGATAGAAAATACAATTGATAGAAGCAGTTTTTTTATAGAAAATACATTTGATAGAAGCAATTTTTGATTGCTAATACATTTCACATTTATTTTCAATTACCCTAGGTCTAAAATTTCAACTGTGAACATTATTTGAACTTCCAATTGAACAATTTATTGATACCACAAAAGAGAAGAAAAAGCTCTTTCCTCAACCCCTGCATGTGTGCTGATCTACTAGACCCATCGTGCAGATGCAGAAATGTTTGTTGCATGAGGCGTGTCTGGTCTGGAATTCAACAACGTATTTCTTGTCTGCTGAACGTCAGTAGATTTTTCACTCGTTGCTGCTGGAGATCTTCCATTAGTCGCTTGGAGTGCGACATACGAGGCAGTTCCTTCCAATAGGCACCTTGCTCTATCTTGAGCCATTTTTGGATTACACATTTCGCTGTGGCATGAGAAATGCCACAGGCTGGCTCTGGTTCAATGAGGGGTTGCTGGCTAAAGAGAAGCTGCATCATTCGACATACCATCAGTTTCAAGACTGCGACGCAGTATTAGGTCTACCACAGAATAATGAATTATTGGTTCAACTGTTGCACGAAAAGTTCAACATTTTATTTTGCCAGAACAATATCAAAAGACTGAGAAATTTCGTTATTCACTAATCAGAATTTCCTGTACATAAGGTAATTATAGTTGGGACGAAACGTTGAACTTTTTGGAAAATGCACTTCTTGGCATATGGATGGTACTTTTTTGTATTGTACCTGAGCTTATTTACCAGTTATATACAGTACAGTGAAAAAACCTATCCATTAGTATATGCATTGCTTAATTCAAAGACGGCAAATGAAATATGGAACATGAACATGAAGGTGATGAGATTCAATCAGAATTATAATAATATGTAAGCGTCTTTATATAAAATCGTTTGATGATGAACTATGTAATTGTCCAGGTTAAATATACATTTCCTCAATGAATGTCACATCTGTTCCAGCATAACATTATAATTTAAATCACGATAGAGTTCGTCCCGGTACAGTTCTTACCTGTTTGTCTGCAACAGGTGCCGTGTTATAGGATCGCAAATTCGTTCGAATTAATCTATTTATACAGAAAGGGTCTCAATATAGGAATAATTATTTAAATTCTTGCCTAAACAGTTCGATGAAGCTTAGAATAACTTCGATATTTATTTGTGGAATATTGTATACACTGTTCCAATCAATCTTTTATCTCTTTTCAAAACGATTTCTGAGAATTAGATGATTTTTTCATGTCTGGCACAAGGGCCTGATGAACAAGATGAAGCATGATCATTCGCCGAAATTTTAGAATCCTATATCACCCAAAAAATGTTAAACAGGGAGACTAATGTTCCAGTGGAAGAAATGAATGAAGGGATGTCGCAGGGTAACGTATTGGGGCAAATCCTTCATCTGCTTTGCCCACAATTTCCACCTTTGTTGATGATACAGCAATCTTGGTTGTTAGTTACTACAGCATTACGGCAAAATACCTAGGAATCAATTCAGATCTTGAACTCTGATGGAAGGAGCACATTTAAGAAAAAACGAAAGATCTAGACCACATATATAAAAAATAATGGCTGATATGCAGGAAGTCCACAGTTCTCAATACTTAATAAACTGCTGCTCATAAACAAATATTGAAATCTGTTTGGACAGGGATCCAACTTTGGGAATGTGCCAAAGATAGTCATATTAAAATAATTCATGGTTTCCAAAATAAACTCTTCCGAATTATTGTGAATGCTCCTTGGTACGAGGGCAAGGTTTTATTTTTCAACATAATCTACTTGAAGCCCGATACGCTTCGTCCAATGTTTCTCTAATTTTTCGATCTCTTTCAAATATCAAGATTTCGGCAATCCTTCAAAATAGGCGTTTGTTTCAGCGATGACCTAATCGTTGGAACCAAATCTCTTTCTACCGAGTCATTTCTTCAAGTGTGAAAATAGATAAAAATTGCAAAGGCCAAATCTAGAGATTGTGGTGGATGCGACTGCGTTGCCTTGTGAGAAAGCACTTTTTTTTGCCAAATGCCACCGCTTTCCTTCAAATCGCCGTCCAATCGATCCAATAGCTCTGCATTATATACGCCATTGATTGTTTTGCCCTCTCCAAGGTAATCGATGTGGACGATACCGTGTGCATCCAAAAAACTCTCGCCATGACTTTGTTGGCCGATAAACGCACGTTGGACTTTTTCGGATTAGATTCGCCAGGACAAGTCCACTGTTTCGAATGTTCTTTGGTCTCTGTTGTGTTGTGATGAATCCATGTTTCGTCCACGGCTACGAAACAGCGCAAAAAGTCTTTCTTATGGCGCTTAAACATCGCCAAACACTCCTTTGGAGTTGCCTCACGGTCGCGCTTGTTATCAACAGAGAGCAAATGCGGCATCCATCTGGCCGATAGCTTTCTCATATTCTAAAATGTATGCAGAATGTTCTCCTACCCGTTCGGGTGAGATGCTCATATCCTCAGCAATCTCGCCGATCATCCAATATAATACCATGGATTTTATCGACGATTTCTGGCGTTGTAACCTCAATTGGACGACCAAAACGTTCGGCGTTCTTTGTGGTCATACCACCACAACGAAAATCAGTAAACCACTTGTGAATCGTTCCAGTCAATGGTAAAGAGTTCCCATAATGTTTAACAAGCGATCTTTGGCTTGCGTAATGTTTTTTCCACGCAAGAAATAATGTTCAATCAAGACGCGAAATTCACTTTTTTCCATGTTTCCAAAAATCTTCAAGGTTGCTTGCTTTCAATGGGTGTCAAAGCAGAACTGAATGACATATCAGTCTGAAAATTCTAATGCGTTCTAGTTGAAGGTGGTACATCACAAATGTCATATGGGATTTTCGATTGTGGCACCATCTGTTTTGTTTCACAGGAACTTTTCATCTTGCCTTCGTTCTAAAGAAATTACCCCCAAAGATCTCAAAATAAAAGAAGAAATCAAAAGGGTTGCAGTAGGTGAAACATGAGGAGACTCCACCCTCACATACATTCTGAAGTAATGCACACAGGCTTCAGAAAAAAAAAGATCAACATTATAGGATGTATTGGCTTACTGGCATTGGGAGTGTCTAAACAAAGCAGTGATTTGCACATAACACACCACATTTATGTTTATCAAAAAATGCCAATGGGGCTATCTTAGAAAAATACTTAGTTTTCAGATTGTAAAGTAGAATAATATTCATATTGTAGATTAGTCGTTTCACGACTAGTAACTATGGTTATGGGATGTTTTTATTCTTTTACCTTATCTTTAAAGATGGTCTAAATGGTAGTTCTCGTAGCTAAAACATATATTATTTTTTAATAAATGTGTTTCATTTAATTAGAAATGTTACTGTTAATGGTTATTACAATTAACGGAATAGCGATTACATTATAGAATGCTTGACGATATGGGTTTCTTCTTTCAGAAATGCCTCTCTATTACTGCGTTCCCTAACGGTTAAAGGAAGGAAGTAAGCAAGTGTGAAATCTACAATTAACGTAGGCAAATTGTCGCTATTAAATTACAAAAACTGTAGATTCACTGCAATTTTACCTACTGAACCTGTCAATAAGTAGGCTGTGACGACGAACACAGGAGAAAATAGTACAACTTTGCTTTTTAAATATCCCTAACAGGTGCCTATGGTTAGATTATATTCGTGACATTTGTTTACCACTCTCCCTCTGCGCATTTTTTGTGTGCTAACACATGTGGATTCCACCCTGGAGTCTGTGCATTATACTAAGGGGTGTCTGACTACAACCCTAATTTAGATTTGAACGTATCTGCTTTGCTCGGGCAACTACTAACCTACAGTGGATAAGTTTTCAGATATTTCTACGACAGTAGAATTAACTGCTATTTGTTAGAAATGGTTTGGTTAGAGCAGTTTAATTGTAGGTATGAATTTATATTGATCATTACCGGAAATAGGGAATAATGTTTTCTACAATTATTACATTAATATGATCCAAATATATCGCACTAAAATTTTAACAAGAATTTCAGATAGGTTGCTAACTTGTAAAAGACTGACATTGAACAAAAACGGAATCTGAATACCTAACATACGAGGGAAAGGTGAAAAGTTCTGAAAAAATTAAACAAGAAATGATTTATTTGGTCAAGACTTATTTTACTTCTCAACATAATCGTGTAGTCCGATACACTTCGTCCAACACTTTTCAAATTTTTCGATCCCTTCCAAATAATACGATGTCGGTAATCCTTCAAAATAGGCGTTTGTTTCAGCGATGGCCTCATCGATGGAGAGCACTTTTTTCTTTCTCAAATGCCGCTATCTGACTATCATTTTTTAAGGAACCACGTCGCTAGCTGCGCTTCAAAAACAGGATATTAACTTCAGTCTTAAAATGAACATAGCACACAGATAATCATACTATGTACTATGTGACATCACGAAATATGCTATCCACTATCGATTATCGAAGATCGATATAATATGGCGCCAACATTTTGAATTTTCTACCATAGACATAATAATTTCACTTTGACACCGGATATCTCAATCCACAGATTGAATTCCAAAATTTGAGTATAGTCATAACCTGTATCAAGTAGAGTTCTAATTATGCACAAAATTTCAAAATGATCTGCTGAATGACAGCCGAGAAAAGCCAGATGTATCATTGTCCCATTTGAGGGCACACGTCCGCGCCGAGGAGCATCTAACCCAGCGATAGAGCTGAAGCAGCTAAACTCGGTTATATAACAATGGAGCATATAATGTTAGGTTAGAGAATTGATGGTGTGTCATGATGGTTGTATTAACTGTCATGGTGGGTGTATGTCAAATGATGAACTGTCATGATAGCCTGTAAGGTAAGGATCAAGGGGGTGTTTTAGCGTCTGTATCTTAAACGATGAATTATCGTGGTGTCTGTGCTCGAACTGTCAATCGTTGAATTACCATGACGTCTGTCACGTGATCTGTCAATGAACTGTTGTGGGGTCCGTCACATGATCTGGCAATAAATGAAGTATGTCGGGTGAGACCATCTATCTATCAGCTGTCAAAGACGTACCAAGAATAGAACAATTGAGGTTATAGAGCAAGTGTCACATGAAAAGACGTCAGATATATGCCAACTGTCAAAGACGTATTATTCAATCAAAATAGAAAAATATGTATTTCGAACATCAGGGTGAAACCGGAAGTGGGTTATTTAGTGGTCACTTTGTTACACCGGAAGTGAGGATTTTCTGAATCTACATAATGTTTTGATCAAGAATATATTGATAGGTCTAGCCGATTTTTAGCGATTAGGATTTAGAATTTTTATTTATTTATAGCTTTATGGGTATCAAATGGAAGGTCTCGGCACTTAGAGCTTCAAATCGGCGTCGAATCGATCCAACAGGTCTGCATAATATACGACGATGATCGTTTAGTTTTTGTCAAGGTAATCGATATGGACGATACCGTGTGCATCCCAAAAAGCTGTCGTCATGATTTTGCTGACCGATAAACCCTCTTTGGTTCTCTGTTTGTACTGTTATTTGGCCTCTGATGTGTTCTGAAGGGTCATAACATGCCGCTCTGAACAGCTTTAATTTGCTGATGTGAGTTTTACTCTGTAAATTTACAACAGCCTGATGTTTAATGACGAAAAAGGTATGTTTGTTTCCATACTTAGTAATTAACAATCTCTAAAAACGTTTTGTCTTTGCATATCAGACAAAGTACCTGCATATCAAAATCTACAATTTGAGTTTTCTTTGGTATGACATTGATTTGTTTCTAATGTAAAGTCATGGTTGGTTTACCACTGTGTATCTGTTTATGCTGGAAATAAAATAAAACGACAAATTCGCAGTTGTTTAATTTAAAAAATCTTTCTTCAGGACTTTAATATGTATTTCCTAATAATGTAATGCATAATGTTATAATTTGAATTAATCTTCAAACTTATGGTTCCTATATGGAAAAAAATAGGAATTATAGTTAATATTGGCCACACAGAGTCTAAATTATTTCCTGAAATTCTCACTAATTGAAAATCAATATTCACTACCCCAATGTATGTTCAAATTATAAATTTTCTCTTCTTAGTGTGAACTATAAATCCAAAGATCAGAAACATGGTATTACGTATTACAGTCAAGAGAAAAAATAAAAGGTTCAGTTCCATACAAACTCAGTGCAAATATAAAGTGATAATTGTGTCGACAATCAATTCAAATCACACGACCACTATATTGGGGAAGTTTAGAAATCGGTACACGGAACAAGCAGGTTAGGGATGCGATCCCTTCGTTAAAAGAGGGTGGCATTTTGTATACAAGCGGGGTTGCCACATGTTTCTACTAAATTATATAATACCAGATCATAGTGGTGTTTGCGACGCCACTTGTTACACGAGGGATACTGCAAAAACAATTACAGAGTAAGAAATTTGTAATTTAAGCTTATATAAATTCGTGTTGAAGATTATTGTCGCATTGAGTGATGAAACGAATAATTATTGTAGCGGCAAACTATTAAGCTATTGCATAAAGCTTTTATCGCGGGCTTTGAGCCCGGCGACCGAATCAAGAAAAAAAAACAAAAGACAAATACCGTAACGAAAATCTAAAAAAACCAAAAACAAATACCGTAACGAAATATCCTAAGACCCACCACTCCGCCTACCATGTAGCGCGGCCGAGCTTAAAATTGTCGAAATGTTAACTTTGAACCTTGTAAAAGGTCGTGATAGCCCCAAAGAGGGTCGGAAACTGTTTTGAATTGGTTAATTTTCGATAAATCGAATGACGTTCACGTAGAAGCGCGTAGGTCGCGAGTTAGAAAATTGCAAATTTACGGCACATAGAACGTCTTAACGAGGACTTTTCGCATGCGGTTTTCGCTCCATGTCGTTAGCTTATGAACGGGGCCAACTAAATAGCATAGTCTCGGGCCCCAAAATGTCGATTAAATAGAAAAATTCAATTAAAACAGTTTGAGGTATTCTCAGCAGTCACCTAGTAGCATCTGACAGGCGACGTACGGAAGGGAATTTTCTAGTTACTCAAATATACTGAAAGCGAGTAAAAGCTAGCGGCCCATAGCCCAAAATATTTTATTACAACTGGCGCCGGCCGCACGGGGTTCGAAACGGCCCCAAATTAACAAAATAGAGGTGAAATGTATAAACTCTAACTTACGCGCAGCGAGCTCCTCGAGGATATGTCAAAATTATTACTTTCGTAGCTAATTACATTAGACGTCTGGCATTCATGCAATTGTGTTTTTATACAATTCGAACCTTCTAATTTCGATAGGCCACGTGAAAATCCCGGAGCCGGAAGCGCTATCGAGATCTGAACGTTAAAACTTTCGTATAAAATTGTGTTCACAAGTCAACTGACACTTGTCACCATAGATAACTCTACTACCGGTAGTATCAAGACGATACTCTTTTTTACTCATAATTCGTGAAGATTTTGAAGGGGTAGTGGATGTTTTTCTGCCCAACTTTTTCCAGTGGCGTAGTGCTATGCAATAGCTTTACTGCGGCAGTCCCCGAGTGCCACACGTTTTATTTTTTTATTTCATCTCTAATCTTAAATTGATAGATATTACAAAGAATGTCTCAGTAAAAACTCCATTTAACTATCCAAAATGTACAAAAAACATTGTTCCAACTTATTATTTGCCTTGTTTACTTATGACACCCAAAATGAAATGTTTTCGACGAAATTTACTTTTTATTTCTTTTGCTTAGAATTTAAAAGACCCAATACACGAATTATGAGTTCTTTTCCTGTTATCTTTATGTTTTGTCAAAACTTTAAACATGAAACATAATGGAAATTTAAGTTTTCAAATGTGAAAAAATATTGAACGATTATGCACATCACTTAAACAAATCAATAAATAAATTGCACATGTCAAAGTACGAAGTGACCAATTTTTTTTTTATAACATAACATCGTGCGAACCAGCGATGACTCATTTCGCTGAGGCTTATTTTAATGAAATAGAAGTAGTTAACATTTATCAAGAGTAAAGTGTAAGGCAAGCACAATATGTTTTTTTATTGTATCGTCTATCTGCATAACTTGCAGATTATGGAACTGATCCAGAGTAAATTGTTAAAAGCTCCGAGCTATAAATCCATGTAAGTGACATCTTGTTTGAAACGTACATAGTAATTTCAATTAATCTGGATGTGTACGACGCAAATTCTCCAAGGTTCATTGTACTCGTGGCGATATTTGTGTACTCTGCAATCCTCTTAAATGCACATAACTATACTCGGTTTTAGATGACCTGCATTTTGCCAAATTCTTGGCGACGATTCTTCTACCGATGTTATATATAAATAAACTAACGGGACGATAAGCGCGTAGCAAGCATTTTTTCCAGCGTGGAAGATTATCAAAGTGGAGGTCATGAACGCATACCGGCTTTTAGCAAGCTGGTGTTGAAGACGTATTTAGAAAATAAGCTTATATTACATATCGTTTAATGCTAACACGATTGAATCTAAAAGCTGAGTTTTAGACGGAAAGTTTGCCCAGATAGAGTATGTGCACCTTTCTACTCAATTGTATGGATTGAGCAAACATTTAAAGTTGATATTTCATTTAGGGTCTTGAATATCATTATTCAATACCTTAAATAGTAGACTTCCGCGGATAGCTGATCTTGAAAAATCTTGGTTTCCGGATGGATTCCACGTCACAATAGCACGACTTGATGCCGACGTTTCGCCGACCATTACAGGTATATTCAGGGCAGGCTTGAGGCTTGAACTATTTCCCGAGAATTTCTATATAATTTGTACCTGGGTCAAGAATCATTATCAACCATAATTATTGGCATTGTGGCTGTCCTTTATTATTGTCAAGGATAGGGAGATATATTTTCTTCATTTTAATTTTGTATCTGAAGACCTATGTTCCCAATAGCGTGCCATAGTGTAAATACTTAAACTTACAATATTATCTGATATAAGTACTTATCAATATGTTAGTTCAAATAATTCAATAAGCTTATTTTAATAATTCAGCTACACCGCTTCACCGGCCTCTCTCCCCTCTCACTTACGATGTTCGTTCCTCGTGGCTGCTTCAGTTGAAAATTCCTAGCTTTGGGAATGCCACAGTGTGGCAAAACAATTTGTTAACATTGTTTTCTAAATTAAATGTTACAAATTTTGTATAAATTTGAGTTCTATTCTTCAATTTCCGAAAATCAGATATTGATCTAAAAGAAAATTTAAGCCAGTGATTTCCAAAACGACAATACATTTAAGATTGCTTCCATGAATTGGTGTATTTCTTTGGACGAGCACCTCCCTCGTTCGAGTCTACTAACTTCTGAACAACCTGTATATGTTATTGAGGACGTGTTTCCTCAGATATTATACGATACGATGAATGTTGAACTGTCCCATTTTGTTGAGTAAGCAACCATCATAATTGGAACAGTAAACTTATCTAAAGTGCAACTGCTTCCTTGTTTCAATAATTGAGTTTTATTTCCTCATAGTTCCAGTCGACCAAAGGAATTAAAATACATAATTCAGCCACAAGCAGTGTGTAATAAATCGAAGAACAGACACATACGATAATATTTCAGTTTATATCTCTCACAACCAAACGATTGGAAAAACAAATAAATATAACATTATGCCGTTGAGCTTTGCCTCGTATCTGTTTTCTGTCTGTAGTTATTTTATCGCTGTTGATCTATGTTCAACATGAATGGTCAAAAATTATCGGATAATTTATGGCTTAATTACCGCATAATTCAATTATTTTATTTTTATTCGGGATGATAGCGAATGCCTTCTACATGTCCAATTAACTATCTTGACAGTGCCATAAAATGCATATCTCTACCCGTAGCCGGCAATAATTACGATCTACCAGTTTCAAAGATTCTAAATTGATGTGATAAATTCTTTCATGGATATTTACACAGAGTGAGTGACTCGAGTGGAGTATTTAACCAATATTTGCAAGAGGGAATTCTGTGAATCTAATTACCGAAATAATTTTGGGATTAACAGGAGAATAACTACGAGGACAAGGTAAAAAGTCCCTGAAAAATTAAACAAGAAATGATTAATTTGGTCAAAACTTATTTTATTTCTCAACATAATCTCCTTGTACCCCGAAACACTTTGCCCAACGTTTTTCTAATTTTTCGATCCCTTTCAAACAATAAGATTTCGGCAATCATTCAAAATAGGCGTTTGTTTCAGCGACGAGCTCATCGTTGGAGCTAAATCTGTTTCGGCCGAGCCATTTCTTCAAGTTTGGAAATAGATAAAAATCGCAGGGGGCTAAGTCTGGATAATATGGTGGATGACGAGCCAATTCGTAGCGTTATTGCGTTGCGCTATTTCAGATAAGGGGTAAAACCATGAGTCCGTCACGTCACGCTTTAGCTATATAACCACTGCCAATCAATCACCTAAAGAAAAAGGACTCGCTCAGTCTTCGTCCGCTGATTTATTCTGACAGTCACAGTTTTTACTTACATCTGGAAACCAGCGCCAGAGTATCACAATTACCGGAAGATCACTGTGATGAAAACGAATGACGATTTTGAGTTTCTAATTTGCTGAATTGTAAAATTGTTTACCTCCCAAGATGTCACGTGATGTCTAGTAATAAGTCCATAGGTAGTACTATTTACCTTCAGTGAAGAAAGGTGCCCTTTAGAAAAGCAGAAGATGGGCAATGAACTGGAAAAGACGACATAAAAGTTGCAAAAACCGATATGGGGTCATTATAAATGATATGTCAATTTCCTCAATCAAAATGAGGGAGGCAAACCGAAGTGCCATAATTAACCAAATATTTTCGTTATCCAGGGAAAATTTACAGTCACCTGCCATGAAGGAAGAGGGGATTTTGTTGCAAAACACTATAATGAACTTGTTGCGTCAATCTAAATTAACTTTTTTGACGTTACAGGGGAGCTAGGTAGCTCAGTGGTAGAAGCATTGTTCTTCTAATCACGCGGGTTCGAATTTCAGCGACTGCGGAATTTTTCCGATGGCCCGAGAAAGTGGTGAGGCAAGATGCAATGGGCCGTCAATCCTAAGTGTCATCGAGACTGCCCTGGTTGCAGAATCGAGCCTACCATACGAAGTGGAGAGCTTAGTGGATATATCTGAGGTAATCAAATTCGGACTCAGGGACTCCCACACTACCTTATGGGATGTTACAAGCCAATAAGGTGCCCATAATAGGTTTCAACCACCTCCAGCGAAAAGAAAACATATTGGGTTTTGTCTTAGTACCACAGAAATGTGATTCCTATGTATCTATAGAAATTGAAAAATTATGCACAACCCTGTTTGGATGTGTATGTTTCAATATTAGTTCGTTCAGGCCAAGAACTCAAGGAGCAATTCCAACGGAGCTGGGGGGCAAATGCCCCATCTTATTTCCACTGTAGGTGACCTTGTTCCTCCAGTTTATTTTCGGTCACATTAAATTACAATAACTCATCGACAACAACTTGTCGTTCCTAGAACTTATAAATAAAGTTTATATTACATTCAGCTAAAGGTTATTGAAGTGTTTGAGTAATTTACTGGATAAAAGTGAGATAAATGAAGTGAAGTTGAAAATATGCGAAAATGAAGAATATAACTCCATTATGATTACATCTTTTACGAGTTGGAATACTTGTAGATCTTGAACTGATAGGGAAATAACAAAAGCAAAGTGGAAGTGTTGTCATTTAAATTATTTCAATTGTACGCTTGAAATAATCATCTTTGCAAGGGTCAGACACAAACAAAACTAAAAATATAATGACCTCTAACCTTATGTTGGATATCCAATACGTTAAATTATTTCCGGAGTGGCAGCATTGTAAGGAAATATACTGTACATCCTGCTTAAATAAGAATCGACGCAGTGTAATAGTGTTATATTTAAAGTGATATATTGTATAACTCCGCTGAAAGGTTTAAACGTTATATAAATCCTTTCTTTTGGTTATTTTGTTCGCGATCTTAGCAGTTACGGAAACATTACGACAACAAATTATTACAAAAATAATCATAGCAGGACTAGATTAGATTTGATGTAAATTTAAGATTTCGTTACATGACACTCTCTTGTTATTTGGTGGCCACAAACTGGACCGTAGTCGGAACCAAATATCAAGTAGGGTCGATTTGCTTTTCTCAAAACTCGTATTTGGATAGATAGGGATCCTCGAAAACAGAATCGAAAATTGTGATGAACAGGCATTACCGGGATTTTAAGTTGGGAGGTGTCCATGCATCAATAGAAAAAGGGCACCTCCAGATTTTAATATCAAAAATATATTGGACCTTAACGTGGAACGAAATCATCATATTACCAAAAATGTAACAACTATTATGGTATATTTAGTTTTGGAGCATTAAAGAAAATTCAGAAATCTATTACTGGAAAGAACGTTGATTCAATTATGAAAGCTGTGGTTTCTGAGTTTTAACTTAAAACGGTGCAAGGACAAGGCTAAAAAGAGAAATACAGGGTGCGGAATTTGTGTGTCAAAGTTCGATATATCTTTATTATAGAAGATATGGAATAAAGTTATTTACGAAAATTGTAGACATCTGTAACACTCTCATTTTAAAATTATTTTAAGATGTACCTAATGCTTGCAAAACACCATGATGTACATATGAAAATGATTTTAAAATGAGAAGTTCACAGATGACTACAATTTTCTTCGATAACTTTATTTGATATCTTTTATAATACATCATGCTGTAATAAGAGATATATAGAAGATCGATACACTCTAATGCCGCATCACCCTTTATTTCGGGAAGAATTAAATTTCATAAAACAAGTTTCCTTTGAGGGCATATAAGAGATCAAATATTCAGAAGTCAATCGTTTGTCACATGAAACACTTAATTTAAAATTCTATCTTCCTATTATGTTCTTATTCAACCAACAATAATCTTGAATAAAATGCTGGTTTGAACAATGAATAATGGAGTTTGAATCCTGTCAGTATAGACATTTCTTTCGGGTGGAAGACATCGTCGTTGACGAACCCCTGAATATCAATCAATGCTACTCTCATGATGTTAAGTACCTACTCAAGTTAGGCTCTTTTCGATTTCGGCAAGGTATGATGCTCCATCAAACAATTATGAACGATGATGAAATATGTTTTCGTATTGGCGAAAATCCCTTATTTGCTACGATTTCCAACCGTACATCAATAGTTGCAGATTTCGCCGCTTCTTCCTATTTCGAACAATCGATTACGCAAAGCGCGCGTTTTTCGAGATTAACGTAACTCAATTTTTCGTGTAGGTCAAATAATATTCGGTATAGTTGTGGTGGGCGAGAACGTAATCATTTTCAACATAGTCCAAGTTCATTTGTTTGTTGGGGTAAAATTCACCGTTCAGAGATAGGCGAATACTTGAAATGTTCATAAAATGGAATATTGTAGAATTAGCTCAGTTTGGAAGAATACTACGACGTAACGAAGTTTCTCGACTGCCGCACTAGTCTTGACAGTCCAAATTTCTTTTTTCGCATTGGCTATCATGGCGGGAAGCTCATGACATTCCCATTTCCTAAAAGGGATCAAGATTGGCGAATCACTGATGTAATTATAGTTCCGCTAACACCCTAGCTTCTTCAAACAAATATAACGAAGTACTAACTTACAACAAAAGAGCTAATCTAATACATAATCTTAGGATAGATGGTTAGTGGAATTTTATCAATGATAAACTGGTAGCAAACGTTTTTTGAAAGTCCGTCCTATATCTTATATCTTAGGGCAAGACCCATGTCAGCTTGTACACCCCACATTTGTCTTCATCGGATGATTTATCTTTATAATTATTGATAAACTTATCTAAATTATTCTGAGTTTTATACGCTATATCAATACCTAAATTACTGAGAAGAAAAAATGTTTAATCTTAGTAGTGTGTGGCATATGTGATAGCAATTATTCAAAGTGTCAACATATTTAAATCTTCTTCAAATATAAAATAAATTTGTTCATCAATTTTACTGATTTAAAACTATTAAAAAGTATAAGGCTGAAGATACTGTATTGTTTATAAATCATTATCCACAAGTTTAAAAATATATTTCAATTTACTTGTTTCTTTATTGTTATCTTTTTGAACAGTACCTTAACAAAAAAAACGATGATTCATTACTATTTCTAAATTATAGACAATCAATTATTGACGTAGTTGTGAATAATTACTTACAATGCGTTACTTAATTAGAGATTTCCATAATGCGTGACAACGTTTATCTTCAAAGGTAAAACATACCATTATGGTATGTTGAAAATAGTTTTTGAGTTAATGTGTAATTAACAATGTATCATTAGAAAAATATAATGATTAAATACCATGTACCTACGTAAATCAAATGTGTGAAGTTAGATAAGTGGTGAAATTAGAAAACAGCGTTTGGAAAAAAAATGTTTCTTATCATTACTTCACAAGAGATGGTGCAAGCAAATTTAACCGAATCGGAAATAAAGGAAGAAGTTGGTAATACAAAAAGGTAATGTATCAGTACATAATATGTATGAACGGAAAAATATATGGCCTTAAAAATTATCACTAAGGTGTGGAAATCAATGATAATAGACCGAATTTGACCTAATTTATCGCAAACATATGAAGGCGGCAGCAGCATATACACATAAATCCCCATCCTATTCTACGACTAGTATTTTCGAAAGGATTGTGGCGAAACATACTAGGATTTGTAAATTTGTTAAATTTTGATGATCTAGGTTGTTTGGCTTGAGTATTGGTATAGAACACCATGCAACTCACGAAACCAGAGCGTGCAGAAATAATGAATGGGTCTGAAAAAAATTCATCCAACCTGAAGTACCGAAAAAGATTGCTCAAGTAGAACAAGTAAGGCCTAGATTTTGGGTTATAAATAACATATACGGCGTTTCTACTCAAAAATAACTTTGTTTCGCCAATTAAATTTTCATATGCCTGAACAAAACATGTTTTCAGTTTCGAGAGTGAAACATAAGTGGTAATTTTGGCCTAGGATAACGAATCTTTGGTTTCATATATGACTATTTCACTGAACATTCGGTTATGCTACCTAAAATCTTGAAAATGTTCTTTATGGTTAAAAAATCATGAGTTTGGGATATAATAGTCATAAAAAATATATGAAACCCCTGTTTTGTTCCCAAACTGAGAGTAATTTTATTGTATTCTCATGATGACCTTTGGCTAACACATTTTGAAACACACCTGAAAGTGTCATCTAGTGTTTATTATTATCTGAAATTGCAAATGGTACATGAAAAGTTATGGATATTATTTTATATATTTTTATTATGGTTTTTCATGGGACAAAAATCTTTCGTAATAAAAGAGTTAACACACTGCCAAAATACAATTTTTAAAACAAATATTGACAAATAAATTCCTAGAATAGTTAATTATGACACTATAAATAAGAAATACTCACTATTATCCACTAAAAATAATGGTTATTCTTTCGGACTAGTAGATCCTATCTAAAAAACGACGCAAGTTGGCTATCAACTCAGTGTTTTCTACAATAAAACAAAACTATTCTTGTTAGAATCACATATACGGGGCCACCCACAACTAATTTTTTTTGATTTAGATATTTACCTATAGTATAAAACGTAGAATAATTAATCCAATTTTATAAAAATAATAACTATACATTGGGCAGACAGGATAGGCCTTAAAAAAAATGGATCAAAGAACATAGGTGTAGTTTCATTCATAATAAATCGGATTCAACCTTTGCGGAAAATTTAATTATAAAAAACCATAGCTTTAATGATAATTTCAAGAATGTGCTCATTCAGAATAAAAGTAATAAATTAAATTTGCTGGAATTAATGAATATAAGAAGTCCGTTATCCTATTATTATTATTATGTTTAAAAATGGCAGAGGTTCTGGAACCTATTACGCCTAACATACAAAATATGAACTGTACCAAATAATTTACAAAAAAAAATAGGAATGGGAGCAATTGAACGATAGCAAAATTATCAAAATTAATACTAAAGATTATGAAGTGAATGATAAAAAAGAATGATATAGTGCAGAGAAAATGTAATTAAGTAAAATTCCAATAACCATCTATCCTAAGATTATCATTAAAAATATATTAAAAAATACATTAGGTAGCTCTTTTGTAGTAAGTTAGTACTTTACTTTACTAATATTCGTTTGAAGAAGCTACTGTGTTAGCGAAACTATATTCACATTTATTTATTAAACTAGTGAATATCGAACTTTTATTAGTTATTTCATCAAAGTCTCCAAATATCGGCCTATATTGCTTCCATTTTACCGATATATGTGTGTATTCTTGCCAAACCAGGAAGTGTTGCGGTAAAATGGCACAACCAAATATTTACTCATTTTATAAATACTGCTACATTGAGAAATGTGGAGCATGGAAAGCAATAGAATATCTTTTATTTACGTTTCACTTGACACAGCACTTTCGTGCTCTTTCGAATGATGTGAACTTATTTATAAGAGATGGGTCTTTAACCTGCTCTGCATGTATCTATCTGTGTGTACTTTATTACATGTGCTCTCGTTTCAGCGTAAGAATACTCTACGAACAGCTGAGTTAGCGGTGCGACGGAATCTCACACAGACCGGATATCCGTCGTGCCTGCCCTTCTTCCTCTTCGGTTTGAACAGGAAATAAAAGTTCCTACTTGCTGAAACATGGGAACTCCATCAGAAAGAGGATTTCTTAATCATTTCGATCGGACGGATCTAGTCGCCGTTTAAAATTTCTGCAAGCTAAGGGAAGATATTTTTATTTATATTTTCTTGTCTTAAGAATTTATATACAATTCATACCTGGATCAAGAATCTTTATTATTATTATTTATTCATTTAATATTACAGGCTTTCATTCAAATCAACCTAATGGTTATCAGACTGACCCAAATCAGGTAGGTAATTCAGTCTCAAAACAGTTTCACATATTCGATTGACTTGAAATTTGGCACTCTGACGTATTTCCGATGAATATATAATTAGTGTGATAGAATTAGCTCTTTGGAGGAATAGTGTGGAATATTTTTTACAGTTTTAATAAAAAATAGACTTGTAATAAATTTTTGCAAACTTCGTTTTTATTAAATAAAACGTGACATGTTTCACCACACGGTGGCTTTATCAAACAATGATTTTACAAACTATGGTCTATTCTTTAAATATTAAATTAAGATTAAGAAGGAGAGAAAATTTAATAATAGAGAATTGGTAAACTCTTTCTGATCATTCAAAGGTTTTCTGTAATTTTAAATTTATTATTTTCAAATCCAAAGTTGTTATACTTTACTTTTAACTGACTTATGGAGAATCTCAAAATCATCTTTGTAATGATGATCAGTTTGTTTAATATGGTTTACAACTTTTGAATCTACTTTGTTGAAATTAAAATGTTCTTTAATTCCTTTTGCTTCCTTCTAGATTCAATTCCATTCTTCCCAATTTTGTGTCTGCTTTTACTGCCTCACTCTACAAGAACATTAATGTGTTACAATTTATGTTCATTTTGGTGACGTGGGCATTTTCAATTGAAATTGGTGGTTTGTGCTCGATACAATTAGTTTGAAGAAATCCCATTTTAGACATTGATACGTCTTCTGATGATGGTCGTGAGACCGAAACGTACGTAAAGACGAAAATAATAAGCGTATGTATTAGTGTGACCTATTTCCCGAGAATTTATGAACAATAGATTATAGGTGGTTTATATTCTTCCTTCTGTGTAATAGTAACCTCAATGGAACATCATTATCTACGTCGATCTTATTTATAGTTATCAAAGACCTAGTTGTTCGCACTCCGAAATTCTCTGATAAAAATAACACAATAGAGAAGAAATAACATCAATTCATTTTTGTCGAAAGTTATGGCCTGCAATATTATCCGGCGTTACGGGAAAGCAAACATATTTAAGTGATTCTAGGAAAGGAAAGAAGCGCCATTATTCGCATAAAAGCAGAGGTGTGTATTGTGTGGATTTCTTTGAGTCTGCGACAATTTATGCCTATGACTTAAATAAATCTTTTGTGCCAAAGGATCAACTATATCCTACACAGCAACAATGACCAACGTTTTTCATTGTTAACTACCTGCAAATTGTTTCGCTTTCTTGAGAGGGTATTTTTACGAGTTGTAATAAAACATTTCGCTGTCTTATTCGAAAAATATTCTCTAAACAAAATTGTATGTAAAAATTAGGTTGTCATAGTTATATTCGAACAAATCGAATGAATATCTTATTATTCATTCGCCATACGTTTATTCGAATACACAATTCTTTATCTGTTGAGAATGAAAATATAAATTCTATATTTCAAATGGAACTATTTGGTCATCAATATCGAAAAAAACTACAGGCATTAATTTTTGGCACTTGCACCCTCTAAAGCGTGGTTATGTTGATGATATTATCAATGGGATAATCCGAATTCAGGGACTTGGGCCTTTTATAATATAGTACAACCTCTTTAATCTTAATAATTACATGCACCAGTGTTGGCTAATTGTTTAGTGGATATCAATAGAACAAAATCAATAAAATGTCCATGAAATAAACTATAAGATAATAAATAATAAAAACACATTACTATGACAATTCTGATAAAACAAAAATATTCAAACTGCAAGATACATAAAAACAAACTTATTTTTGTACCATAGGCAAAACATTTTCAGATACTTTGTTAATTTTTTAAGCTGATTTTGGCTTTGATATCGAGATCACGCAGCAGAAGCACTCGATGGGATTTTACGTTATTTTCGATGCTCATGTGATATAGGTATTGAATCCAGACAGCTTATTTGTAAATTTGAATAAACTTCAACATTACTAGAAGAACAGGACTCTTTGTTTCTGTCAGAATATTTTTTTAATTCCTCTATGACGTCCTAATCTTTTGAAATACTAGTTTCATTTTCTCCAGTAGATTGGATTAGATTTGTATGGGGCTTTTGGCTATCAGCCTCATCACCGCAACCTTTGCAGATCTTTTGTGTATGCCCTCTTGTTATGTTAGAGTTCCCTGTCTAGACCCGTTTTATTACTACACTCCATAGGCCAGACCTCAGGTCCTCCATATAATGAGAGGGATGTGAAGCCTTTTTTGAACATATGGCTACAACAACAAATTGCTGAAACTTACCATTTTGTCCCTTATAACGCTTATATTGTTTGTAGATAAATGACATAGCTACGCATTAGGTAACTTTCTAGGAATTACTTTCAAGAGTAAACGCCGCTGATGATTCAATTCGTTGACCGCCACATCTTCGACTTTTCACTAGCTTATCTTGTTTGCGAATTAAAATCGCCTTTAGGACGGAAACGGAAACTGTAACACGTGATTTAATGATTGCGGAAACAGTAACATGCAAAGGAAATGAACTTCTGGGCGACTTGTACGTTTCAAAGCTTTCATATGAACCAAATTCCCTCCAAATTATTACATCAATTTAACGGTTATACAGAATGACATTACGATTATTGTTCATGTGGAATTTGAAATAACAGAAGGGTGTCCATATAGAAAGTTAAGTTTGAGATTTGATACTTGCCAGTGGTAATAGCAGTTGACGTAGTTAATCATCATCTGATGTTAAAACTAATGCTAGAATTGATTTTCTCATCAATGAAAACGTGTCTCAAAGATGTTTCATTAGAATCGTTGAACTCGTCCAAAATCGTAATTTTCCATACTTACCCCTTATGAAATTGTGAAAATTGGAGAAATTTCAAAAAATTGAGATAATCATTGAATTTTATTCTGTAAGATATCAAAATAATGTTATGAATTTTTTTTGTATAAACCCTCCAAAACATGATTTTATTATCGTTAGGATGGGTTAGGTTAGGTTAGGTTAGGTTAGGTTAGGTTAGGTTAGGTTAGGTTAGGTTAGGTTCGGTTGGCTGCATAGTCACATTAGACATTCAGAACGCCTTTAACACAGCATCATGGAAGCATATATTAGATAAGCTAGAAGACATAGGGTTAGATCATGGCATTCGTAGATTGATAGGAAGTTATCTACAAAATAGGAAGATAAGGATTGAATTCGAGGGGAGCACCTCGGATAGATCCATAAACAGTGGAGTCCCGCAAGGGTCCATTCTAGGCCCTACACTCTGGAATGTACAATACAATGGAGTTCTAGAAGTTGAACTTCCCGAAGGAGTAACTACGGCGGCATTCGCTGACGACCTGGTGGTCGTAGCGATTGCCAGAAACCACGAAGAACTACAGGTCAAAGTGAATGGAGCGATAAGGAATATTAACCATTGGCTGGAAGGGAGAGGCCTTATACTGGCCGCTAGTAAAACAGAGGCAGTGATAATCTCGACTAAGAGGATAAACCCTTTAGTGACCTTGATGGTAAAAGGGGAGATTATAACTCCGCAAGATTCGATCAAATATCTAGGAGTATGGTTAGATACTAAAAATTCCTATAAAAGCCATTTAAACTACGCGGTAGAAAAAACATCTAAGACAGTTGCTGCGTTAAATAATCTAATGCCAAATGTTGGGGGTCCGTCTAGCAGCAAGAGAAATCTGATAAATTCAGTTGCCATATCCACGGCCTTATATGCGGCGCCCATATGGTATCCTATTCTGAGGTTTAAATATACCAAGAACAAATTAAACTCGTTAGGAAGAAGGCTAAATTTGAGAACCTGCAGTGCTTACCGTACCACATCTAGTGAAGCGCTAGAGGTATTGGCAGACTCACCCCCATTACACCTGAAGGCGCTAGAACGAAAGGAAACATACGAAGGAACCTCAAAAACGGAGGCTAATATTGGCAGGTACCTTAATATTGGGAACAAACAATATTTTGGTACAAAACGAGACACCACAGGAAACATCCATAGCGTGATGGAGTACTGGAAACCCAGAAACCAGAACATCATGGTTAAAACGAAACGTACAGGAAATATCAACAAACCGATATAGTACTGATACATATTAGACACCCTAATATTGTGGAAAAAACAATATTTGGGTACAGAGATACAAACAGGAAAGACCCAAAAACGCGATCAAGTACTGAAACCCCAGAAACCGTAATATCGGTAAAATACGAAACGTACAGGAAATATCAACAAACCGATATAGTACTGAAACGTATGTACCTTAATATTGTGGAAAAACAATATTTTGGTACAGATACACACAGGAAAGACACATAACGTGATCAAGTACTGAAACCACAGTTAGGTTAGGTTAGGTTTGATATATCTGAACGTGGTTAATCAACATCTGATGTTAAACCTAACGTTAAAATCGAATTTCTCATCAATGAAAACGTGTTTCCACGACGTTTCATTAGAATCGATGAAGTCGACCAAAATCGTAATTTTTCCATACATCCTCTACGAAATAGTCAAAATTCTGCAAGATATCAAAAGAATGCAGTTATATGCAAACTAAATATCATTTATCACCTCCCAGTCTTCATCATTAGAGAGACCAAGTACCTCCTTTTGCGAATCACAAAGTTTCTGCTGGTATAAGTAACTAATCAGGTGGCCAATTGAATAGATAAATCAATATTTTCGACTTACATGTTATTATACTATTCGAATAAATACTCTGTTTAGCTTGTTTCAGTTAGTAGACTCACAAGGAAGTGATAGCCTTGAAACGTAAATTCCCTATATTTCCTTCAATAATACTCGAGAAACCGTGTAGCCGTGACATAAAACACGGAAACGGATATTCTACGTAATTGCAATGAATTGGCAATACGGTTGATGCATATTTAGACTAACTGCTTCGAATGCCAACAAGGTCTACTTTATTGGAGATTAAACAAACCTAATCGGTTACAAAGCATCATTCATGTGGTGGGGAAATTGAAATTTATCGAAAGAATTTATATTGATTCTTCATCAAGAATTCCACGAATCTTCTGATGTATCCACTTATTCCATAACTTACTAAGCTATTACAATGATTTGGCGACTAATGTTCAACCAATCAATCCATCAATCAAAACGGTGGCGGACAATTACAGTGCACATAGACCGCTTGATTGTGAGCCCCTGGGAACAATACTCAATCCGGCAGGCATGAGGCACCTCCAAAGGCGAGAATACTGCTTGAACTGATGTCACTCATGGCCTCAGGTCTCGAGCACTATTCTACACTTTCAATTCCAACCATTTGTGATTGTGAGTGAAGAGCTCGAGATTTGCCTGTCCAAAGAAGCTGCTGATGCAGCGAAAATGAACGAATACGTATAAATTATCATTTTCGAAAGAAAACTGAATAGTTTCGTTCTGTTGATACTCCAATAGTATCAACAATAAAAGGAACTGGCATAGATGGGCCTGGAAAACTTAGGTAAATCCCCGAGCATTTCCAAGCGGAAATTCACGCTATAGGAAAGTGCGTACAGTTCAATCCAGAAAGAAATTTTCGTAGACAAGAATTAGTCACCATACCGAAAGTCAAGCAGCCATTCACGCACTGATATCCCATATAATCATCTCCAAGATGGTCTGGGAATGATTAGAGAAACTAAACGAACCAAGCAAGAACAGTTCATATGAGCACACCAACGTGGAGGCTAACGAAAAACAGACAAACTCGCTAAAAAAGGGGCCGAAATACAATTTCTGTGACCTGGACCCTTCTGCAGGATAAGTGCCAGTACAATACTGGAAGAACTCGAAAAATAAGTAGACGACAAAAGATTCCATCACTAGATAAGACTGCAATGACTGAGGCAGGCAAAGATACTTCTGGAAACTACAACCAGACGAGATCTAACTGGATCAACCTAAGAAAAAATAAACTCAGAATACTAACGGAAAGGACACTTCCAGAAGCTGGGATCAGTGGAAGAAGAATAGTGCAACTTGTGCGAAGAGAAGGTCAAAACTTCTATCAACATCCTCGCAGATTGCGCTACCTTTTACTCCTTTTCTGCAACCTGAACCCTTCGCAGGATAAGCGCCAGCAAATACTGGAAAAACACGAAAAAGAAGTAGACGAAAAAAGATCCCATCACTGGATACGACTACAAGACCTAAGGCAGGCAAAGATACTTCTGGGAAACTATAACCAGACTTACGACTGCATCAATCTAAGGAAAAATAAACTCAAAATACTAACGGAAATCCTAACGGGCAATGCCGGTTGAAAGGGCACTTCCAGAAGCTGGGATCAGTACCTACCTTGAAAAATCCAAAGGCACGACACCTCGGAGCGCACCGAATAGAATTAATAGGGACATTTATCGAACGTGATACTATCCGACATTCTGAAGTTCCTTAAAGCTACAGGGTTGGAGGAACTGTTATAGTCGCTGAGATATCCTGAACGGTGCAGCAGCAGGAAAGGATACAATAGATCTATTAGGGAGCAGTGTGCAATATTTGATTGTGATTAACCTTTTGAAACATCCAAAGTTACAGTTTTCGAATATCATTCAATTCATATCAGAATATCTTCAATACCATTTGAAATATTTTTTTGACCACACACACACATACCTTTGACAATAAATTGATTATTATTTGATGAGAATCAAACAGGCATAAAACGAACTTATTAAAATTAATGTGCATACAGTTTTAAGATAAAATTAGATAAATAAACGTTTTGAAATAGTTAGTGTACAGTTATGTAATGTTGAAGTTGCAGAGGGAGAGAGAGAGAGACACTGTGTCACGTTTTGTTGTATAAGTGACTTGAGCAAGCAGGGGAATTAGGTTAGTCGGTTTGCAGTCAGAGAAAGTTATGCCAAATTTGTCGTGAACTCGTCATGTTCAATCTCCTACGCTTTACCTAACACTGAACACCACAAAAGGACGCGTAACGTACTAACGTATTGTTCAGAGATTCACACGTATTCTACATATTACACTATGGGAGACTTGCCATTTGCATAATATTCAATAACAAACTATGCCTCACTAAGAAACAAATAAAGCGATTGCAAAAGCAAAAAAGCTGTGATCACCTGATCCCTCACATTTGTTAGCAATAGTTATTTGTTTTACTAGGCATAAAAGCACAAGATTTAATGCCGCGGCTCGCTACGCTCGGCTATGAAACCAGCCAAGGCATTAAATCTGCTTTTCTGCCGTGTGAAACATATAATTTTTTCTTCAAATTTGTTCCAATTCCACGCAAAATCGACTTTTTCATATTTAAATTGCGTTTCATTATCAATATCCAAATATCTAAATTATTTTATTAAAGGTAACTGGGCCCTGCGTTACTATGTTTACCGCTGATGACGTTTGTTGAAAAGTTGTCATGTTAGAAATGGATTTACTGCAAAGTGAGGATGAATTGATGCAATTAACACCACCTGAGATAAGAGACCAGGCGCGAGATGTGGAATTTAACCTTTTACCGGAAAAATCAAGAAATGTATATGAACTCACATACAGCAGATTCATGGAATATAGACAGAAGAAAAATATAGGATCTTTCTCTGAAAATGTGCTGATTGTCTATTTTTCCGATCTTTCAAAGAAAATGAAGCCTTCAACGTTATGGTCTACCTATTCGATGTTGAAAGCTACCCTGAACATAAAAAATAACATTGATTTGGCAAAATACCAGAAGTTACGGGCTTTTTTGAAACGCCAGTCAGACGGTTTCCATGCAAAAAAATCCCGAGTTTTTCAAAGAGAAGAAATCGAGAAATTTATATCAGATGCCCCAGATGAACTGTATTTGTGTACGAAGGTAGGAATATATTGAAAATGATCTATTATGGATTAAAGAACTAATTTTCAATTTACATTTTAGGTTGTAATTATTGTTGCAGTCGCTGGGGCTTGTAGATGTGATGAGCTTTTGCAAATGAAAATAGATGATATAAATGATATGGGCGACAAATTGCTAATTATGCTACCAAATACTAAGACCAAAAGATCAAGATCTTTTGTAGTAACGGAATATTTAAGCGTTTACAGAAAATATGCAGCCTCCAGACCCTCGAATTTAAATAATCGGCGTGTCTTCTATAAATATGCGAATGGTAAAGCACATCATCAATTCATTGGCATTCACAAATTCGGTAAAATGCCAGAAGAAATTGCTAGTTTTCTGGGACTATCCCATGCGAAAGAGTATACCGGGCACTGCTTCCGCAGAACTTCGGCCACGTTGCTGGTGCATTCTGGTGGGGACATAACAATGTTGAAGCAACATGGAGGATGGAAGTCTTCCGCTGTCGCGGAGGGCTATATTGAGGACTCGCTAGCCAATAAGTCGAACATCGGCAATAAAATATTTTCTGGCGTTTCCGGAGTATCAAGTGTGGATACTAAAGTTGTTAATTTTACTGGAAAGGAGGGAAGTGGACAGAGTTCAATTGTATTAAATAATTGTTCACAATTGACCATAAATATATCTAATAAATAAAAATTTCGTGTTGTAGTTTGTAGTTTTAATGCAATAAAACCAGTTTATTATCATCAGCATCATTTTGAGTTTTCTTAATGTCATTGTCAATTTTAATAACCAGTTTGATTTAAATTATTACTTGGAAGGTTGCCTAGCAACGAACTTTTTCTGCCTAGGCAGTAAAAGTGCAACTTCTAAGCCTGCCAAGTGTCATTAAAAGGCCGCTTTTAATGTCATTTGGAGAAAAAATAGTTTTTTTGTGGACACACTACGGATCAAATTTAAATGATTGTAGGAACACAAAATATATTAGACATAATTTACAAACTGCTACTGAAATAAGTGATATTATATTATGTTACTTTGAAATTTCCTCTAAATGGTCTACATAATGTATTTTACAACTTTGTGTTAAGCTGACACCCGCTGTCAGGTTGACTTTCGAAATATAAATTTGATTCATACTTGCTATCACATGAACTATCAACATTTACCATAGAGTAATTGGATCAAATAGTCTGCGCTATAATTCCTCGAGAGATACTCTCCGAGATGACACTGAAGGGCAGTGTTATGTGGTCATTCACATTGTAACATGTAGAAGATTAAATCATACTTCTTATTCTATGAAACAAGTAGCTCCTGATTGCCGTTTTTTTTAACAAAAGATTGTGAAGCAATATTTAGTTTCTTAATATCATTTCAAGGATACAAATACCATGATCATTTCAAGTTGAGATATAATCATTAATATTGATAAGATATAATCACTCTTATCCACTAAACATAGTATTAAAGTACTGAGGACCTTTCGGCTACCAAGTGGTCATCATCAGAGTAATCATTAGGTGAATGTGAAGCTCATGATACAGCAACTTGCTTTGCAGAATTGTGCTTTTGATCTCCATATGGAATCACATCATTAAGTTTAAGCTACATATATCTAGACTATGATATAAATAATCATTATTTGGAAAGTTATAACTACAAAAACGGTCAACAGTAGCTTTAATGTCGCATCTATTTTCTTCTTTATGCAGCATTTCCTAAAGAAACCCTAAAAATCAATATTACATTGTTATTGTTAATTTATTATATACACCTCATCTTTACATTTCGATGACGTCACTTGAATCTTAAAATGAGAATTTCGGAAATTCTGCAGGTTAAATATATGCGTGTGTTATATATTTATGACCAGAAAAACGCCGTTTGTAAATGCTGAAAATGATTGTAGGAACAGGAAATATATTGGTAATGATTTAGAAACGCTAATAAAAGACGTTAAATTATACTGTATGTTACACTGAAATTTTATCCAAATGATCTACATGATAATGATGATTTCACAACTCTATACTTCATACAGGCTCCTGCTGTCAGGGTGACTTTTATAATATTACCTTGTTCCATACTGTCACTTGCTGTCACATGAACTATCAAAATGCACTACAGAATCAAGAAGTCTAGATTTCTCACCCAGAACAAGGACGTGGTTATTCCCTCATCATCAAGGACATTTTGTGCGACTGTTTGATGCCGAGGCGTATTGTCTTCCATAAACAATCAGTCATATACTACACCTAGCAATAGATGCACACAAGAATTCGAAACTTCATCCACCAGTATAATACCTCTCTCAAGAATCAGTAGAGATAACCCCCTCACAATACCACCCGAAAACGTAACACTAACACCTTCAGTGGGGCACGTGGTTGAGCTGAATTCGGGGTCTTTAGACACTGTAACTTGATTAATCATCATCTGTATCACCTGTATCAACGATGTATAAACCTTCTAAAACATGATTTTATTATGGTTAGGTTGGGTTAGGTTAGGTTAGGTTAGGTTCCTGGAAAGCAGGAGCCTCTTCTTTTGCGCGGAGCCTGAAAACCGCAACCAGGCGCGTCCCCAGGTGGCGGATAGGGGAATGCTCATGGCCCTGTTGCCAGCAGGGTCAAGGGTAGGAGTAGACATGCTCCCGCGGACCAACAGGCACCCAGACCCCGGATAGAATGTGGGACTCCCAGTCACATGTTCCTGACAAGAGGGTGACGGATAGATTGCGGCTGATACGGAGAACCATATGTTCCGGTAGAGTAAGTTATCCCATCATAGATAACTTACTGAAACACACAGGAAAGATCGACAAACAGATCGAGTACTGAAACACAGGTACCATAATATTGGGAAAAAACAATATTTTGGTACAAAACGAGACACCACAGGAAACATCCATAGCGTGATGGAGTACTGGAAACCCAGAAACCAGAACAACATGGTCAAAACGAAACAGTCAGGAAATATCAACGAACCGATAGAGTACTGAGACTGAGGGTACCTTAATATTGTGGAAAAGCAATATTTCGGTACAGATACAAACAGGAAAGATCCATAACGTGTTCGAGTACTGGAACCCAGAAACCGTAACATCGGTAAAGTACGAAACAAATAGAAATTTATCCACAGAGGATAAAACACTAAAACAAAATACCGTAAAAATTGGGCATCAACCATAATACGGTATAAACAAAACGTGACCATCAACGTAAACAACGAAGTAGATATTTACGTTTAATCGACGTAAATATCACAAATAAACAACAAAAGAAACTCTGTTCGATATAAAATCGACATACTAAGAGAAAGACGCAGTCCATATCCTGAAGTAATGTGATAAACGGTCCCGGGATATGGATGAAGATATGAGAGGTTTTAGCAGGTATGCTCTAACGAACTTGAGTGAGTCCTGCACTACCTGAAGCGATAGATAAAAGCTGACGGTGTGCATCAAGCATTTCCTCTCAACAGAAAAAAAAAAAAAAAAAAAAAGGTTAGGTTAGGTTGGGTTAGGTTAGGTTAGGTTAGGTTAGGTTAGGTTAGGTTAGGTTAGGTTAGGTTAGGTGTCCTGGAAAGCAGGAGCCTCTTCTTTTGCGCGGAGCCTGAAAACCGCAACCAGGCGCGTCCCCAGGTGGCGGATAGGGGAATGCTCAAGGCCCTGTTGCCAGCAGGGTCAAGGGTAGGAGTAGACATGCTCCCGCGGACCAACAGGCACCCAGACCCCGGATAGAATGTGGGACTCCCAGTCACATGTTCCTGACAAGAGGGTGACGGATAGATTGCGGCTGATACGGAGAACCATATGTTCCGGAAGAGTAAGTTATCCCATCATAGATAACTTACTGAAACACACAGGAAAGATCGACAAACAGATTGAGTACTGAAACACAGGTACCATAATATTGGGAAAAACAATATTTTGGTACAAAACGAGACACCACAGGAAACATCCATAGCGTGATGGAGTACTGGAAACCCAGAAACCAGAACAACATGGTCAAAACGAAACAGTCAGGAAATATCAACGAACCGATAGAGTACTGAGACTGAGGGTACCTTGATATTGTGGAAAAGCAATATTTCGGTACAGATACATACAGGAAAGATCCATAACGTGTTCAAGTACTGGAACCCAGAAACCGGAACATCGGTAAAATACGAAACCTATAGAAATTTATCCACAGAGGATAAAACACTAAAACAAAAAAATACCGTAAAATTGGGCATCAACCATATTACGGTATAAACAAAACGTGAACATCTACGTAAACAACGAAGGTTGATATTTACGTTCAATCGACGTAAATATCAATAATAAACACCCAGAAAGAAACTCAGTTCGATATAAAATCGACATACTAAGAGAAAGACGCAGTCCATATCCTGAAGTAATGTGATAAACGGTCCCGGGATATGGATGAAGATATGAGAGGTTTTAGCAGGTATGCTCTAACGAACTTGAGTGAGTCCTGCACTACCTGAAGTGATAGATAAAGCTGACGGTGTGCATCAAGCATTTCCTCTCAACAGAAAAAAAAAAAAAAAAAAAAAAAAAAAAAGTTAGGTTAGGTGTATCTGAAGAGCAGGATTCGGGGTCTCTAGACCCTGTAACCTGGTTAATCATCATCTCATGTTGAAACCAATGTTAGAATCCAATTTCTCATCAATGAAAACGTGTTTCAATGATGTTTCTTTAGAATCAATGAAGCAGACCAAAATCGTAATTTTTCCATACCTACCCCTTATAAAATTGTGAAAATTCAAGAAATCTTAAAAAATTAAGATAATCGTTGAACCTTGTTCTGTAAAATATCGAAAAGAATATTGTTTAATTTTTTTTTTGTATAAACCCTCCAAAACATGATTTTATTATGCTTAGTGTATATCTGAAGAGCTGAATTCGGGGTCTCACTGTAACGTGGTTATTCATCATTTGATGTTCAAACTGATGAATCGATGAAGTCGACCAAAATTGTAATTTTTCCTTACCTACCTCATATGAAATGTACCCCTCACAATACCACCTGAAAACGTAACACTCACACCTTCAGTGGGGCACGTGGTTGAGCTACTGATTCCAGTCGGGCTTCCCGATCTGGGGCTGTCCAAACTAGTGTACTTTGTGAATCAGAATTTTACATTTTTGTGTTGAAAGGTTGGTTTGGGAACACATAGTGCTGAAGAACCCCGGTATAAGTCGAAACGGCTCTGTCAACTCTAGCAACTTTGTTCAGATCCCATTATGTTTGAATATATCATGGATTCGGATTGTACCTTTTAAAAATTGATGTAATGTTAGTAACGTTATTTACACCCACATCGAAAGTAAATATTTTCTTCTCAGTTTCACTGCAATAGAAGAAAGCTCAAATATCAAAATATAAAGAATCTTCACTTTATGTAATCACTACTCTTGAATTCAGCGTTATGTTAGAATTTGGGATGGAATTCGTTCTTGCAAGTTTATATCGATAGATAAATATTCTAAAGCAAACTAAACGAGCAGCCAGAGAGCTATTTTAAAGGAAGGAAGTGGCATATAGCTTGATTTTGAAACAATGCCAACGTAGACGTAGAGCTGCAGCCGTTTCTCGGATACGTAGGATCTGAACATATCTCTGGCCGATGTAGCGTGGCAGAGATGAGAAAGAGAGATGTTATCGCGACATGAATCAAGAACACTTTGGCATGTCCGGGTGTTTGAAGTTTTCGCATTCCTGGCGGTTTTTGACGTCATTTAACTCCACACAACCACACAACGCTCACCTTTTCTACATTGAATCATCATCCTTCCGGCCTACGAGTGTATACTAATATCAATAACATTCGATATAAACAAAGAAACTGTAATGCATGCATGTGTCATAATGTATTGCGTTCTTTGGACGGAGTTTTGAAACTTGAATCATCGTGGCCTGACAGATCATCATCGGGGGTTCTAGAAATCAAGATATTGCTAATGTCAATGCTCCTTTAAAGCTGTTATGTTATGTTGCAAAAATATTATAATGACCCTGCCCTGTAATGTCTTCAATTCTATGGCGATTAAATCACTTGTGTTTTTGGGGTGAATGTGATCAGTGTCGCGGTTGGAGGTAGAGGAAAATCTAAACTTAATAACTTGTTAGAAATTTTACCTCCCTAAGGGAGGTAAAGTTAAGTGTGTTTTCTACCCTAATTCACTGGACGTAAACGTTAGTAGGGTAGTAGGAAAAAAAGTACTCTACTACTAGAATGGAAATTAGTAAATTGATTTAATTTGCAGATAAGATAATTCAAGAATATTTGTTTATAGGGCTGGTTCCAAAATCAATAGTATACGCCTAAATTTGTTTTTTTAATAGTAAATACAAAATAAAATCATATTAATCGTCGTTTCCCAACATATTTGCCAAATCTGAGACAATCTTGATGACAAGGTCTCATCGATACAAATTTTAATAAATATTGGAATTATGAAATAATGAAGGAAGATGTTTGTTTGTCTTCTTCTCCGAAATAGCAGAAATGAGGCCATACTATAATTAATTTCTATGAAAATGAAGTCGTTAGATGGAACGGCATTTTAAAACAAATATTAAATTGTCCTTTAATGGATGATGATGTATGGATTTACGGATAATCCGCACATAGATGAATTGAACAAATGTCGACCCAAATATTTGCAGACACAAAAATCATCTCAACACCGCTCACCTTGGCAAAAAAAAATGATTAGATAAGAATTCAAGCAATACTATTTTTTTAATTTTCGATTGATTTGTCCCGTTTCATTCGCAAACGTTCTATAATTCGAGTTCGTACAAGGACCCTCACGGTGAAACAGCCTGTTTATATGAATGAGTAGATATCAGGAGAGCAATATTGCACGGCAATTAGTGTCGTAATAAATGACCTATTACGTTATTAATCGATTTCCTGCATGTTCCACATATTCCGACGATAGTATCTGTCTAACTAAACAAATAGACAGGAAACGAAGCAAAAATAACCCCTCGGTATGTACCGCCAACAATCACCTGCTAGCTTCTCCAAAGCTAATTTATTTTCATGTTTTTAAAGAAGAGAGGAGACCACGCTTTGTCTCGCATCATCGTGCCCAGCACAGATTTAGTAGAAGAGGAAGTCTGGTCGTACGTCCCCCACTCTCGGTCGACAAGTGTAGATCCGGTGCTGTGACGCGACAACGCTGTAAAATGCCTTGTAGTGCTTCTCCCACCACGGCCGTGCGGCTCGCTGTGTATCATACTCCCGCATATGTGCGATCATTCCCAACCAAACAAACACAGAACAGTTCACAAACAGTAGTTGTGGCGGTAAGGTGGCTCTGATCGACAGGCCACAGTTACTGCTAACGTGCTCTGATTACACAGATCAATTCAATAAATCCGCTTATAGAATTTTAGTGACATTCCGAGATACTTTCGACAGTGTACAGTGTTATACATGTTGTGCTATTGTTGGATATCTACATTTTAAGGGATTTATACACAACTGGCTCAGGTAAATAAGATATTGAAAAATTCAACTGGTGGTTTATGTTTGACATAAGGAACACGCATGACGTTTTGGTCCACGGTTGCATGAAAAACTTCCACGTGATGCCAAGACTTTACTTTAGAATTCGTTCGGATATACCGGATGTAAAATCTTTTAAACGTTAACCAATCAATTAATAATTCAGGCCGAAATTCACCAATGTGGAAACTAATTAGAGATAATAGTAAATGTCATTTCGAATCAAATCGGCCACGACCGATTGAATTGGATTGACGCAGACGGGAATTTTGACCAGGACGTAAAAGTTGGACGTGAATCCCAAGGTTAACACCAACACACAAAAAATGTCAATTGTCTAGTATTCTAGACGAAGTAGGAACGTCCGTGTGAACTTGAATTTATGCGCTTTATTTGTGTTTTTTATTTTGTTAGATTGAGCTAACAATGGAAAGTTTTTAGGCTATGTAGGCTGTAGAAAATTATATTTTTTATAACATTAAACATCTTCGAATTAGAAAAGTATAACAACCAACCGAATCAGAATGATTTCCTTCGTGTAACGTTTCAAACAAATTTAGAGAATCATTTATTTCCTTCCTGGTCGTTGAAAACTGCTACATATCGCAAAATATGTGTTTTTATTTTTAACTAGGGTTGAATTCGCAGTTTGCGATTTGTTAGTTATAGTTATCATTGATTAAACTACTAATATGTTAATCAATGTAGTTACAATATGCTCGACAATATGTAACTCACATCCGCCATCTAGGAGGGAAAACCACATGGTCAAACAAATTTCCTTAATTTCATTTCCTGTAATTTTCTTAATTAACTACCAATCTCGTATGAGAAATTTTACAGTACTTATGGGAATATTAATCGCAGAACGCAGATACAGAACCCTTATTGTTCTGAAAAACTGTATATAAAGTAAATAACATTGGGTATTATGTTCAACAACTCTACACTTCGACAGTACATATGTTTTATTCATGTGATTATGTTAAATAACAACTCTATTGACGAATAAAAATGTACTGACGATTTGAGAATTATATTTGACTCAGAAATTACTGCAGTAGGCACTTCCTGTTCGACGAACAGTGTGCCCAAAAGTCTACCTGCCCATGGTAAACAATTCTTCTACCTGTTGCGAACCCTAAAACCGGCACGATATGCAATAAAATGCCACAAAAGCAATTCAAATTAAGAGTCTTAGTGTTTCATTAAATCCATCGGTCCTGTTGTGAAAGTGAAGATTTAAATAGCGCTTTACATAATTAACCAGTTATCATATTGGTCGATGTGAAGGTTAAGGCTTTCGCATCGTAAATTAACGTCTTCTATTATAAACAGAGGATTTTACCGTGTTTTGTTTACGGTTCCAAGAAAACCGTAACAGGATTTGATCTTGTTTAGTGTAACTGATTTCAATATTACCTGGAAGTATTTGTTCGTGATCTTTAAGATGCCTTCTAGGATACTTGGTAGTTCCCCAAAGTAAATTAATTTTCGGAATATTCATTAAATAAATACGTGGTAATTATAGATTGCTACCGATTTAATCCGATCTACCTGGTCCTTTAATACTTATTTGTAAAGTACCTGGGTACTTTATTACTAAAGAGATTTAATTTGAACCCGTTTGTACATCATAAAAGGTGTGGTTACGCCCATTGGTATTTTCCCTAATCCAAAACATTACTTCGGTTCATTAGGGTTTATTCAGAAGGGAATAACCAAATAGCTTAAAGCTGGCACCACGATAATCCTTTATTTAATTTCAGAGGTAATTCCAATAACTTCAATTGGTTTGAAGTTATCACAAAAGAACAGCACATTTCAGAGAAAAAGTAGAACGTAAACAAACTCTACATGAGTGCAATCATCAATGCCAATTCAATTCGCCTAATTTTTTTCGGGATATCTTTTCATCTAGTCTTCACTCATAATTATTTGAAACGGACAATTGGAGAATTTGGTCAAAGTTGTTTGAAGAATCTCAACTATTCTTGTATACTTTTCCTGATCACGAAACTTGGAGATTCATACTATTTTTCCGAGTATTTCTATTTTCATCATACATTTTCATAACAGCTGTTCTTAAAATTCATGAAAGGTATAGATACTTTAATTTTACCTACTAAACTTGAATTTTGAATTATCAAATCAAGTATTCGATCATACCCCTGAAAGTTGATTTAATAATGCCTAATGAATCCGAAACGTCTAAATATATTTAACCCGCTTTAAAAGAGTTGTGCACTTCATATCAATTTTTTATTTGGATTCTCAATAAAGGATAACAGCAAAGTTTCGATAGAAAGGAAGCAAATGTTTGAAATTTCAAATTGATCTACGTGTCTCCCAAAATAACACAGAATAAATTTGACTCAATACTGAAACATGGCATCGAGGCTCTATTTTATTTTCAATAATCACCCTTTAAATAGACGGGTCTCGTGTCATTATTTGTCAACATATGATACCTTATAAGTATTCGGTTTTTGTGCATGATTTGTGTTGTGGGTGGATGTAAGTTTCATTATTGCTACAAATCTCATGTAAGAGGTACCGAGAGCGAGCTTTAACCGAAACAGTCTGCGTAATAGCATAGTAAGCTCGGTCGTAAGTATGCGATGAGTGTTACAAACTTGATTTCATAATAGTTTCGTAACCTTTCCTAATACCTGTGTCGATAATTACACAATTGAATAATTTCTAGGAATGATGAAAATCCGATAAGCTAACTTGAAAATATCAAATCATTCGTAAATTATAGTATCGTTTGATTCTGTAACATAAGATCCTATTTATTACGTGATAAAATCATGTCTATTATCTACTGTATATTTAGCTGTAAGTATGTCAAAGATTTAGTTAGATTATTTCTACAATTTCTCCACAAAATAATTGAATGCAGTTTGTATTTATATAAGCTTATCTGAAGCGTAACCACCCCTTTTATACACAGTTGGATTCTCATAACTTCTATAAACCGAGATGAAAAAACTTATTTACTTATTAATTTGAGACTTTTTTCTACCATAAAACCTCGGTAAAATTTATGTACTTGATGTTATCTACTGCACAGTGAAGTTGATATACTCGGTGCTCGATAACTTTTCAATTTCACCTTCAAAATTATAAATTGGTTGCTAGTGATAGCGATAACTCCAGGACAGGAAAATGCATTTTTGTTACATTGACTTACATTAATTATATTCTATTGATTTCGTTACAAACACTACTTTTCCATCACCATTCTTACAAATACGGCAATAATGAAAGTTTTAATTATAATAATCACAAATACATATATTTTATTGAGATGCAATTAAACTAAAAAATTCTATCATTTCACCCTTTACTAGGTAGTATGAAATTGTAAATATATTTTAGTAGCATGTGTGACGTAATTCCTGGTATTTATATACTTACTTACCTAAATAAAACTAATATTACTCTGATTAACATTGAAATACCTGTAGGAATATCAAGGATTAGGATTTAATATTCCAATATTAAAAGAAAATGAAATTGGTTGTATTAGTGATTTTATTCCTATTATAATAGGGTGAGATGAAATAATAAATAAAATTAAAACTAAAAAAATTATAATATACGGAGCATAGTTTATTAAAAATATTGTGAAGATTCAAAAAATTATTGAAATATTAATTCAAAAAAATGCCAAAAACTTCAAATGGAATCCCCATTTGTTTTATAGTAGTCGTATTCAGCACAAGTTGATAAAGTTTGAGATAAATCTAGTTGGCCATGGCTGATTACACGACTGTCAGAGAATGGAGAAATGTCAATAATTTTAAACTAAATGACATTTCTTCATTCTCAGACAGTCGTATAATTATGACCAACTAGATTTATCAAACTTAAAAACGCCCGCTTGACAAAGATGGAAAAGCAGTATTTTGTAAATAAATCGAAAACGATAATATTTAGGTATAGAGAACCAATCACAAAATTGCACTAATTTTTGGGCTGAATACGGCTAGTATAAAACAAATGGGGGGTTCCATTTGAAAATTTAGAGTTTTTAACATTTTTAAAATTGTTTTGCGAGCACCCTGTGCGGAAACTTTGTTTATGGTATTTCTCTGCGCTATGTCTTTAACTACAAAATGCCAAAAGCGCATTACGAAATATGCTTGTCATCGACTTCCGGTATAACCAGAAGTGCCACATACTTTAGATGAATAGTACTCATTGACTTTGGTCAGCTGCCAAATTTTCAACAAAATACTATGTTTACTTTTGAGATATCGATCGATGCAGTTCGTGGTGAGACACTCTGTATATCTTTTATTTACTGGGTAAGTTAGCATTATGGCATTCGAATCAATGAAACTAAGACTTTCTGGTACTTTATGAAGCACGATTTCGTTCTTTATCGGATTTACAGTTTTGCTTTGTCATATTAATACTGCTAGTGATACATTCGAGGCGTCATCGCTATATTACCAATTATAGTGACAAATCGGTATTATCAATTAACGCTTTTCGATAAGATTGTCGATACGTACGTGCAAAGACTAAACAGGAGAATTGTCGAAAAAAACATTGTTTTATTCACCTTAAATTGTGATTGGAGTTCGCAATAATTGGAATATCTATCGGATGTTGAAACAATAAGCCTACAATAGAAGTGTGAAATTTAATGTTAAACGTATTCCGGGTTCTGATTTCGACCAGTTTTATAATTTCCTGGTTCATTAGCTCGTACATAATTCATTATTGAAGAAAAAACAAGGAAGTAGTCGTTGTTTCTGTTTGGCATTGACATTTTATAAGCTGTTGTATCTTGTAGGATGATTTATATTCTTGGCTCTCACCGCACCTACGGATTCTCAACAACAATAGACGCGAATAACTTCAGATAATTTGGTATTCAATACGTATGGACGTATCCCCATGAATGTTTTCTGGGTGCCACTTGATCTAAAACTCCTAATACATACCACATAAAGTGTATCTCCCACATTATACTAAGAGAACTATATAGTAGTATACTCATTTGTATACATACGCATGGTGTACTAGAAATTACAGGCCGGAAATATCGGATCATGACGTCATAGAGTTAGGTCGGTTCGGAAACCAGCGTTGCATTGAATAGAGAATGGGAGAGAAACCATCATAAGTATTAAAAATAACCTGCTTTTATTGTCAGTGATTTTACTGTTGTTTTACTCTAACTACTTTACCGAAATGTTGTACATCTAATTCCCTTTGCCAGAAATAAATTCTTGTAATTCCTCGGAAATCCTCGTAAATCCCTCATAAATCCTCATAATTTCTCGGTAATCTATGAACTATTTTGTCTGTCGAAGTTTATAACCGGTAGTTACAATCTTTTTAATTCTGTAAACTTTGCTTTGACCTTATTTTTAGCGATAAACAGACCGATACAACTGTTATAAATATTGGCGAGTAGCCCGAAAAGGAAATTTCAGGAAACTTATCTTTTTATAATATTGTACCTACTTTAATGCACAAACAATCAAAACTGCTTAGAAAAAGGTCAAATTATATTGCAAATTAATTGAATGGTTTATTTGAAGTTAACTAATATCTTTGGCTATTTTGATTTTTGTCGGTTTTTTTATTTTGTATCTTCTGTTATTACATCGTCTAAGGCAGGCAGGGGTCCATCGTCCATGCCGAAAATACCGTTTTTTGTAGGGAATTCTTTATTGATATGTTTTCACTAAAGGTCATCCAATAGAAACCATTTTCATTTTGTCATATGCCACCAATATGAAATGTCCATTGAGAATCATATACCTATTAGTATATAAGGTATATGTTCAGAATTTGATATAATGACAAATGCCTTTACAGAGCAATGGGTGAGTGCCATCATCATAGTCAACCTTAAAAGATATAAAAAAACACTGCGTTTCTGGCAATGATTCAACTTTAGATTTATAGAATGCCTCAAATTTAAGATTTTATGATAAAACCGTTAAGCTTATGGGATTTTCGGATGTTTTCTTTAAAAATTATGACAGTTATCAATCATATGTTATTATAGTTGTTCTATGATGTCATCTGTAATCATAGCAATTCTCAATTTTCATGTTATAATGGTTTAACGGTTTGCCATTTTACAGACCAAGCAGTGACATATTATGACAAAATGAAAATGGCTTCTATTGTTTGTCCTTTAAAGTGAAAATATATCTATTAAGAATTCCCAACAAAAATCCATTTTCGGCATAACCAAAATTTGAGGTCTTGGTGACATGAAAAAGTTTCTCAATATACTGATTACGGTAGAAACTTTAAAGCATAAGTTGAATCCTGTTGAATCATTACCAAAGGCGGACTTTTTTTTATCTTCTCAAGGTTGGCACTTTACCCAAGTATTAACGGTTTTTTCATGAAATCTTGAATTTGAGACCTTTGTTACACTGAAAGGTCCTAATTACTTTAATAGTATTTATTTCATATTTTTACGCTACATTCTCGGTTATATTCCATTGTAAGAACAGTACTCCCCGGAATACAGGATGTCCCATTTTTTAAGCTTGATGTATTATGATCTCGATAAGTATGAGAGTTATAAGATAGGTTAAATGGAGAGATGAGTTACCAAGGTTCGGTTTAAAAAAAAAATATTTCCGCTAATTTGATATTTTGAAAAAAGTAAGAAATTCCAATTTCTTCATTTAAACTTTTTGCAGGGGTTTGGAGATATATAAAAAACATTTTATGAATACAACGTAATGGTATTTTTAGGCCCTTCATCAAGTTCGGGCTGTAATTAAATATTTTTAAAGTAAGTACCACACCATAGCATCTAATCATTACAATTATTAATATAAAAAATTGAGCAAAAGCCCATAACGTCTCATGCTTAATGTTTCGTTCCTTAAACAAGTTCGAAATTCAACAATTGCGACGAACGTAGAAACAATGAAACCTAAAGTGGAGGTGAAGAAATTTGCATTGTTTCCCTTTTTCCAAAATATTGACAATCAGCGGAAATAAAAAATTTTAAAACTGATCTTCTCTATAAAGGGATCTGCAAAATTTCAAATCTATACGACCAAAAGGACACACATATACACACAGACATCATGTCAACAATAGTCTAGATCGATTCATAAATGCGGATATATCCGCGAAAATATGGAAATACTATTTTGGGCCGATTACAATACTTCCCTTACCCTATATACTACGTATAGGGAGGCAAGTAATAATGGGGCACACTGTATATGACATTCTGTGACAGTTTTGAAGAAGTAAAAGCCATATCAGATTGCTTTGTGTAATATTATATGAAGAACTCTGGAGAGTTTGAACGTACGTGTCATGTACAAATACAAACCGGATATAAGTCGATAAACATGTGAAGTTATCAGTTATTGAAATTTATTATGAACTATGTTCAAGTGACGATAACCGGCGTGGTATATATCTTGCTTATCGGAGTTACATATATGTATTAGCTCGTTCAATACACAACAGGTACCTGGGTATTATAAAACGTTCAGTTTCGATAAATCACTCATTGAAACGGAAATATTCGAATATAGAACATTGCGAAATCTAGAACTAAGCAAATCTGCGACGGAAATAGCAAGTGCCCACACATTTACGATTTCCAAGAGTAGATTAAAGGTTTCATGCACTGTTGACATTTATCGTACGGCTTATCGTGATATGAACATTATAGATTTTCCTCTCGTGTAGTCAAAGTATAGAAGTAACAAAACAATCCCAAATTTCTAGTTAGGTCAATATCCTTTTCTAACGATGCCGTTTGTAACTTTAGAACAATTAAATACTATTGTTTCGTCTTTCTCTATGTGCTGATTCATTTGTGACGATGTCTGATGTTGATAACTTCGAATATCTGTATCGAATCGAAATACCATGACGCAATGATTTTACAATCCTAATACATTTGTATTAAGTTGTCTGAAGTGAATCTGAAGCAAATAAAGAAATTGGTTTCGTAGTATCCTTGGATTTTTTCCAGATATCATCGTCTTCCGCTTCATTCACACAATAACATAATTATTTGTGTATGCTAAGATGGTTTGGTGAATCTGTTAGCTTTTAGCGTGTGGGAAACGCCCAATATGGAATTTTGAACTTGACCGAGATCATGATTCGTAAGATCTATATTTAATTAGATATGTATGTTTTAAGTTCGAAATTGCAATCAACATTCTCAAGTGATATTTAGTAAAGTAAAATTTCTTGTTTTTATCTATAACAATGGAACATCACAAAGTATTAGTGAATATTCAAATAACACAGGTTTTTAGTACGTATAATTTTATAAATCTCTACTTTCCTTTGAGATTTCCTAGGGAATAATAATGGCAGGTATTTTATATTGTTCCCCATGCAATCTTCGGCCTATCTCGGGTGGTCTTGACTGTGCAAGTTGAACTTTCTGGCGTAATGTTAACCCTTCGGTGTGTGTGCATCTTTGTAAAATCTGGAAATAACCAAGGCGTGCGACGGAAATAAAATCGGATGGAATTCAAGATTTGTACCTAAAATACATTTCTAATTATATTTATCCGTTCGTGCTGAATGTTAGATTTTATAATATATGTCGGTTATTTATATAAGTATATCATTTCCGTTTTTTTGCTACGTTTACGTAATTATAACGGTGTATTTTTAAAATTTGGATTATTTACTTTATATAGTTCCCGTCGAAAAGAATACCCCGTTTCCACTCATAACTGCTCGATGTTCTTCAGTTTAGATAATTTAAAATTAAATTCACACTGTTTACTGTTTGTGAAACTCATTAGCACCCTGTAGTTAGTAATGATTCTTGACTCAGATATGAATTATATATAAATTCTCGAGAAATAGGCCACACTAGCACATATGCTTATTATTTTCGTCTTTACGTACGTTTCGGTCTCACGACCATCATCAGAAGACAGATCAATGTCTAAAACGGGATTTCTTAAAACTAATTGTATCATCACAAAGCGTCCTCATTGCCCAATTTCAATTAGATTCAATAATTCACTGAACATTCGAAGTAATTTCAAAGCACGGTTTGAATACGACTGAAACAAAAAATATAACGCTCAAGTATTCACTTTCAAACCAGATGTTAAAGATTTATGAGGCAATAGAAAAAGGTTGTCTGACCTTATTAGAAATATGGCTATTTGAGCAGGGACTTTTCACTTTGCCCTCGTATGTATATCCTCAATTCTGCTTATTACACATCGAAAAACGGGCGTGTTCAGTTTCATTTAGGCCACCTGTACGTGTGGACTGCTCATAAGCTCATCATACTTCAGAAGAAAAAAAACACTGAGAATCAGTTACTACCAAACTGAGAATATAAAGTAGGATCCTCTGACAGGATACAGAACATGCTATAACTGCTTCCCCAAGAATGTTTTACTTTTCATAATTCTAATAACATCAATGTATGAAGTAAACATCAACATCAATAAACTATATAGTTACATTTATTTTTATTAACCGAGTGAAAATGTAACTTTTAATAGTTATTTTATTTAAGCTTAAACATCATTATTTGTCATATCACGACTAACGCAAACAAAAACATGTGTGTTCTGAAATAGCAAATGATATCATAAGCGGGAAACTTCCGAGAGTAGATGCTTGTGCTGCCCCGTTTGTCTTTTTTTTTTAAATCTATATTTGAACTTTGGTTTTGTCGCATGTCAGACCCCAATGTGCGTCAGCTTTAGAGAAAGTAATCAATGTGGAAATAGTTCATAATATAAATCTCCGTCACATCAACAACCAGAATTTGGCACTAGGCACATTGTTTTTGCAGCTTCTCGCTAAAACAGAGATGTTTATGTTTGAAAAGCTTCTTAAATGTTTCTTTCTATTAATGACACGAAGAAATATGTTTCGAAATAACTTCGTAGGTGACCTGCACGGTTTCCGAATTTGAATCCATTGGAACAATCCAAAATTATCATGTGAACGGAGAGCGAACTTCGATCATTCGTCTTTAGTTATAACCTTTTGGTGATTAGTTATCGTCATTTAAACCATTATGAGAAGGTCACGGTTCAAACAAGTATAGATTCTTGGTCCACCAGTTTTACCGCTTCACATAGAAACAACTGCCACTACTCAGTAATTGTTTGATTATTAGTAAGTGAAGTCGATTTCAAACTAACAGCTAGAACCTGTCACTTCTTGACTCTCCACATAATTACAGGAAAACGATACAATGTAAATAGTGAATTGAAAAACACTAGTTCAACCTTGAAATAACTTCCGCGACCGTCATTTACCCACGTATTATCAACTCTAACATTACTTGGTATATTTTTTCGAATTGCATCTATAATTTACTTCCTTGTTGTGGTAGTATATCGAACCTAAATATTGGCATTTAATAATGTCTTTAAAGTACGAGGGCAATGTGAAAAACGAAACAATTTTTCGATCCCCTCCGAATAATACGATTTCGGCAATCCTTTAAAATAGGCGTTTGTTTCAGCGATGACCTCATCGTTCGAACCAAATCTCACTCGGTCATGCATTTGTGGTCATACTACTCACGGTCGTATATACAGGTCCATAGTCAAAGTATACCATGTCTGCCGGAGCCTCCCTTCTACTCTTTTGAAAATTTTAGTGCAATCTGATTGGTCGTTTATTTCGTTTATTTAATGTCATTAATGTCATAGACGACGACATAATATGATGTTGTTACGTGCCGGCGACGAGCTGATGAGAGCAAGGCTGTGATTGGAGGAGCTGGGTGACGTCACCCAGCGCGAGAAACGATGGAAGGGAGGCTCCGGCAGACATGGTATAATTTGACTATGATACAGGTCTGGAAACTCTATGTTTGACATGACTCTCTTACATGTCGCCAAACTCGTAGTCCCTCGCTCAGCCACCAGCTGGCGCATGTCAGGATTAGGCGCCATATCGTTCAAACATGGTCGTATACCTGCCAGAGAACATCCCTCGACTCATGCGCCACCATTTTGGTACTACGCAACAGATGACGCTTAGCGGACTCACTTCTCACATAGGAAACACCCTCGAGTTCCGAGACCGGTATATACGACCGTGATACTACGACAACGAAAATCAGTAAACCACTTGTGAATCGTTCCAATCGATGATGAAGAGTTCTCATAATGTTTAACTAGCAATGCGTTGGTTTGCGTAATGTTTTCTCCACGCAAGAAATAATGTTTAATCAAGACGCGAAATTCACTTTTTTCCTAGTTTACAAAAATCTTCAAGGCTGCTTGCTTTCGATGGATGTCAAAACAGATCTGAATGACATATCAGGCTGAAAATTTTAATGCGTTCTACTTAAAGATAGTACATCACAAATGTCACATGGGATTTTCGATTGTAGCGCCATCTGTTTTATTTTTCAGGGACTTTTCACCTTGTCCTCGTATATAGGTGGTCCACAGTTGACTGGACTGGACTGGTTGAATTAACCGCATCTTTGGAAATATCCTCGGAAATATCAAATTTGTTAGTTCCAATAATCTAAGAGGCAATAAAAAAATCAGTTTTCTGGTTATGGAAGAAAAACTTCATGAGCAGCATGTTTATTGTTTCATCAAATAGTCATCCAAAATGTTATTGATTCTTTGCATCTAAAAATTAGAAAGTCTAGCAACTAAGTGTAATAAACTAATATTTGCATTTTGCCGTTCAAATACCAAAATTTGTTCCTTTGATAAGATGAAATATTGAAGGAAATGATTCCAAAATTGTAATACAACAATTACAACATAAATTTACACTATAAATATGTCTATTAAAGTTATAGTAGCATAATAAAATAAAAACAGTATTTCTACTAATTTTATTCCTTTTAAAAACAATGTTTCGCATCTTATAGATTGGGTAGGTACCTTTCTTTGACCATAGTTTACATTTAATGACGAAATCCAATAACATAGTACAACACTGTCAATAGTAGACACTTTGCTAGTGGTGTTTGAAAGTTGTTTCGCTCTCTCATACGCTCTTCGGCGGAACGAGCTAGACGATAAACTATCTCTGGCAGATATATGAATACCTCGTTAGGAAATCTATTGAGACCGTCTACCGGAAAACTAGATGACCAACCGAGAGTGTTAAGCATTGATAAAACAGGTCCCTCGATGCAAATAAACAGTTGGAAATATAACTGCCAGGTGACGGCCCAAGACGATGTAAAGTGAATACAAACACATTTCATATTGAAATCATTCGATAGATGACAAATTTTTGATTCTCCAGATTGAAGAGTGACAACACGTATATCAGTTTGGGACAGGTGTTTCATCTCTCATGAGCTCTCTAGCGGAACGTGCCAAAATGAAGTCACACTGATCAACCATCTGACAGAAGTGATGGACGTGTTGTTAAAATTGAATCTGGAGAATCAAAACTTTGTCTATCGATTGATTTTAACACGAATTTTGTTTCAATTCACTTTACATAGTAGTGTTTGATAGTCACATCGTTCAATAAACGCGTAAACAATTTTGTTTTAAAATATAGTGGATGTTTATAAGATAAGCATTCGTTTTACTTTGTAATTTGACATTAATTTCAATACAATAATAATTTACTCTTAAACTATTTCAACTGGAAACGCAACAAAATTGAGAAAGAAACATCTACCAATTTTTTCCTACAAATTTGATTGTTTTCGAGCACGTAGACGTTGACACCTTGATATAATACGGGGAGTAATGCCACCCCCTCAAGATTAACATTGTTGTTGTATCGACCACAAGCTTTTATCTTGTCTTGTTACTTTGTCTTTCTTTATTATGTAGTGCGTCTACCCAAGCTATTTCTAAAATCGTCAAAAAGTCCAAGAGTAAAAAATTCTCAGTACATAGTATTTTTCATTTTAAGCAACTTTGACAAAATCTGCCTGTCTAGATGTCGGTCACGAATTGATTGTCTACACGATGGTTCAAAAACGAAAGGTCCTATCATACTCAAATGTTGTCAAAAAATCGTTTGCTGTTCGGTGACGAAGTCTATTGTTTTCAGGGAAATCAGTTAATAAACACACCCTTCTCTAAGATGTTGAAAATTTAAAAAAATCGTAACACCGCACTTCAACTGTTAATAACAAACAGCGATGAATGTATGGTCTAGACCTAGAAGCTAGGATACTCGGCTTCCACTGAATAGACTCGGGTTCGATTCCCATAAACGAAAAATTTGTTTTTATCATAACATTTTCTTAAAAACATTATTAATTTGAATATTATTTAGTTGTGCAAAGGTCAATAGCAAAGAGTATCTCATAGAATGTGAAACAATTATATAAAAATCAGTAACCAAATTAAATGATTTCCGAAGAGTAACTTTGAAACGCACACTATTTGTCTATTCTCTAAGCGGCAACACTAGTTTATTTGTATGTTCTGGTGAATTCTTGCAAGTGAATTTTAACCCTCTTCTATTCGTCTGATTAACTTAAAATTTGGCAGGTGTTTATCATTCGGGTGACAATGCATTATGGCCTTTTTAATGTTCTATTAGTTATATGAACCTTCGGGAATTTTCGCGTTTCCATAAATTAAAAAACTGAGAACTGAATACATCACTTCGAAGATAAAAAAAATAGGGATTATCATACGACAAACTTTTGAATCTGTTATTGGCCGAAAAGAGAACAGAACATCTTACGTCGCATATGTAACAAAACAATTATTTTGTCGTTTTAATACACTTTAAAATTTCGCAATGGTATGGTTAGGTATGGAAAAATTGTCAATTTGGTCGATCACGCCGATGTGAGTTAAGTTGCGTTACAGTTTCCTCGTATGGACGAGGAAATCGACTCCATTGCTAGTTTTACCTTTACGAGTTATAGCGTGTAAGGACCCTGAATTTCGCAGGTTCCGACTCCATTGAAATATGACACGCCGGAAAAAGTAAGCAACAGATGCTTGAAAGTACGAGGGCAAGGTGAAAAATGAAAAATAAAAAATAAAACAGATGGCGCCACAATTGAAAATCCCATGTAACATTTCTGATGTACCATCTTTAACTAGAACGCATTAAAATTTTCAGTTCTGTTTTGATACCCATCGAAAGCAAGCAACCAGAAACCAAAGAACAGTCGATACAGTGGACTTGTCCTGGCGAATCGAAGCCGAAAAAGGCCAAAGCGGGTTTATCGACCAACAAACTCTTGGCGACAGTTTTTTTGGAATGCACACGGTATATTATGCAGATCTGTTGGATCGATTCGACCCCGATTTGAAGCGAAAGTGGCCGCATTTGGCAAAGAAAAAGTGCTCTACCACCAAGACAACGCACATGCCGCAGTCCCAATGGCAAAATTGCATGAATTGCGCTACGAATTGGTTCGTCATCCACCATATTCTCCAGATTTGGCCCCTGCGATATTTATCTGTTACCAAACATGAAGAAATGGCTCAGCGGAAAGAGATTTGGCTCCAACGATGAGGTCATCTCTGAAACAAACGCCTATTTTGAAGGATTGCCGAAATCGTATAAGTGGTTAATGTAGGGATGGTATGATATCCTTCGAAGTATGTCCAATACAAAGGCTACTTCCTCCGAATTGGGGGAAACCCCTTTAATAAGGTTGGGATTCAGATAATAATGTGATGATATAGTCAATTAAATCTTACTCCACTAAGAAACAACTTCGGGAAAGTATAAAAGCACACAGTTTGTATAGATAACGTTAATGTTAAGATTTAAAATACTACATAATCGAAATAAACAAATATTACACATTGATTACCAAAGTACGCAGCAATAAATTTCCAGCTGTTGAATTGGAATGGGAAATTTTACATGATTATCTGGTATTTCTACACTCACTATCTTGAGTAATGAGCGTAGCTACCGGCTTGAATATTTAAAATTCACATTTTCAATTAATAAATAATTACATCAGCAACTTCCCAGTATTATTATTGACTAACATTCCGATTGAATGCAAATCCAGGTATCGACGATGTATTTCAAACTGATAAAATTGAATTCATTTGGAATTGATTGAATATATCAAAATAACTGAAGTATGTACTATTATCGAATTATGATAACATTATTAAAAGTTGGATACGCCTCTTCCATTATTTGTAACGATATTGTCAATAATAACAATTTTATTCGACTCTAAACCCTGTTTTTTTTTTCAGGACAAAATATGAAATTGGTACCCGGACCACTACCTCCAATTCCAACAGGAGCTGCCATGGATCGCTTACCCTTATTACCAGTTTTCAATCCGGACGTTTTGTGGAGGTATCCGATGGGTTTTCCATCTATGGGACAACCGCCTTCTTCGCCTCTTCTGGATTACAAAAGTCAATTGCCCCAGAGTCTTGCCACAGATCCCAGGGTATGGTCCAGGGATGACGTTACCACGTTCCTTAGATGGGCAGAAAGGGAATTTGATATCCAGCCTTTGGATATGGAAACGTTCCAGATGAACGGTAAGTCCTGACGTAATGGAAAAACAATATTTTCCCAACAGATTGTGAGTCATTTAGTTGTTTCTCAACGTATTGATGAAAAAAGTATTCTCAACTCCATTATACCCTAGACTGTCTCCAGACTTGAAGAAATATCGTTTGGATATTTGGTGGAATGTTTTTTTTAAACACCTAGAATTTTAAAATATTTAAAGCGAGTTGGGTAATACAACCCTACCTTCATTCTCCACTATTATGGAGTTATAACAAGTTTTAAAAAATATGTAGCGTATACAGGGCCTTACTTTATTGCGATTTTTCCCAAAACAGATTTGTAGAACTTAATGATTTTTTGACAACTTACTCATGTTACATTACGATATGAAACAATGAAAAAGTTTTCAAAATAAGTGAGAAAAAACTAGTGTAAACATGTCATCAAAATGACAAATTTGTTATCACAATATCTTCATTTTTCTAAATAGCACCCCGGACCCCATATTTTTTGGCACCATCAGATTGGCCGATTGATTTTTATTGAAGAAGATGTATGGTACTAAAAGTTATATTTTTAGAAGAAATTTGAAATAAAGATTTAACGCAAAATTGCGAGCATTTATAAAACGTACAAAACACATTTAGGCTGCGTAGGTATCAGTCTATTGTTTTTTATAAATTATCGCAATTTGTATTATTAAATGTTTTTCAAATTAAAAAATGAATTTAAATAAATTCTCGGGAAATGCCCACGTCGCCGAAACGAATAGAAACACGAGTAATCGAAAGTGTTTCAATTTCGATTGCCCCCCTTAATAATAATAATAATAACTGGCCAATCTGATGGTGGAAAAAAATATAGGGTGCTATTTAAAAAAATAAAGTTATTGATATTTTAATTTCGCCACTTTCATTACATGTTTACAAAATTTTTGTTACCTCTTTCGAAATTTTCTTCCGCTGTTCCATAACTTATTGAAATATTATTATGTTTTCAAAAAATCATTAATTTCTATAAATCAGTTTTGAAGATAATCGCAATAGAGTAAGACCCTGCAAGAAAAATATTTTCTTAAGTTGTAATAACTCCAAAACAGTTGAGAATCAAGGTAATTTAATTTCGACGAAGAAACCAAGAATGCAAAAAAGGTGGGGTGCTCTAGTCATCAACTTCCTGTATAACCAGAAGTGAATGAAGAATGAAAGAATGTTTTTACTAAAAATTGAAAACGATATTCCTTTTAAGTATCGAGATGCGTGTTGTCGGTAGGTTGAAGCTTACCCTGCATAATATTCTTTGATATAATCTCCATCCATCTAAATATAAACGAAACCGTTTTCAAATATTCATTCTCTTAGAGTTGAGCCAGTGGCGTAGATAACGCCCCCGCAACCGCGGGGGGCGCACGAGGAAATCAAAATGTTAATTTCGAGTGTTGCAAAAATAGTTATTGGTATATAATATATTATAAGATATACTATCAATTACGTGTAAATAACAAATTATTTTTAATAATCAAAATATGTATATTTGTTATTTTCTTTTTTTTTAGAAAAAGAAAGGGGTGTTAGCTACACTACTGAGTTGAGCCTAAAGATAGTTTCAAATTCACTTTTCTTATTAATTTTATTTGCCATCATCAAGAAAAACAATGCAATGATTTTCAGAAGTTTAATGGTGTTGTCATTGCAAATTTTTATTTTCAGGAAAAGCCATGTGCCTGTTAACCAGAACTGACCTGGGAGAAAGAGCTCCAGGTTCCGGAGACGTATTATACAACGTCCTCCAAATACTCGTACGCGAAGCCAACAATTTACAACGAATGTTACCCTCAAGTCCCGTCACACCCACCTCCCGTCATCCCTATCCCCTATCTCCCCATTCGCATCCGCCCACGCCGAATTGGAATATGCTCACGCAGAACAGCGAATCCTTCCATTCGTCCCATCCCGTATCTTTGGCCGTTCAATTGATGGCCCACAGCAATTCCGTTACCCTCAGTCCTGCTCCGTCCATCGACAGTCAAAACAGCAGTCCTCAACACACGGACACGCAACAGTCCTTCGGACATTCCATATTCAGTACCACCGGAAGTAACGGAAGCGGTAGTAATCCGTCCGATTCGGACGAAGACGACAAAAAATGGAACCAAACAAGTCCACCGAACACTCCCACCTACACCTACAACAACCACTCGCTGCCTCTGGCTCCACCGCGAAGTCCCAAAGATGCGGTTTCTAGTCCAGGTGCATTCAAATGTTTCGGCAGGGAGTTCTTCCCGAATGATTCACCAGAACCAAATACAAGTAAGTCGAATACATATTTCTCGATGGTTATTTAAATTGTTCGTTGATTTTCGGTACTTATTTCGTATATGAACTGTAATAGTTGCTGAAATAGGTATTTACCGTCCCAAATATAATCCAGGCAAATTAGAATTAGTTCGTAACATGCTTTATTCAGATATCAGAATAAAAACAGGCTAATTTCCCTTCCTCTCATTCGCTCTCCTGATTCATGTTGAAATGGATTCTTCAATCTCCTTCTGGTCTCCTTTTTTACAATATATAGCAGCCTCTGCAAATCAGTAAAATAAAATGAAGCTGCTGCCATTACAACATTGCAATAATGATTTGGAGACATAATTATATACAGAAAACTCTTCTCACATTGTTAATTATTATGAAATTTATTCAATGATATATATATTCATATTGATGTAGTTTTTATCCTGATACATTTTACAATTTTCCAAACGGGAGGATTTTAAAGGGGATTAAATCAAAGAAAATGGTTTGTGAAACGACAACGTACATTTCATATGATCCTACATGTCTGAAAATGCAGTGGTGGGGCAGTGACAAAGATAAATCTATCGAAAATCCAAGACTAGAAGTAATCCTTAACCTTACACCACCCCTGTGTTGGAGTTCATGGCAGTAAAGACAATATATAGAATGATCGGAGACGAAATCACCAAACGCGAATATCGATCCCTCCCTGGAAATCAGCATACCTGGGACATACCCCAAGATAAAATGATGAAAAGTATAGCTTTGTGAAAAAATGGTGCGTCTGTGCCTCGCGGTCATGACTAAATTGGGAATTGGACAGCCGAGAACTGCCCGATTCTCCGACAGAAGGAACAAACTCCAGCTAATATTGGTACCCGCCCACTCTGGCTTGAAGGGAAACGAAGTGGCCGATGAATTGGCCAAACGGGGTTTCTTGAGCGACCCTGGCCCCGTTTCAACGATCGGCTCCACGCCCTCAAGGAGCTACTATCTACATTAGGGAGTTATCGCCTAAACTCTAAACCCTACTCTCTATGAGCAGGAGAGGCCTAAAACTGGTGACAGGACACTGTCATCTGAATAAACATCTACACACAGTGGGCATTGTTGAAGACTCAGCAGTAGATGTGGAAAGGCGGACGAAACTGCCTCTCACATCCTAGCAGAATGTCCAGCACTGGCTTCTCTTAGGCTACAACACCTAGGCAGCACACATACGGCGCTTGAAGCCATTAGAGATATCAGTCCATGGTAAATCTTAGCCTTAGGTCTGCTGGACTGATAATTGTATCAAGGGGCGCACAATGGACCCAATCAAGCAGTCTAAGTTCTCCAGACTTGACTTCCGTTTTGATTGATTGATTGATTGAAGTTGCAACAGTGAATGGGAGGACAAAGACACCATCCTAAGACTCTACAGAAAGACCATTGAATGGTACATAGATGATTCCAAAACAATAGAAGGAACTGCAATTGGAGTATAAGGATTTGGAAATTAATATTTCGTAACTTTAGGTAAATCCCCGAGCATTTCCCAAGCCGAAATACACTCCAGTTCAATATAGAAAGAGAGTTACGTAGACCAGAAATTATAACCATGAGAAATAATAACCTCCTTCTGCGAAATAAGCATCAGTATAACACTGAAAGAAGTAGTCGAAAAGATAACATTACTGGATATAGCTACAAGGATTGAGACGAGTAAAGATACTCCTGGAAACTATAACCAGAAGAGATATAATGATTGCACCAACCTAAGAAACAATAAACTGAGAATCCTAACGGGAATTCTAAAAGGACTCTGCTGGTTGAGAACACACCGGATTAATGAAAGAAGAAGGGTGTAGATTTTGCGAAATGGGCGAAACTTCTATTCACATTCTCTCATAATGCATTACCGCGCAAAAATCGAGGGCACGACACCTGGGAGTGCATCAAATAGAAGAAGGAGACGTACCTAACCTGAAGCCATCCAATATATAACTTGTTAAGAGCTATATGATTGGTGGGACTGTTTTAGTCCTTTGGGCTCATATTTTTTTTAATGCATGCGACTTTTCAAGTACTAGGTCTAGGATTCTTTTTTCATTTATTAAATTCTCTTGAAAATCACCCCGCTTAAGAAAACGAAAGGATTGAAGGATTTTTTGCACGGAGATTTGGAAATTACATCGTTAAGAACCATAATTTCCCAAGAGGAAATATTATTCTATGTTTTCAACCAAAATTATTCGCTCAAACATATTTTAGGATATTTCATCACAAACAACATATTTTCGCAAAATGAATTTCCCGTTTCCCGGGACTCTAAATGAAGCAAATGAAATTTCTGGTTGAATTTTGGACACCACATTCTAATGGCCCAAGGACTATTAGAAAAAAATTTAGAAATTATGAGTTTAGAATTAGTTTAATTTGCCTGGACTAAAATTGCGTTGGGTATTGTTGGGTTGCCACAGTCTCTGTTTTCGAGTCAGAATTTTTGAGCCAATCAATAATAATCCAAAAGATCACTGAGGTGATAATACAAAAATTAACAGTAAAATCAATTACCAGTTGTACCATACAAGATAAGTGACAAAATTTGAAAAATATGTTGTTTTCATCATCCATAATCGGCTTGTTTACGAAATGAAGTTTCAAAAGTAAACTGATGTTTATATTGGCCTTTCTTTATTTCCAGACGGTAGATTGTTATGGGATTTCCTCCAACAGCTTCTGAACGATCCGGCTCAGAGATATACGAATCACATCGCATGGAAAAACCGCGAAACCGGCGTTTTTAAAATTGTCGATCCGGCCGGTCTTGCCAAACTGTGGGGTATACAGAAGAATCATCTGTCGATGAATTATGACAAGATGTCTAGAGCCTTACGATACTACTACAGAGTCAATATTCTGCGAAAGGTTCAAGGAGAACGTCATTGCTACCAGTAAGTACCTTTTATGATGTCTCTCGCTCGTAATATTCTTCCCACAAAAATAACCTGTTATTTATCAGTCGGTAATAAACTGTGGCGTTATGTGGATTGTAAATTACCGCTTCCCTTTAATGTTGCAGAACTGTTAAACATAATTTTCTCTTTCCAGATTCCTGAGAAATCCGACGGAACTCAAGAACATCAAAAACATATCGCTTCTCAGACAACAAATGACAATGTCTCCGACGAATACGAAACCACCACAAGTGGCACCACAAATAGTGCCACAGATCAACATCAAACACGAACCGGCAGATCAACCACAAGATCATCGTAGAACGCCAGAATACGACGATAAACCAACGGACCTAAGTATGGAAGGCCCGACGGACTTAAGTAGTGGTAGCCGTCATGTGAGTATAGTTTGTTCTCCAGATCCTCCTATATCACAGAACTAGCCTATATAGTGACGTAAGCAACTTTGTGCATTATCAGTGACATTTGGTGCCAATATTATTATGTTAAGACTTAAAATATGTGCAAATAGTGATAGAATTTTTGTAAATAGTTATATTATATGAGATTTTTATAAAATTGTGCATCAAAAAATGAAAGGTTTGCATATTTTTATAAGAATGACGAATTTAACATGTGCCAAAATATAAATAAATTATTTTTTCATTTGGACACAAATGGTAGTAGAGTGAACTGCCAAAGGCAGCTTTAATTTTTTCCAATATTGGAAAATATCACAATTGTGATAAAAATTTTTAATGACAATAAATAACAATTGATTTTTTTTTCAAATACTTCAATGTACAAAGAGATGGAACTGGAACTTGTATAAATAAAAATTGAAGTTTTCAAGTCATTACATAGCTTTCAAAATAGAATAAACAACGAATCAAATCACATTCCATTTAATCTGGCATTTGCCAAGTGCTTTCGGGAGTATAGAGAAGGGACAACAGTTATCAGATTTCATTTTTTACCGACAGATTGGATTTTTGGCAACTTAATTGGTCCTTCGAGCCGAGTTATTTATAATAACTGACGATCTCCTACAATGTTGGGAATTGAATTGCAATTATTTTTGGAGGAATTTAGGATTACGTGACAATTCCAAAAATATCTGGCTTGATTTAAAAAATGAAATCTCGTTCTTTGCGGTCCGCAATATATTTAAATGAATGTTTGTTTAAGGCTGAATTTCCAGCTCTATTTCTGTGATCTCTAAATGATGTTTGACTCAAGCTGTGTGATTTTTAATAAAGTATATTTGCAGTATGTATATTTAGAACTGTACATATTTATAATAAAATAGTTTACAAGTGAATTTGTATTTGAAAGCTTTTATGATCATGTTTTCATTTTGTGTCGATTGGTATTTCGTTCCAATAGTTTCTTAATTGTAAATAATACACGCAATTTAAATTTAATTTTGAATTTACTCTTACTTTTGTGTATTTGTTTTGTATGAAAAATTATTTTATTGTTAACATTATAACAAGTTTGAAATATACTTATTACAAACTGTTCGCTTCTTTTTGTCCCAAATCTAACACAAAGGATCCCTCTCCCCCCGTTTCCAAAAATTGAATAATGCAGGTAAGTATTTTGAATAGTTTTTACTAATCCTATGAAAGGCATGAGCATTCGAATTAATTAATTTGTCTTCAAGAGGTACATTCTTCTAATGGAACGTTATTTTCTTTATCACTTCGAGCCGGTTTATATGCGTCAATACGCAATAAAACATTTATTATCATCTTACTTATAAACTATAAAAGAGTTCACACTGTGGTACAGTATAACACTATACATAAGTACACTATACACCCTTATCCACTGAAAATACCCCTGAATAATTGATGAAAAAGCAGGGGTAGCCAAACATTTTTTGAATATAGGACACACCATTTCTCAAGAAATTTTATCACTTTAAAATACAGTACAGACAAACATATGCCAAAATATAAATAAATTATTTTTTCATTTGGACACAAATGGTAGTAGAGTGAACTGTGAACTGCCAAAGGCAGCTTTAATTTTTTCCAATATTGGAAAATATCACAATTGTGATGAAAAATGGCCATAAATAACAATTGATTTTTTTCGAATACTTCAATGTACAAAGAGATGGAACTGGAACTTGTATAAGTGAAAATTGAAGTTTTCAAGTCATTACATAGCATTCAAAATAAAATAAACAACCGATCAAACCACATTCTCTTTAATCTGGCATTTGCCAAGTGCTTTCGGGAGTATAGAGAAGGGACAACAGTTATCAGATTTCATTTTTAACCGACAGATTGAATTTTTGGCAACTTTATTGGTCCTTCGAGCCGAATTATTTATAATCACTGACGAACCCTACAGTGTTGGGAATTGAATTGCAATCATTCTTGTTCTTGGAGGAATTTAGGATTACATGACAATTCTAAAAATATCTGGCTTGATTTGAAAAATGAAATCTCGTTCTTAAGTATTTTGAATAACTTCTTAGAATCCTATGAAAGGCGTGTACATTCGAAATAATTAATCTATCTTCAAGAGGTACATTCTTCTAATAAAACGTTTTCCTCTAGATTACGTTATTTTCTTTATCACGTGACAATGTAGCGAAGATTGTACATATCAGTGGTCCTTCGAGCCGGCTTATGTTCATCAATACCCAATAAGATTGGTAAATTGTTCATTAATTCTGGGGGGAATCAAATGACAGGGTTATTTCAATTAATGCGGTCATATATTAGTTATTCGCCTGGAATATAGATGAATGAATGTTTATTCAATTTTGTTATTAAACTGTATCCTCCGTTGTCCTTCGAGTCGGTTTATAACTGACAATACACAACAAGAGTGGTAAATTAATCACTAACTCTGGAAGAAAATGAATGACAAGATGAATTTAGAATTATCTAATCAATGAGGTCTGTTTGTAATCGGTCTGAAATATATCTGAATAAAATGTATTCACATCTATTTCAGTTTATTCTAACCTGAATTCTGAGATCAATTTATGTTATCTTTGAATGATAATGGAGTTTATTTGCAGTATGTATATTATATATTCAAAACCAGATATGATGGAATATTTTACACGTGAAATTTCATTCGAAAGCTTTCTTGATTTGATCAAAATAAATTCCCTGTGATGATAAGCTAGAATTATGTCAACTTTATCAAAAAGGTGATCGTCGCGTCATCTCTAAATATTATATGGAACACATTGCTTCAAGCAAATAAGTAGAAATCTCTAACTATTTAAGCTATCAATATTGAGATGGCGCTGTACTCACTTGATTCAATTCACATACATCCTTTGAGAGCAGAAGTTTCGAGGCTTATCCCAGGAATATTATCAAAGCAGTAATGATATAATTATGTTCAATTCAATTGATAAGATTAATTTCAGCTTCAAACACGAAAACAAACGCTTATTTTGAAGAGATTAGTCTCGCCATCTGTGAAGATTGTATAAAAGCTCTAGGAAATTACTCGACGATAATCTCTATATAATACAGATTCCTTACTAAAAATATATAGCCCTATACTGAACTACCAACAATGAGATGGCGATCGTATCACCAAATTTAGCTATTTGGCGACTACCAACAATGAGATGGCGATCGTATCACCAAATTTAGCTATTTGGCAGTTTTAAATATTGTGCGGCTACATTTAAGCGTTGATTGAAAGAGTTAAGTCTTTCAAACAACGATTTAAGCTCATTATGTTAATTAACAGCGTTAGTAATATCTAGTAAATGATAAACAAGTGAATAGAAAACATATTTGCCAATATCCCCTTCACGTTATCAGTTATCAAATCGTGTTTCCAATTATTGCAAGTGATTTCAAGTGAGACCGTGCATGAAATTTCGAAAAATAATGTAGCAACACACTGAACCAATATATATATTTAGAAAGAAGTAAAATAGAAGAACCCCTTCGAAGCTCTAGGATTTCTCATTGACCATTGAGATGAAACGATATTACCATTGACCAAACGCGTTTGCCACGTGATAGTCAAGTTGAATTTATCACGTCGAAAGTACGGTTAAAGTATACTAGGAGGTCAGAACAATGCGCATATGCCGAAAGAAGTAAAGACTTCGTTCGCTACAATCACTCCGTATTTAACATAAGCCGATCAATTTCCGATTTGGGCTCATTTAGCATTTGATGGGAGGGATCTGGTTTCAAATCCTGGTTGCCCTTTTTTTTCAGAGTATTTCCCACGGCAAGTACTTTGGATTGCTCTGTCGGAAAATTGGCGAACAATGAGTCAGTTATTAGCACGACCTTCTCAGCATGTATTTCCTCTTTCGAACCAATGCCTCTTGGTGGTTTCCTGTATGGTTATTATAATAACTTAAATTTAATATTATATATCAGAACTAGAAATCTTTATGAAAATATATAAAGATTCCTGTATTATAACCTCACAATTATCTCTTTCTCTAGCATCATATTATACGTGTTAGAAATTACATTTATATACTATCGGTTACATCACCTACCTAAAGTCCTAATTATATTTGATTTGACAGCTGACGATGTTTTTTCAGAGATATATTTACGAGTGTCTCATTCCAAAAGGAAGTATAAAATATATCTTGCAGAATGTTTTCGAGCTTCAAGGTAAAAATTTGAGTTTTTCAATGAGTTACATTGATATAAAAATGTTCTTTTGGAACTAGAAGGAACATATAAAGAAAAACTAGCAAACAATAGTATGCCTAACCATAAAGACAGAAACAGAAAAAATTTCCTCTTGTAATTTGTATGAAAGATATTTATTTCTATTTAGCAGCGAAATTCGTGATCATCTCCAAACTTAATACAACAAACAACTTCTCTTAAATAAATTGATTCATAGTATTGATAAATATTTCCACGTTTTGTGAATATTTATGAGAGTAAAATCCGTTTCTTTTTACTTTGTAATATGATGCATTCACCGTTCACGACTTTGTTCCGAAACCAAAGCAAAATGTAGATAACCCCTAATTTTTCATACATGAAAATCATTTCATTGGTATATAATATAAGGTGTATGCTACATGGAATGATTCCGAAAATCGAGATAATTTCAGTTAATGATTAATTTATTTCGACGTATCAATTCCGTCGTGACTATCAAATCTATTTGAATATTTGCGCGTTTCAAAATAAATCCTTTGATTGGTTTTGCCGAATCCACCGTCAGAGGGCCGCAATGGGCTCCCAGTATGTTTGTAAACTGGGTTTTTCTATAATTTTGTCTAAATGTTGGAAATTTAGCTGAAATTGTTTCGCTAATAGTGTGTCTTTATACAAGAATACAGTGATTTTATTGATTATGAAATATTTCACCATTATTTGATGTGCGATTTTAGTTTTTTGAGTGACAATAGGGGTTAGGTTTTACCCTTGCGGCCTTATTGGAAACGTTAAGATCTAGTGTGGTCGTCAGATAACACTGTGTACAACATGTAAGGAAACATGTCGTTACACATTTTTTATTGCCCTTTGAAGGTAAGTGGAACATAAAGAAATTTTCATAACATGACCTACAAAACTACCAATTTCTTAAGGGTTGTTATTTTTGAGAATGTCAATTTTCAACTACTTGTCAGATTCTATTTTGTTCTTTCAATGAACTGCACCTAATTACGTACATTTTCCGCTATATTTTACCTGGTATGTACATACAATTTTTGACACTGTTTCAGATATGTGTTCAGAGTGGTAACAAAATATATGGTATATCGTGAACATGCAAATGGGGTCAGCTGAATGTTGATATTTACATATTATAACGATGCAAAATACGGAGGCATCATGTGAGGAGAGTGAAGTATGTATGTTACTCTATTATCCAGGGTAAGATTTAAATAATGACATTTTAGCGTACGATTAAGAGACTCAAAACTAGTCGTTCCTTGTTGCCTCCGTTCAGCTCACAAGACAATTCAGAAGCAGAAACATCTATTCCACCCTTTTCTATATTCACCAAACTCTTGGAACTACATCAGGAAGAATGTGCTAAAAATATTGATGAACCAAAATCAGTAAGTACCTACTGTATATATCATTTTTTGGGTTTTGTGGTTTGTAAATGCACGTGAATGTTTCATATTATTGAACAATGAATAAAACAGGCTAGGAACAAATAAAAGACTTTCTTTCAAGTGGAAAAAAAATTGTATTTTTGTGATACACAACCATGTTTGGTTAATGTTATAATGAATTTCATGTATGATGTTCCCAGAATATTTACAATCCACAGCAGTTTAAATGTTCATATATCTTAATTTATCTTGCACAACAAGTAACTTCCTTCACTAATACTTTTAAATAAAAACTAACTGGAATTTGAAGAAAGTACGTAACAATAATAATAATATTCAATACAACAATAGAATTATCAATATGCAAGCAATAAAACATTAACTTGAAATCAACAAGACTGCAATTATTGAGAATTTTAGAAAAGTTCCCTCAAAATCTTGCCTAAAAATATAAATTAAGCATTTTAATAATACTGAAAACTATCTAAGATATCTTACGTATTTGTTAACTGAACATCATATTAATAAATCTGAACAGTCAAAATGTCTATTGTAATATATACCGATATACCGGGATATCAAAAATTATCTTGGTCAAGGGTGGTTATGGAATCTAAAACGTGTGTCTTACTTTACGTTTGAAATAATTAATTTGAAGTTTCTAAAAGTGCGAAATTTCGCAATTTTATACGAATGTTATAACACTCAGAAGCCTCTAGCGCTTTAGACTCCGGGATTTTCACTTTACCTATCGAAATTAGAAGGTTCGAATTGTATAAAAACACAATTGCATGAACGCCAGACGTCCTATGTAATTGGCTACGAACGTAATCATTTTGACATATGCCTCGAGGAGCTCGTTACGCGTCAGTTAGAGTTTATACATTTTACCTCGATCTTGTTAATTCGGGGCCGTTTCGTGCCCCGTGCGGCATGTAATAAAGTGTTTTCGGCTATGGACCGCTAGCTTTTAACCGCTTCGGGTATATTTTAGTAGCTAGAAAATTCCCTTTGGTACGTCGCACGTCAGACGCTCGTAACTGACAGCTGAGAGTACCTGTTTCTGTTTCAGTTAAATTTTATTATTTAAACAAGTTTTTTGGAGTGCGTATCGCGACTAAATCTAACTACATGGAGCGAAAACGGTACGCAAAAAGCCCTCGTAAAGAAGTTCTATGTTCCTAACTTTTGCACTCTTCCAACTCGCTAGCTACGCGCTTCTTACGTGAACGTCATTCGATGTACGGAAAATTAACTATTCTAAAACCACTTGTGCATCGAACAAAATGGGGGACATTTCCAACAATTACTGTAATTTAGTTTTTCTTGTTACTAAAACCGTTATTTCATAATTTGTAGTTCATTATTGTTTTACAACTGAAATAAATAGCTAAGAAATTTGTAGGTTATTGATGATGTCAGTGTGACAGTGACATAATTATTTCAAACGTAAAGTAAGACACACGTTTTAGATTCCACAACCACCTTTGACCAAGATAATTTTTGATATCCCGGTACAATAAAGTGAAACCATGAAGAATGTTTGTTTTGAATCTGTAGATTTGATGAGAAACATTTATTGTACAATCAATTTTCTCATTTATATAAGTATTAGTTGTTGTCCGCGGTCAATGCCCGTAGAAACAGCTAATTACCCGTAGAAAAAAGCGTCGGCTGCGCCGCCGCGATGTGATTTCCTTAGTTTCAAAACTTGATAAAAGTATTTCTAATGAGTAGAAACAGTAAAGGGGTAAATTATTCTCTACGTCATGTGGAAGTTCATTTATCTATGTTATGGCATGGTCTGTCATGGATATTATGTGAGTTATGAGTTTCTTGAATAGACTTCGGCGGATAGCTAATCTCGAAAAAATCGGATGGATTCCGCGTCACAATAGCTCGACTTGATGCCGACGTTTCGCCAACCATTACAGGTGGCATCTTCAAGGCAGGCTTGAGGCTTGAACTGAAACTGGTTCTACTGGTTTCTGTAGCCGTCTCTTCACCAATGTTCCCATTCCAGACACCCTGTTCATAATTTCTCAATTGTTACCTGCCAAAAACATTCCAATGGATTTGCTACCGTTAATTGTTTTTTGTCTATCGTCCACATATTTTTTGTACGATGGCAAGTATTACGAGCGGTCCTCGGGAGCTGCCATGGGTTCCCCACTTTCTCCGATCATAGCTAATATCTTCATGGAAACTTTTGAACAAGATGCCATTGAGTCATCTGTTCTCAAGCCGAAATGTTGGTTTAGATATGTCGACGACACTTTTGTTATTTGGCAACATGGTCGCGAAAAGCTCGTTCCCTTCCTCAATCATTTAAATTCATTGCATCCCAATATCTTTTTCACCATGAAAGTCGAATCGCAAGGTTCACTCCGTTTCCTAGATGTATTGGTTAGTCGACAGAATGACGGTATTTGGACATTATGTGATCGATAGATACCTCAATGGTCTTTCCCACCACCACCGTGCCCAAAAGCAATCTGTTATAAACTCCTTGGTCCACAGAGCTGTCAAATTATTTCAACCTCAATCCTTGAAATCAGAATTGAAACATCTTTCATCTGCCTTATTATCAAACAATTTCTTCCATTACAACATTCAAAAAGCCATACAGAAATATACTTCGCCTAAAATTTCAAATTGACCTGAGTCACAAACCTCCCGCCTGCTTTATCCACTGCCTATCTTCCATATATTGAAAATATAACAGATCGAATTTCCAAAATCCTTAAAAAACATAATATTCTACCCGGTTTTCCACACTTCCAAAATTATTTCAGTTTTACAAACCTATCAAAGACCCTCCTCTTCACTTAGAAGGTGTTTATAGCATTCCCTGCTTTTGCGGTAAAGTCTACATTGGTGAAACAGTTCGTACAGTAGCTACTCGTGTGAAAACACATGAGCGCTGTACAAGGCTTCGCGACACCAGTAGATCTGCACTTGCGGAACATATGTTTGACACTAATCGTCAAATCCTTTTCGAAAATACTAAAATCCTAGCCCGAGCCCCAAACTTCTTTCAGCGAAAAGTCCTTGAAGCTATAGAAATCCTAAAACATCCAAATAATCTGAACCGTAACTCAGGATATTACCTTCCCAACATTTGGAAACCCATCCTCGAAAATTCCACTTCGCACATGATCACACAACGGCAGGGTCAGGTGCCGGAACGGAGTTAATCACCGGAATAAAGGCAGTGAACTGTGTAGCGTGGAGGATCCTACTATAAATAGTAAATACGGCTACAGAAACCAGTAGAACCAGTTTCAGTTCAAGCCTCAAGCCTGTCCTGAAGATGCCACCTGTAATGGTTGGCGAAACGTCGGCATCAAGTTGAGTTATTGTCACACGGAATCCATCCGGAAGCCAAGATTTTTCGAGTTATGAGTTGTGTCATGGACAATCTGAACTGTGATGATGATTTATTAATCTATGGATCTGTCTGTCTTGCAATTGAAAGGTGATTATATTAGCTGTCAAGAATGTCAAAATATATCGAATCTACTAAGGTAAAATGTTCTGTTTCTTGGACAATATTCAATATTAAACTCTAAAAGAGTTCACACTGTGAATATATTATAACACTATCGATAAGAAATAAACACCCTTATCCACTAAAGATACTATTAAAGTACTCAGGACTTTTCGGCTACTTGGTAGCCAAAAAGTCCTCAGTACTTTAATAGTATTTTTAGTGGATAAGGGTGACTATTTCTTATCAATAATATTCAATATAACAATCTAGGATAATTTGATCATTCTGAACATATGAAAGATTTCCTTTAGTAATAGCTTCTGTGTTTGGTTTTTAGGGTTTGAAAACCAATTCCCATCTTTTAGAAAAACTTGTAACGAGAGAAAGACTGAACACGCTTATTCTAAACTTATATCCTGGTAACAAAGGATACTCTTTAGCTTTCCGCATAGCTTCTCGTACAGACCAGAATTCAGACGATACTGCCAACATGATAGAAACTATAACATGGCCTTACGAGGAGGACGAAATCCTTAGATATATAGATAAAGAAGAGCTTCCGCCTCATCTTTTGGGAGATTTGGAGTCGCAATATAGTTACCTCTTTTATAACGGATGCATCATCGCTGAAGTCAGAGACTATAGGCAGGCTTATCCCCATTTCAAATGTGATATCCATCATGTTTTACTGAGGCCTACACTACAGGTATGTCGTTATTTATTCATCCCTACAGCTCTGTATTAGATTCAGTTCTTGTGTATGTTTCTTAAAAATTGATGTATTGTCGCATTTTAGAACATTTCAGAAAGTGTGGGGTGTTTTCTTGCATGCTGGATAGAGCACATACAATTTGACCAAAAAAGAATGGGATTTTGTTTTTTATTTAATAGAACATCTTATGTTTGAATATTATTTCGGGCATATGACGACCCCTGCGACTGGTTCTAACATAAGACATCCTGGAGGTCACTTTTTCAATGGTCGGCTGATTTCGCCAGTAACACAAACAAATGGTTTAACGTCAATTGTTTATCCGCATACACCAAACACTTCTTATAAGTCCACACAAAATAATCCAGTTGCGTCAGGTCACATGATCATGGTGGCCAATTGACATGCCCATTTCGCGAAATAATTTGATCGCCGAACATTTCCCTCACTAAGTTCATTGTTTCGCGCGCTGTATGTCATAAAGCGTCGACCTGTCGTGGCTCTATAACTTTCTCCATGGACGGTAACACGCTAAGCGGCACCATTTTTTGAAGAACTACCGTCCGATGGAGACTCCAGTCTATAAAGCACACCAATCGGTGTATTCTTTCGCTTGCAACGGCCTTTGAAAAATCGTTTGTGGTTTATTGTCACTCCAAATGCGACAATTTTGCTTGTTAACTTAGCCAGTGAGCCAAAAATGAGCCTCGTGCGATGATACTATCATTCGATTACACACTTTTCTGCCTAACCTTCTCGATGTTTGCGTTCGATTCTACATCTATTCAAAAGCCACCTTAGAAGTTGAAATGTTTGCTTTTGCACTCAGAGCGATGTTACATAGTGTTATCAGCCCGTTTGCCAAACACGCAAACGATGGCCAACAGGCCTCAATTCTTAGACGAGCCGAATCTTTTAAGGTCTTGAACTAAGATAATTACCTTAAACTTTTCCATAAAGTGGACGCCCAAAAAGTTCCAATCGTGAGCTTTCGAAATCTAGATTTTATGCATCAATTATGGTTTTAGCTGATAGTTTCTCATGGGAAAAATTATAATTCTCATTCTAGAAACATATGAACCGATTACTGTTTCAAAAAAATGGCATATGATTTTTTTGAGGTATCTTCATTACCTACTTGCTTCAACGAATGAAACTTCAAACTTTCTCAAATGAAGAATGTCGGCAGATTTTATGTCTTGCATATTCTTTAAGGATATCGATTCAGAACTTTGCAAATGTTGATATTTTTTTCAAAAATACAGTGTTTCTGCAATAATCGATCCAAATAACTATCCCGTTTTGCAGAGTGTCCTGGCGGACGTAAACAATTTAGTACAAGACAAAGAAGACTGGGGCCTGGAAGAAAGGCAGATGGTTGAGAGTCAGATTCTGCTCGCCAATCGACCTCACATGTGCTTAGATCCGGACAACAGTATCAGCGCGTCCCAAATAAGACTGAATCGGAACAGACACATGTGGAACACCCACAAATTCAGGCAATTGGCGAGGAAATTCTCGCAGGTGGCCGTGAATAGGAAACGAAAATTGGACCAGTTCACGCATCGACCCGGCTTGGAATTGTACGATTACATGACGAGGGCGCGTTCGAGACCCAAGAGCGGACAACCGATGCCGCCGAAGCGCGAGGAAATCAGGCCGATTCCGGTGCCGAATCTGGAACCGCCGCCCATAGGCCCTCCCACGCAGGGCGTCTCGATCAACGAGTTCAAGGCGTACCAACATCCGAAAGAGACGAACGACTATCTGCCGCAACTCGTCGAAGAATACGTGCTCGAGACCGTGATGCCTTCCAAAGACAAGACGAAACCGCGCGTGTACCATATTAAGCTGTCGATATTGCAGAGACCTTCGAATTCCGAGTATCTGGGCGAACTGTATCTGGATAGGGACCACAAGGAGAACGAAAGGAACGGCGTCGCGTGTAGGTTCACGCTCGGTTCGCGGTTGCACGCCAACAAGTACGTGCAGCAGTTCACGGAGATCTTCACCGAGAGCGGCAGGAAGAGCGTGAGGATGCGGTACGGACAAAGTGTAGGCTATAAGACTGCTGTGGGGAGTCAGGCGCAGGTGAGTCACGTTCTTTAATAATATATAATACCTCTCATCCTTGAATATATTGTTTGAAATGTAATGAATTGATCCCAGGTCCCATCACAAAGTGCTACAGTAACCCAAGCAACATTGCCGCCTCCCCAGCAACATAATCAGTTGAATCCATCGTTGTCGAGTCAAAATACGGTGGCAGCCACTGTTGTAAACGGTGCAGTCTCGTCTGGAGTTAGTACAGTACAAAATCAAACATACACAAGTACCTCAAATGTTCCTATTTTGGTAAATATCGCTTCCTGCATTGAAACCTTTCTTTTTGATTTAATTTTTCATTTAGCTTTAATATTTTCCTTAGTAAATTTCGAATTAATGTATCGCGTTTATTTTTATTAATTTATTTAGGATCAAAAAATTAAAATTTTAATAAGATCTGAAGAGATAATGATTTTTTCTTTATTTTAAAACAGCAAAGCCACTTGCAAGGAACATCACCAGTTGTCAAACCGACCACACAACCTCTAACAAATCAAGAAATAGAAATTAATGCACTGGCTATAAAACTTATGAGTTATGGTCAACAGTTCCAAGCAGCAGGTATGTATTTCAAATAAATTTTTATTATTTGATTTATAACAGATATTGACATTTAATTGAAATTCAAAATTTTGTTATCACCAGTTCAAAAACTTTGTCAATAACTAGCAAAGGTGAATTAAGATATTGATTGTGTTATTTAATAAATATAAATATTAATTGTATAAAAGGCATAGAATCTCAAATTTGTGATAAAAAACAATTAATTTGTTTAATAATTTACATAAATATTTTATCAACTTAAAAACATTATTTTTGAAAAAAAAATTTTTAGGTTTTAAAAAATCATAACCCCCGCTGCGTAAACATTCGATATTCGATTAAAAATACTATACAGCAGGTAAGGATTTCAAATTAATTTTTATTATCTGTCTTATAAACAGATATTGATATTTAATTGAAATTTAAAAATTGTTTCATCACCAGTTCTAAAACTTTGTCAATAACTGACAAAGGTGAATTAAGATATTGATTCAAAAATATAAATATTAATTGTATGAAGGGTATCAAACCGTAAATTTGTTATCAAAAAATTTTTGTGTAATAATAATTTACATAAATAATTTATTTTTAGGTAAAAATATTATTTTTGAATAATTAAATGTTTAAATTCTTGAAAAAATATATATTCGGTTTTTAAAAATCATAACCCCCAGCTGCATAAATTCCGATATTCGATTAAAACTACTATACAGCAGGTAAGGATTTCAAATTAATTTTTATTATCTGTCTTATAACAGATATTGACATTTGATTGAAATTTAATAATTGTTTTATCACCAGTTCAAAAACTTCGTCAATAACTGGCAAAGGTGAATTAAGGTATTGATTCAAAAATATAAATATTAATTGTATGAAGGGTATCAAACCGTAAATTTGTTATCAAAAAATTTTTGTGCAATAATAATTTACATAAATAATTTATCTTGGTAAAAACATTATTTTTGAATAATTAAATTTTTGAATTCTTGAAAAAATATATATTCAGTTTTTTTAAATCATAACCCCCCAGCTGCATAAATCCCGATTCGATTAAAACGACTATACAGCAGGTGAGGATTTCAAATTAATTTTATCATCTGTGTTATAAATAACAAATATTGACATTTAATTGAAATTTAAAAATTGTGTTATCACCAGTTAAAATAAAAACTTTGTCTATAACTTGCAAAGGTGAATTAAGATATTGATTGTGTTATTTAATAAATATAAATATTAATTGTATGAAAGGTATCAAATCATAAATTTGTCTTAAAAATAATTTGTGTAATAATAATTTACATAAATAATTTATCTAAAGAAAAATATTATTTTTGAATAATGAAATGTTTAAATCCTTGAAAAAAAACTTGCGGTTTTTTAAAATCATAACGGCAAGTTGCGTAAACTTTCGATATTCGATTAAAACTAGTATACAACAGGTAAGGATTTCAAATAAATTATTACAAATATTGACATTCAAGTGAAATTTAAAAATTGTGTTATCACCAGTTCGAAAACTTTGTCAATAACTAGCAAAGGTGAATTAAGATATTGATTGTGTTATTTAATAAATATAAATATTAATTGTATGAAAGGTATCAAATCGTAAATTTGTCTTAAAAATAATTTGTGGTATAATAATTTACATAAATAATTTATCTAGATAAAAATTTTTTTTTGAATAATGAAATGTTTAAATCCTTGAAAAAACACATTTTCTGTTTTTTTAAATCATTACCCCCAGTTAGCTAAATCATTTTATGCTTATTTCAAAGGTTCAAAAACTAGTTAACACCCTTGAATCATTTTTTCATTTACTAAATTTTGAAATTCTGATTTATAAATTTTAGCAAAATTACGTTAATTTTCTTATTACGATTGGAACTCTATGGCATCTCAGAACACTACTAATACCAATTATTCCTCTAAAGCTAAAGCATCCTTTTATTAATCAGGCGACCGGAACGCTGTTTAAAGCAACATCGGCATCGCATTTCTTAGCATCAAGAAATTATTTTTACGGTCGATATAATTTTTTTTAATGTGATGAATTTTTATGTGATAGCGAGGATTGTCCTTCAGTTGTTTGAATATGTACTTCGTTAGTACTTTTGTTATGTTACTAACTTCTACCATATTCTCATAGCGAACGCCAAACAACAACAGCAGCAGCAACAACAACAAAAGTTGGCTTCTAGCGGCAACAACACCATCATCAATCTGCTTAACAGTTCGCCTGCGAGTAACGTAAACAGTGACGCCAGTGCGGCCGTAGTGAACGCCATAAACAATACTTCCTTATTACCTCAACAACAGCAACAACAAACTATGCATACTATCAATGAGAAGCTGTTGGCGCGGAAGATGACGTTATCAAATTTGACGGGAAACGCGACGGCGCGAGTGCTCAATCACGCCAATCTCATAGTCAACAACAACCGTTTCGCCGACCTAACCTCACAATTAAACCAACAACAACAAACGATCACGCTAACATCGGCGAACAGTGCGGGCAACTATACGAACTACACGACAGTGCCCATCAAACAGCACCAACAGCGAAACAACGCGACCCAAAGCGACGCGAACAAATCGTCCTTGTCGGCTCTGCTCGTCGGTACGCCGGCGGCGGATCGGCCCGACATCGTCGGTCCCAACACGAACTCGCTACTCCTCGAAAAGCTGGCCGGATCGAGTCCCTCGGTGGGCGCCAACACGACTACCACCCACTTCATCCAGAGCCCGAAAACGGGACAACAATACCTGGTGCAATCGCCGTCGCCCAAACAGACGACGGTCATGTCGCCGTTGTCGAGTCCGACGCAACCGACCAACACGACGATAAACGTGCAAAGTTTGAATTTCGCGCAGTTACAAAGTTTGCCCGGTATGCAGAACGTGCAAGTGCAATTGCCAGGATTCGCGCAACCCATCTCGCTCTCGTTGAACGTTTCGTCGACGGGTAATATTCAGGGACATCCGACGAGTCTGATCGTATCGATGCCGGTGACGACCTCTTCCGTTTCGTCTAGTACGATAACGCAGGCGGCGAACAATCAAGTGGCGGGTAGTACTTTGGGGATGGGAACGCCCACAGTGGTTTTGGCTAATGCGGGTACATCTAGTTTAGGTAAGTAGTGACATTAATACGCTTCTATTGGCGTATGTAGGTGAACAAATCTAGGAAGTTAATTTTCACCGACTTGAAATTTTGCAATTGACAATAAAATAATACGCTTCCATGAGCTTCATATTTGTTAGCGCTTGACAGTGTTTGATAAACTTCCAGCGCCCTCTCTCAATCCCTCGCTACTTAAGCACGTGATCAATTGCATTAAATGCAATTCCAAAAAAAGGAAAGAAGACCCTTTCTAATAATAACACTAGCCGACAGTCATTTTGTCCTTGGGACTAGACCGACATTTTTCGATTGTTTGGGGGTAAAATAGTAGGAAAGTCGCCATCTAACCCCTCAGACTTTGCTTTTGTGGTTAGGATATCTGAAAAATCATTTTTTTTTTACTTTTTTAACTTCGAAACAACGCAAGATAATTTGAATCTGATAAAACAGCTTGAAAACTTATAAACAAAGCTACATTTGGTATATAAATGACCTTGGTAGAATGAACGAAACCCTGATAAAGATAAATTTTTCAAAAAAACGCGAAAATCTCGTTTTTTCAACCACTTTTGCGATTTTAATCGATTATTAAAAAAAACTACGCTAGATAGCTCAGACCAATTTGGCTGACCTGAAAGCCTATTAAATGGGCTACAATTTCTGTATGGCACGCCTCTGTCACTTGATCAGAAGTCTTTTAAATAATGGGTTTTGTTTGAAAAAATCGTCTTATTCTATTATATAGAATTCAGGACATTTTACTCTTCGGCAGTGACGGCTCGTCCGTTTAAGAACAGGTGAAGCAATCTCGGCGAAGGAAAATTTAATTTGTGTGTATTTTTTGAGTTTTTCCTCGGTTTTTAACCAGTAAAGTATATTGTAAAACAACAGTAAAGAATATTACAATAATTTTTGGTAACAAATAAAGCAAAAAAACTACATAACAAATTAATTTTCCGCCACAAATGGATAATGAGAGCACTAAAGTTCTTTAAAATACCCGCGATTATTGCAGAACAGATCTTCACGATGTCCACGAATAGATAATGCTTGATTTCCCAATTAAAGTAGGTAACTGCATAAAACGCCTATTAAGCTGCACTTTTTCATAAAATTTTTCAATGAATCCAGAATGGTACAAAATATTTGACTTTAACCGCTTAACATCTAAGGCACAGCTAACAGTAACTGCTCCTGCAGGAGATTAATTTGTATGTAAAGATCGAAATACACAATGCGGGGTCACATCACGCTAATCCATCCTCGTCTTTCTCACTCGTCCCACTCCCTCTCGCATTGAATCATTTCTTACCGCTGGTTCACCTCGATGAGTACTGCTGCTGTGGGGTATCAAAACACTAGTGGAAATTGATTCCCTCTGCGACTTTGCAAACGCAAAGACAGGAAACGAAGACTAATTCGCCTTTTTATTTGGCTGACTAGTTTCACTATTGGAACGTTCCCATATAAGAATGGTTGTAAAATGTGAAATAATATAATAATTTTAAAAAGTTTTAAGTTCCAACTATTTTTCAGCAGATACTATGAGAGATAAATGTAATCTCAGTAATTGAACAAAACCAAAGATGAATCAGTACTTAACTTGCTTCACTTGGCGAGCCGCCACTGCTCTTTGGACTCTAGCATAATCAGCTTTTGTTTGTTTTCCTATGTGTCTACAACGAATTTACTGTTGTGTTCGTAGTTTAGAAATGCCTTATTCGATTTAATTAGAAATCCAATTCTGGGTACTTTTTATTGTGGTCAATTGGCTTAGGTCATAAGTACGAGCTTTTCTCGTTTATCATTATTATTATCATGTTCTGGGCGATTCGGGGAAACTGATAGCGTCCGTATTGTATTGATTTTGTCCATGTCTCTTATATTGTATTACTTTAAGTGGCAACATTGCATAACGTCATCTATTGTTAATCGTTTTGCAGCTCAATTAGTTAGCGGTATGAAGACATTGAATCAACAGGGAATACGAACTTCCGGACCGGCCACAGTTTCTCTGACACAGGGAGGTCAACCGTTCCAACTGATCACACCCTTACAAAGGCCGAGACTGCAACAAACGAACCTCCAACAGAACCTAACGGCACGCACCATCCAAAGAACGCCGATAACCATTAAGATGGCGGCGCCTAACACAAGTCAGTTGACAGATTTGAAATTTAACCTTAACGTTGATCAAAATTGACATTTGCTCTTGCTAAGTAACGTAAAATCAGGATGATATTTTATAAAGTCATGCATGCAAACGATTTTTTTTTTCGATTTGATTCGATAGCGATAAAATAGTCAGAGTAATTTTGCAAAAGTAAACGCTTTCCGTAGATGCTTCGGCGACTGCCACCTTGAGTCAACTGCAGAAGCAAGCTCAACTCCAACAGTACCAGCAGTTGTGTCTGAATCAACAGCAGAACGTTGTGGTACCCGGAGTGGCCGGAGGAAAAGTGAGACGAAGATCGAACGCGTCCGAACCGCAGTGAAATTAAAGGTTCGCTAAAAACTCCCAACTCAACTAGTCTTTTTCTACGTTTTGCTTGTCTATGCGTGGGTGTCGTTTGTGTTCTTTGTGTATTTTACGTGGATGTATAAATACTTTGATAGCACAATACTGCCCTTGTTGCGAAGTTTTTGCTAGGGCTGGTCTAACATATTCGGTGCGTGCGCAATGTCAACAACTCATTTCGACGGAAGCCACTGGAAACTCATTTAAGTAAAATTTTGTTTGCACTACTGTTTGTCCTTAAAAATAATGTAGTAACGTATTTTTCTTTTAAAATATCATTGTTACTGTACGCTTTAAAATTGTGTATTTCATTAAATCACCACTAAGTTCAGTCAACGAAGCCCTAAAATAACGAAAATCGTATTTGACTTATACAAAATGCAATGGGTTAGTAATGACGTTGATAAAAAAGGTAAAAAAAATGCGGAAATTATCTTAAGTGGTAGAAAGCACCCCTTTTTTCAGGTTCGTAACATGTAGAATTTGAATAAATGTGAAAAAAAATAATATACTTACCTTTTTGACCCAAAAAAAATAATATTTCTGAAAAATGTTTTTTTGGCGCGACTCGAAAATTTATAAAAGCAGGAGTGGTGAAATGTGAAAGGTAGTAAAAATCTGAAAATTCAGCTGAATACAATTTATTTTATTCATAATTTTTTTTCTCTAGTGCGTTTTGTCCGAGTTTTTCCGGAAGAAGACAAACCAGTCCTTCCTTAGACATTGGAGCGCTTTGAAAATATTGAAAGATTTAAGCATTCTAAACAATTTTTGTTTTAAAATTTTTTTTTACATTCAATATATTAAAAATATCAAAAATTGAATTCTCTATTTTTGTAAAAAAATATCGGATCTAACTATTTTTAAATGTTAAAACAAATTTTTGAAGTGAAATAGTAGAAATTTGTTTTTTCAAAATAACAATTATTTAACGATAAAAGTGAGAAGTGATATAGACGGTTAAAATAAGACTTTTTATCAATAAATTTTTTCCAAAAAAAACGTTTTTCCGGTATGATTCAAAAAACTCTTTAAAAACGGCACTTATGTCTGTAACCCGAAAAATATGCATGTTAAAAAAATACAAAAAACAAAAATTGTCTAGAAGACAATGCATACGTCTGAGTTTTTTGAATTTACTCAATTGACTTTCTACAACTTTTACATTTCCAGAAATCTGAAAAATTCAGGTGAATGTATGATCTGAATGCAATTTTTTTCTCTAGTGCGTTTTTCCAGAAGAACGTGACGACACCCTTCCCTTAGGCATTGTAACGCTTCGAAAATATTTAATCAAAAAAATTGAAAGACGTATACATTTAGGTCTTCTAAGCAATTTTTGTTTCTTAACATTTTTTTTAACATGCATATTTTCCGAGTTAGACAGTTTTTCGCGACTAAATATTTAGTACATTAAAAATAATCGTATAAAAAAATAGGTAAAGTAGGTTGAATTTATATATTTTTGTAAAAAATAACAAATTTATATATTAAAACCATTTTTAAATGTTAAAACAAATTTTTGAACTGAAATAGTAGAAATTTGTTTTTCAAAATATTAATTATTTAACGATAAAAGTGGGAAGTGATGTAGAAGGTTAAAATAAGACTTTTCATCAATAAATTTTTCACAAAAAAAAGTTTGTTTCGGTGTAATTATTCAAAACACACTTCTGTCTGTAACTCGGAAAATGTGCATGTTAAAAAAATACAAGAAACAAGAATTGTCTAGAAGACCTCAATGTATAAGTCTGAATTTTTTCAATTAACTTTCTACAACTTTTACAGTTCCGCTCCCCCAATTTAGGAACTTTCGAGTGGCCATATCTATGAAAATATAAATTTTTCAATAATCTTATTTTGGGTAAAAAAAGGTAAGTGTATATTTTTTTGCATTTTTACCCAAATTCTACAAATTACGGAACCAGTGATAGGGCGTTTTCTACCACTTCCCATTATTTCCGGATTTTTTTATTTTTACATTTTCCATTTACGTCGTTACTAACCCATTGCACAAGGTTTCATCCAAATTCATTTTGTAGAATGGGAGGTGAAACCCCTCATTGACTGGACTAACTTTTACACAAAGTTTGCTTTATAACGTTTTCTACCGAAACGTGACATTTGGTTTTACGTTTTCAAATCGGTTTTCTTATCATCATCAGATCTTTCGTTAATAACTAGTTTTCATATCCGTTCTCAAAAGTTATTTAATAAACTAATGGATATTTCAATACTATGATTTTAATATAAAAGTATTCCATAACGAATGGGCCATAGAGCAGGGTTCATCTGGTAGAGCAATAGGTTGTACCAACAAGAGCACTCAAAGTTAAAAAAATAGCGCAATTTTCGCAATTAATATATTCATGCAGAAGAAGAATAGTCGAGTAAATAAAGCACTGAAATATGCCCAAGCTTCCACCACTGGCGCAGTTGGACGGATTGAGATGCGGTTTTCTGCATTCGATTCGAAAGGTAATTTAGAAATTTTGTGCCCGCTTGTTTTTTACGGAAAAATTCATTGCATTTCTACAACCAAAAAATGCATTTTTCTCAGTGCACTTTTTGAGGTGAATAAAAAAAAAGGACTCGAATTGGTTTCTCGGGGGTTTTTGGGGTCGCTGATCACGAATATTGGACCATCTCCGGGGTATACGGGTTTCCTGACACCCTGGATATCGATGGATTCCATTAAAAATAATCTTTTAAGACTTTTTCAACTGTTCGAGTTAGGATATAAGGGTCGCTAATGATGATTACAACCTGCAATACCTGGGGATACCCGGAGACCGGATATCTACGTCGTCTTCTAGGAATTAGTTAATTTTTTTAGTGTCATAATCGTGATCGGCGACTTTAAAAACCCCTTAGAACCAGAATTTGTTACATATTATTATGAAGAAAAATTAACGAATTCCTAGAAGATGACGTAAATATCCGGTCTCCGGTTATCCCCAAGTATTGCAGGAAAGTTTTTGCATGTCGTAATCATCATTAACGACCTTACCTTTACAGTTCGTTATCAACACATACAATTGCTAAAATGTTGATATGTCTGGGTGTTATAACTTACAACCCATAGAATTACTGAAGGTTAAACGGTAACAATGGTTTTTTGATTTGGAATAATATGTGTACTTTTTAAACCGAAACGCGTTATCTTCTTAGAAAAATGTTATTTCTACCAAAAGAACGGAATTAAAACATTTTTGTATAATCTATATTTTGAAGGAGGTTATCGGAATTATTCGATTAAACTATATATTTATTATCGTTTCATGTACGGTTTCTTTAAAACGTCCAGTATATCTGTTGATTTTTTCACTCGTGTTATGTTAGCCAGTCCTAGTTTTTACTGACATGCGAATTATCGCACATCAACTTTTTGTGTTTTTCATGCAAATAAATGGAACCAGTTAAATTAACAGCTGAAAAACATTTATCCTTTCTATTGAAACAATTTTGAGCAAATTGATCTAGCGATGTTTTAATAAATTATCGAAAGAATTACTTATGATTAATATTTTTTTTTATTCCATGTAAAAAAAACTAAATTCAAGTATATTATTCATTTTCATTATAGTAATATAAAAATATTAACTATAATTTGAAGTTTAAAAGATTACTTGAACTTTAATATTATATTTGCTATTTTGTGGATTTAATTTGAAACAATTAAAAAAAATAAAACAAATAATTAGTTCATTTTAGGATTTCATATTTTCGGGAAAAATGTTTTCAACTGTAAATTTATTTTCGCCATATTGATTTTTGAATTTTTTCCATGTTAAGATAAAATTATATGTTGATGTGCGATATTCTTGTGTTTCGTGGACGATTTTAAGAGATGATTGATCTCATAAACTGTATAACAAACAATATGCACAAACTGTTGTTCCTATGAATTTTGGTGCCAAAACGCCGATTCATTTTTCCGTATGTCAAATGAAATAATTCGTATCCTTTATCGGCCTATGTTATGAATTACGAATTACTGCCATCTATATTTTAATAGTGCATATTACTTGCATAAAATGTGTGCAAAACTGTATGCATCTTCCACTTCAGGTTTGAATCCATTAAAATTAGTATGATTTCAATAATATTCATTATTTTTTTTGAATCAATTAAATTATTCAATGACTTTTGAGTTGACATTTATATTATTTGAAAATTAGAAGTAATGTATGAATGGAAATCATTTTTCTTAGGCCTATAAAATTGAAAAAAGTATGTTCTTTTGTTTCATATAGAAGGTACTGGATATGAATCTTGAGATAGCCACCAATAAATCAAAAAGTAAACAAATTAATGTGTGCATTTGTGTAAATGCAGTTTTAGTACCTAATTGATAGTAAATATTAGGCAAATGTTATTTTTCATTATTAGTTCACATTATATCTCACTAAGTGCATTAGCAATATTGTTTTACCACTAATTATTTTTTCTAATTGTATTATATTTGTACATATATCAATTATATTTTTATTTATATTAATATAAGTAAAATTTTATTTTTCTTCAGAAAAATGTGTAGTTTTGTATTAAATATTTTAGTTGTATATTTCCATACATATTCAGAAACAACTTGATAAACTGGTACAATAAGAATAAAATGATTGAAAAACATAACGAACGGTTATGGAATGTAGTGATCATTCAAAAATAAAATCTATCAATTTGGATTCTAATTGTATTTAAGACTGATTAAAAATGAAATTATGGTTTTATTATTTAACTATTTCACTGATATCATCTAAGCAAGCATTAAATTAATTAAATAGTATGAAAAGTAAAAAGGTAAAAATTATTTGCTAGAAATTTAAAAACATCTAGTCAAGTTTATTTAGAGCTTTTATTCATCCAGAGTGAGTTGTATGTATTATTTTGTGAATATTGAAGCAAAATATTGAGTGAGATTTAAAATATCTATAGGGCAGCCAATTTTGGTAAATAGGATTTGACATGTGTATTAGAACTGAAAGCTGAGCACTATTTTTTTCTGATCACTATTTTTTTACAGTGAATTTTCGTAGAAAATCCGCTTTTATGTTTGCAACAATTTTATTATATCACGGTCTAAGAATATTTAATGTAATTTGTAAATAATTGTACAAGATTCATTTAAAAATCTCTTAATAATGTTTTGAAACAAAAAATTGTATAATTATTGTAATATATAAATTTAGTGATAATTCGACAAATTTGTAAATTAAGTGGTGTATGTAGTATTTTGTAATAATGTATATTATTTGAATGTCCCATATTTTTGTAAATAAGTTCACACATGTTAACAAATATTTGGCAATATTACCAATTGTATACTCGTTAAAACTGAGATGTTATTTGGCATTTTTTAATGATAATTTTGTACCTACAAATTTTTTTTATATTTATTGATTTTTACATTTCGCGAATAGTGAAATTATTCGAGCCATTTTTGTGATTTGAATAGTTTCATTTCATTTCTACATTGCACATACAGATCTTAAGAAGATGTTAAAAATTATTTTAACTTTTAAATATAGTGAATACATTTATATATCACTGGTTTTATTTCTGTAATATGTGGAATTTAAAGAAAAAATTGTGTCAATGAAATATATTTCACATGATAAATAGACCAGTTTTTCCTGGAAACTTACATTGCAATATTTTCAGTATTCAGGAGATTTAATCAATTACCTAAAACTCATTTGAATAAAGTATATTTTTTGGATGGTTGTAAATAATTTATAGAAGGCATTTACATTCTTAATTAAATTTTTTAAAATACCTAAATTATGTTATTAAATTACTTTCGATTTACTGAATTTTTAATCAACAATATATAAATGTTATATTTTTGCACTAATTTAAAAATACATAAATCAATTTAACAATTCACATTATTAACAAAGACCAGAATTATTTACACAATTCACCTCATTTCAAAATGAGATTCTAGAAAATAATTCCCTTATGCACATTATAAGATTTATATCTTTTTGAGGGGTTTTAAATAATTTATGTAATGCTATTTCTTTCACATTTACAATATTCTAAAATTATTAAATCACATTACATACCATAATGATAATTATATTTTTGTACAAAATTATTTTTATCATGAATTTAATATAACAAACTTAAATATAACAATAATTTAAAGGATGGTATTTCTCTTTTAAAATTTAAATAACACTAAATTGTGCTAGTAAATTGAATTCTATTTACATATTTGGATTTAAGTAATAAATATCCTAATTTGGCACTAAAATCTGTTTATCAAGTCATTGACAAAACAAAGATGCAACATTAATCACATAAAATACTTCAAATAGAATAAAATTAAATCGTTAATAAACATTTTTTCATCAAGGTCTGAATTCAATATTTAATAATTCATATTGTCATAATTTTGATAATAAATTTCAATATCAAATATTAAATTTAGAAAAATTTACAAAATTATTTACATAAAATACTTTCAAATGAAATAAAATTAAATCGTTAATAAACTTTATCATCAATGTCTGAATTGAATATTTAATAATTCACATTGTCATTTTCTTGATTATAAATTTTAATATCGAATATTAAATTTAGAAAAATTTACAAAATTAATTACAATACTTTTAAATTAAATTAAATTAAATTAAATTGTTAAAAAACATTTTTTCATCAAGGTCTGAATTGAATATTTAATAATTCACAGTGTCATAATCTTGATAATAAATTTTAATATCAAATATTAAATTTAGAAAAATTCAATTACATAAAATACTTTCAAATAAAATGAAATTAAATGGTTAATAAACATTTTTTCATCAACGTCTGAATTGAATATTTAATAATTCACATTGTCATAAACTTGATAATAAATTTTAATATCAAATATAAAATTTAAAAAAATTTACGAAATTAATTACATAAAATACTTTCAAATTGAATCGTTGATAAACATTTTTTCATCAAGGTCTGAATTGAATATTTAATAATTCACATTGTCATAAACTTGATAATAAATTTTAATATCAAATATTAAATTTAAAAAAATTTACGAAATTAATTACATAAAATACTTTCAAATTGAATCGTTGATAAACATTTTTTCATCAAGGTCTGAATTGAATATTTAATAATTCACATTGTCATAAACTTGATAATAAATTTTAATATCAAATATTAAATTTAAAAAAATTTACGAAATTAATTACATAAAATACTTTCAAAAAAAATCGTTGATAAACATTTTTTCATCAAGGTCTGAATTGAATATTTAATAATTCACATTGTCATAAACTTGATAATAAATTTTAATATCAAATATTAAATTTAAAAAAATTTACGAAATTAATTACATAAAATACTTTCAAAATAAATCGTTAATAAACATTTCTTCATCAAGGTCTGAATTGAATATTTAATAATTCACATTGTCATAATCTTGATAATAAATTTTAATATCAAACAATAAATTTAGAATTTGTAGTGGAACTTGATTCAACCAGGCAAAAAAGCACAAGATTTTGAACATAATCTCCATTATATAACAAAAACAAATATTAATTATAAAAATGTGTTTTATTGATACAAAGCCAATCATACAGAAAATGATTTCATGTGGCATCTTTTAATGCTGTTTTTATGAGTTTAAGAATATTTTTCGATCTTGTTTTACTCATTTCAATACATCCGAATAATTCTTCATCTGTTAGAGGAGATCCACCTGGCTTATGGACTTCATAAAGTGTTTCACCCTCCAAAATTATATTCAATATTCCACTACATAAACTTTCTTCTTCATCAGTTGGATCTGTCAGCAGTACTTTACTAGAAATAATATTATTTCATAAATACATGTTGCAACATTTTGAAGAAAAAATATTTCTTAGTAAGCTCTCATACAATTCATCAAAAACCCTTTTTTTTTGCTTCCATTTAGAAATGGATAAAAATGACTATTAAAATAAATAAAATAATTAATTAGATATATACTGTTCAGTAAGAAATTCAAGAAAACTGCATATGTTCAACATTACTTACTCATCAAATATTGCAAAAGTTGTGCAAATAGGATTGGTGTAAACCATTAAAGCTTTCCTTTCATTCATGTTTACTAATTTATTATCTAAGGCAGGATCATACTCAACAGTTGGTAGTTTTACTGAAATAAGACATAACTCATTTTTGAATTGCTAGCTGACAGTTTTGGTCATTACCAGTTTTCAACGCTGCTAGTAATGCAGCTACACATGCATCCATTAAACCACCATCAAAATTCAAACAAATTATATCAGCATATAAGCACCATACCAGTTTATCTGGGTAAATACATAATTCTTTCAAATCAATGCATTTTGCATTTTTAATAATATCATCCAGTAATTGTGTGGAAACTTGTGATTGGTCACTTGGTGGGCCTGGTCGAAATTTTGGAGAGCACAATGGTGATAATTCTATATTAGGTAATAAAAAACCTTCGTTGGGTTTATCAGATTTTGGTGCACATAATTCCTAAAAGAAAATTAATTAAGTTGCTTGAAATACTGCATTGATTTGTTTACCGCTTTTATGCCACAAACTACCGTTGTTTCGCCAATTTTGGCAATAGTAGATCCATCTGCAGTATCAATAGTGCCCACATTAAGAACAGCGGGTCGGAATTCGTTCAGTTTCCTTCCATCTGGTCGAAAATTGTTCGCAATATAATCTCTGTAGTATTTTATAGGATGCAAAGATCTGAAATTGATGAATCTTTAGGTAATTTAAAGAATCATAACCAAGCAATACACCTTACTTGAATTGTTCACCCATGTTTCTCACTTAACTTCTCTAGACTGTTTTCGAATATCAACTGCTATCAGTTTACACTTCACCGTAATTATTCACCAAAATAACAAAGAAGGCCTAACTTGATGTTACTTCAACTCATATTTTCGTTTATAATTTTTTGGAGGTTAGATTAGAAATAAAGAAAACCCATTAATTATTCTATGACTACTTTATTGAGAACATAAAATAAGAAAATTCACAAGCATACTACAAAATTGGTGCCTGCCTATTCATAATAAATTATTCATCATTTCTTGTTTCAGATCTTTCGTAAGAACCTAAGAACCGCCACAGTTATTGTGGAACACCATCGATTTCAGAATATGAATTGCTGGGATTATGATCAGCTTGTCGAAAATTGGAAACAAATAATTATATGTTCAAATACCCTATTTGAATACCGTCTGAAGATGACGGAAGATGCCGAAACTCGAGTAAAAAAAACATAGTAGTGTTTAATTTTACGATATGGTTATTCAAAAATTATTGTTGCAGTATATTAGTATTATAGAGCTACTCTTCCTGAACCATGTAATTTTTTAATTATTCTTTTTCAATTGATTTGGATAGTTATTTTGCAAGTCAACACTCAGAGTTGACGCAAATTGAATTACGAAGAAGATACAGAACATCTATAAAGAAGAAAATGCTATTAATGATGAAAAATTATTTTTGTTCGTTAGCCGAGAAGCCATTGAACAACTGAAATAGAAGCAGACTTCTTGTACTCAATTAAATACAGTTGAAGCGGTTCTATGGCTAAATTAGTAAGTCACGTGATAATATAGAAAGAGAGTTGATTGGTTGCAGATTGAAAGTGAATTTTGTAACCGTCTCAGCTGTTCGTTTGGCTTTTGGGCTTTGCAATGCAGGTGTGATGGCATCTTTAACGTAAGTCATTTTTTTAACGTTCATTTCGTTTCATTTGATCCCTGGGCGAGGGGTGTCGGTTGGGTTAGTCGAGTTGTAAAGGAAGTGATACTTTTTTGTAATCTCTTTACGGGTTTTGATTGAAATGGCGTCAATCAGAATACATCAAGATCAGGAAAACCGCATCGAAATGCGCCAAAAACAAAATGTGATGGCCGCGGTTAAGAAAAGGCCCATATTAGGATCTATCGACGCAAACAAAATAGAAGATAGACAGGTTAAGGGAAAGCAGGTTAGTATAATGAACAAATAAGCATAAACATTTGATTAGCAATTATGTTTTCTAGCCATTAGGGCCATCCCTCAAGCAGGATCTGAAACAAGTAGAACAATTCCAAAATAGAGAAAATTTGCGTAAATTTGTTAATCCAATTGTACCTGTAGCACAATTTGAAGCTTTCAAAGTTTATGAGGATAAACAGAGTGAAATATTTGATGCTCCAAAAGTAAAACATGAATCTGAACTGCCTAAAGATGGTCTTTTCGAAATACCTGAAGATGTTATCGAAGCATCTCCTCAAGATATGTCGATTCAGTCACTTAGCAGTCCTATGAATACAGATAATACTCTTGATGAATCAACTATTTTAGCAGAACATAAGATAATAGAACAACAAGCAAATAGGGTTGAATTGGGTGATATTGAAGAGTATCGGCCAGAGATATATACATATCTTCGAGAACATGAGGTGAGTTATGAAGAAAATTCCCATGTAACTTAAATAAGACAAGAATTATTTTAATAAAGGAGGTAAACATTGGGTAAGTATGTTGAAAGATATTGAAAATTGCACCCTTAGACATTTTTTGTGTTCTTGTCCGAGTTAGTTGAATTTGCGGTATGTTTCACTTATCACTATTACTATTTATGTTGATTTATTAAATTTATTTTTTCTCTCAGTTATCACACAGACCCAAACCGCTGTACATGCGAAAACAGCCTGATATAAACCATAATATGCGTACTATATTGGTAGACTGGTTGGTTGAAGTAGCTGAAGAGTACAAACTACATTCCGAAACTTTGTACTTGGCTGTTAATTTCATAGATCGCTTCCTCAGTTACATGTCTGTTGTCAGGGCCAAACTCCAATTAGTAGGAACTGCCGCCATGTTTATTGCTGCGTAAGTCTCAAATTTTTAATGATTAATTCTTTTATTCCATTTAATATTTTCAATTAGAACTTGAAATTTGATCACTAAATGCTATTATTATTTCTCAAAACTGGAATGAAAGGATTAATTGAGGTTGAAATATGTTGTAAAGATTTATTGGCAAATCAGCTTTTCATTTTGAAGACTTATTTGTGATAATTATTTTCTCAACATATTCCAATTGTTTGTCTTTATCCATGGTGTTATTATGACTGAAGAAACACTATGGTTTTAGTAAATATGAAGAAATTTATCCACCAGATGTCTCAGAATTCGTATACATAACTGATGATACTTATACAAAGAGACAAGTTATTCGTATGGAACATCTCATCCTCAAAGTTCTTGGTTTTGATTTGTCCATTCCAACACCTCTGACCTTCATAACAGCCATATCTACTTCGAATAAACTGACTGCAAAGATAACAAATTTGGCTTTGGTAAGATAAAACTGTTTATATTTACATAATATTTTAGTTTCTATTCACTTTGACATTGAAAAATTGCTAATTAACTTGTGATGGAAATGAAAAGTAACTGCCAGAAGAATGAGAGGAACTTGAATCAAAGTTCAGTTACTCAACTGGGGATTTCACCAAAATAGGTTACTGTGATTAACTCATTTGGGTTCTTCACACAAAAGTTGAAAAGACAAAGTAAATCTGAAAAGAAAATTGGAATAAAACTCATCTTCAAAGTTAGTAAGAAATGTTTTTGAACATTCAGTTCAGATAAAATGTCTACGGTTGTATTTGCATGCAGAATTTCCATTTCTGCATTTGCACCAACTTAGTTTATTGGAATAAACTAATAATAATAACTAATCCTGTTGTGATTTAAAAAATCCAGATAATAAATTTCCTTAAATTTGGAATAAAACCCATCTAGAAAGTTCGAAAGAAGTTTCTTTTATGCTTTGCCAATTGGTAATTTTTGTTCTTACTTTTTGATATTGCAATTGGTGATTACAAAATGTCTGCAGTTGTATCTGCATGCAGAATTTCCATTTCTGCATTTGCACCAATCTAGTTTATTGGAATTACCATCCTGTTATAATTAAAAAATCCAGATAATGTCAGTTTCCTTAAATTTGGAATAAAACCCATCTTGAAAGTTAGAAAGAAATTACTTTTTGGCTTTGCCAATTGGTAATTTTTGTTCTTACTTTTGTTTCTGTAGTTGCACCAACTTAGTTTATTGGACTTACCATTCTCTTGAGACTAAAAAATTCAGAGAATATCAGTTTCCTTGAATTTGGAATAAAAGAAAGTCTGAGAATTTTCTTTTTTTTGGTAATTTATGTGCTTATTTTTTGAAATTGCAATTGTTGATGGCAAAAGTCTGCTGTACACTAGTTTATTGGACTTATCATCCTCTCAAGACTAAAAAATTCAGAGAATATCAGTTTCCTTGAATTTGGAATAAAAGAAAGTCTGAGAATTTTCTTTTTTTTGGTAATTTTGGTGCTTATTTTTTGAAATTGCAATTGTTGATGCCAAAAGTCTGCTGTACACTAGTTTATTGGACTTATCATCCTCTCAAGACTAAAAAATTCAGAGAATATCAGTTTCCTTGAATTTGGAATAAAAGAAAGTCTGAGAATTTTCTTTTTTTGGGTAATTTTGGTGCTTATTTTTTGAAATTGCAATTGTTGATGGCAAAAGTCTGCTGTACACCAGTTTATTGGACTTATCATCCTCTCAAGACTAAAAAATTCAGAGAATATCAGTTTCCTTGAATTTGGAATAAAAGAAAGTCTGAGAATTTTCTTTTTTTTGGTAATTTTGGTGCTTATTTTTTGAAATTGCAATTGTTGATGGCAAAAGTCTGCTGTACACCAGTTTATTGGACTTATCATCCTCTCAAGACTAAAAAATTCAGAGAATATCAGTTTCCTTGAATTTGGAATAAAAGAAAGTCTGAGAATTTTCTTTTTTTTTGTAATTTTGGTGCATATTTTTTGAAATTGCAATTGTTGATGGCAAAAGTCTGCTGTACACTAGTTTATTGGACTTATCATCCTCTCAAGACTAAAAAATTCAGAGAATATCAGTTTCCTTGAATTTGGAATAAAAGAAAGTCTGAGAATTTTCTTTTTTTTGGTAATTTTGGTGCATATTTTTTGAAATTGCAATTGTTGATGGCAAAAGTCTGCTGTACACTAGTTTATTGGACTTATCATCCTCTCAAGACTAAAAAATTCAGAGAATATCAGTTTCCTTGAATTTGGAATAAAAGAAAGTCTGAGAATTTTCTTTTTTTTGGTAATTTTGGTGCATATTTTTTGAAATTGCAATTGTTGATGGCAAAAGTCTGCTGTACACTAGTTTATTGGACTTATCATCCTCTCAAGACTAAAAAATTCAGAGAATATCAGTTTCCTTGAATTTGGAATAAAAGAAAGTCTGAGAATTTTCTTTTTTTTGGTAATTTTGGTGCATATTTTTTGAAATTGCAATTGTTGATGGCAAAAGTCTGCTGTACACTAGTTTATTGGACTTATCATCCTCTCAAGACTAAAAAATTCAGAGAATATCAGTTTCCTTGAATTTGGAATAAAAGAAAGTCTGAAAATTTTCTTTTTTTTGGTAATTTTGGTGCTTATTTTTTGAAATTGCAATTGTTGATGGCAAAAGTCTGCTGTACACTAGTTTATTGGACTTATCATCCTCTCAAGACTAAAAAATTCAGAGAATATCAGTTTCCTTGAATTTGGAATAAAAGAAAGTCTGAGAATTTTCTTTTTTTTGGTAATTTTGGTGCTTATTTTTTGAAATTGCAATTGTTGATGGCAAAAGTCTGCTGTACACCAGTTTATTGGACTTATCATCCTCTTAAGACTAAAAAATTCAGAGAATATGCTTCCTTAAATTTAGAATAAAACCCATCTAGAAAGTCTGAAAGAATTTTCTTTTTTGTGGTAATTTTAGTGCATATTTTTTGAAATTGCAATTGTTGATGGCAAAAGTCTGTTGTAAACTAGTTTATTGGACTTACCATCCTCTTAAGACTAAAAAATTCAGAGAATATGCTTCCTTAAATTTAGAATAAAACCCATCTAGAAAGTCTGAAAGAATCTTCTTTTTTTTGGTAATTTTAGTGCATATTTTTTGAAATTGCAATTGTTGATGACGAAAGTCTGCTGTAAACTAGTTTATTGAACTTGCCATCCTCTTACGACTAAAAAATACAGAGAATATAAGTTTCCTTAAATTTGGAATAAAGCTTATGTTGAAAGTTAAACGACAAATTTCTTTTTGGCTTTGCCAATTGGTAATTTTTGTGCTTACTTTTTGATATTGCAATTGCTGATGACAACATGTCTGCTGTAAACTTACTTTATGGGACTTACCCTGTTATGAATAAAAAAATCCAGAGATTAGTAATTTCCTTAAAATTGGAGTAAAATCCACCTTCAAATAATTGTCTTTCTGAACTTGCAAGTTAGTAAATTCATTGTTTACTTTGATATTGCAAGTGTTTCTAACAAAATGTCTGCAGTTGTATTTTGATTTCTGCATTTGCAGAAACTAGGTTCATCCGAGGCCGAAATGGTCCTCTGCTCAATGTCACTCCTTAGAAGGTCTTTAATTATTTTCTTTTGCGATAATGTGTTTCTTATTTCAGTATTTGAGCGAACTTAGTTTATTGGAGGCTGAACCGTTCCTCGAGTTCCTGCCTTCTGTGATCGCTTTTTCCGCAATAGTTCTAGCTCAACACACCCTTAGCGAAGAAGTGTGGAGTAAAGAGTTGGTTGAATCGACGGGCTACCAATTGATACAACTCAAAACGTGCGTCGAAGCGTTGAACGGTCTATTTTCAACAGCGTCTACAATTTCGCATCATGCCATACAGGACAAGTACAAAACCATGAAGTATTTGCACGTGTCTCAGATTTCACCCAGCAAACAACTCATTAAATTCGAATAATGTTTATTTTTATTAGACTGCTCTGTTTTATAGAGAACGAAAATGATTTTAACGGGACCATTTTTTTATTGTATTAATGTTATTTTTAAGTGTTTTAAGCTTTATTTGTATGAAAATTTACCTTAAGGTTGCATGCTTTTTTATTTGAATGAATTTTCCTCCAGTTCATTATTTTATTAGTAAGTATAAATTTAAAAAAAATCTTTTTTAAATAATATTTCTTCAGGGTTTTGATACAATCAGAATGTGAGTGTATGTTTGCAATGTTGTATATAGTATTTATTTTTTTACAATTGTAGCTCTTAATTCTTCGGTATTTTTTACAATAAGTTTGATAACATATTAGATTAATTGTATCTTTCTTTATAAATGTATTCGAGTTATCAATATGCAATAAAAGATACTTTTAAATTTTGTTTTATTATATTTGAAATATCTTCATTTAGGAATGAAAAAATTAGGACATTAAAGTATTTGAAAAAAAACTAAGAATTTGTTATCCTTTGTTCCAACTAGGGCTCGGAATTGTATTTGAATTATTCAAATATTCAAGTATTTGAATATCCATAATTCAAATATATTTGCAAAACATTATTCGATATTCAAATATTAGAATATCCAAATATCTAAATCTTCAAATATTTTGGAAAAAATATTAATTGATATTCAAATATTAGAATATCCAAATATCTAAATCTTCAAATATTTCGGAAAAAATATTAATTGATATTCAAATATTAGAATATCCAAATATCTAAATCTTCAAATATTTTGGAAAAAATATTAATTGATATTCAAATATTAGAATATCCAAATATCTAAATCTTCAAATATTTTGGAAAAAATATTAATTGATATTCAAATATTAGAATATCCAAATATCTAAATCTTCAAATATTTTGGAAAAAATATTAATTGATATTCAAATATTAGAATATCCAAATATCTAAATCTTCAAATATTTTGGAAAAAATATTAATTGATATTCAAATATTAGAATATCCAAATATCTAAATCTTCAAATATTTGATATTCAAATATTATTTGATATTTGAATATTCAAATATCCAAATATCTAAATCTTCAAATATTCAAGTATTGGAATATTCAAATATTTAGATATCCAAACATCTAAATCTTCAAATATTGAAGTATTTGAATATCCATAATTCAAATATTTTGGAAAAAATATTTGAATATTCTAATATCCAAATATCTAAATCTTCAAATATTCAAGTATTTGAATATCCATAATTCAAATATATTTGCAAAATATTCGATATTCAAATATTAGAATATCCAAATATCTAAATCTTCAAATATTTTGGAAAAAATATTAATTGATATTCAAATATTAGAATATCCAAATATCTAAATCTTCAAATATTTTGGAAAAAATATTTGATATTCAAATATTTGATATTTGAATATTCAAATATCCAAATATCTAAATCTTCAAGTATTGGAATATTCAAATATTTAGATATCCAAACATCTAAATCTTCAAATATTGAAGTATTTGAATATCCATTATTCAAATATTTTGGAAAAAATATTTGATATTCAAATATCCAAATATCTAAATCTTCAAATATTCAAGTATTTGAATATCCATAATTCAAATATTTTGGAAAAAATATTTGATATTCAAATATTCAGATATCCAAATATCTAAATCTTCAAATGTCCAAATATCTGAATATTCGAATATCCAAATATCTGGATGACCAAAAATTTAAGGATCTGTGGTTTTCATATTCGGGGCAAGGATGAACATCGAAAAATCTTTTAAAATCAGATAGTCTTCTGAAAAAAAATCAGAAAATCCAGAAAAAAAAACTGCTTTGGATATTTTATTTCCGAACGAATACCAAGAAACATCAAATGAAGTAGACAATTATTCTTCTGAAATTATTCTACAAAAAAATGTTGTCCTTTGCAGTGGTGGAGAAATAATGAAGTTAAATATCAAAATATGCGAAGCGGTATCTTTCAATACCAGCCACATCAGTTCCGCCTGAGAAAGCATTTTCGGGAGCTGGTTTACCGGCATTGATTGATTAAAATACCCTTTAAAAAGTTTTTTATGAGTTTTAAATTTTTTGGGTTGTTTTTCAACGAAAATGTCAAAAACTCTTTTTGACACCAGAAACCGACATTTTATAATAAATAAACGTCCAAGAAGTCATTTCCGATCGGAAATTGGCCGCTGAATCCGAAAATGGTGTCAGTTTTCTTACATTACTCTTCATTTTCTATCCATTGGCTGATTTTCGGCAAAATACCTTTTTTTTTTGACTGCGTCATATCGGTGTGAGCAGCCACTTAAACAAATTTTTTTTTGCGAAATTGCGTGTTTTTACCTCAGTTTTACGATGAATTGAGAATTCTCTGACTAAATGGGTTTCAGAGGTCGAAAAAACGACAAAAAACGATATTACTGTACAAAAATCTGCCGTCAGGTCGCCGACAAGTCTTTTTGGGACATACGACCCCGGAATCGGATTCAGCGAGAATTTTTACGATAAGAAAATAGTTCCCGAACGTCAACCAACAGTTTTTACACTCCAGTATACCATTAATTTTACGCCAAAAAACCAGTTAAACGTAATTTTCTTCTAGTTTTTGACCTTTTTCGACCGCAAAGTTGCAGAATTCAGAATTGTAAATAGGATATTAGAATTACTTAGACAATTTTCGATCGAAAACATGCTATCACATTATTTTTTTTGAATATTTTGGTGCTTTGGAAAAGCAGTTTGAAAAAAAGCTTTTTCGTAACTGCAAATCTAGAGACTTCGTTTTTTTGTAATGTTTGAAGTTTGTTTCTTAAAACTTCATATCGACTAAAATCGTGATCAAAATGACTGATTTTGATGTAAAATTTCTCAAGCATTCTGATTTTGATAATTTTTCAATCCCACATGATGACCCAGAGTCACAAAATTACTAAATTACACTAATTTATATTCGGTTTCGTTGTTTTGCCTCCTATTTTTTGCGCTTTGTTGAATTTTGTTTACATTATAAAATGCGAGTCTTAAACTTACTGCCCTCTATTTATTTAGCGTTATGACGTAGATAACCGAGCATATTTGAATGACGGAAATGATGTTATGCTTCTTACACTCTTGTAAATGTTGTTATTGCAAAAGAAAATATCCCAATAAAACCCCCCAACAAAAACCCCTAAATAAATTTCCCCCTGAAATACTCACCAAAGCCAAAAAAAATAATAAAATTTATGGGGAAGCCCCCTAACCTGGTAACACTGATCATAGGTAAGTATAAGATAGTAACTAGTATGTTAGGTCTATAACATGTAGTGTCGAACCCGAGCGAGTAAATCGGAGAGTAAAACAAATTCGGTTGCGTAGAAGTGGGAAGCAGTTTTAACTTCCATTCTTATACTGTTAGCCAGTCTGTGAATATGACGTTACGCCTACCAAAGCCGAACTAACACTGAACAGTTGATATAAGTCGTGACGTACATTTTAAGCTCATTCTATTTAATTTTTTCAGTGACATTCGACATACTGAAGCGGCATCTATACAGTATCCTATCAATATTGTCGAGAAGCAAGGGAAAAAATCGTACATTTTCCCTCATTATTCACTATAGATGTAAATCCAATAATCATTTGAATAAAATTAATTATGCCAAAGGTTGGATATTTATTTACATGAGATCCTCGTTCTTGATAGGTCTAGATTTACACGAAATGTTTTTTCACAATTATGTACATTTTGATTCTTAGTCGAGTTTTTCTTATTTATAGTGTCTTAGTAAATTAGAAAGTTATCAGCATATTTTTTGTTCAACTACTGCGTCTTCTTTGGCTGCCAGAAGAAACACATTGTAAGGAACTACCTCCCTTATTTGAACCGTAGTACAAGCGATACCAAATATATTCTGAACGTCGTATTTCTCGTTGTAACTCGAAATCTCGATATTATTTTTTCGAAAATATCTGACGACGTTCCTCAAATTGCCACAAGACAAAAGATTATCGGCCATATGTAAAATCCTCAAGGTGGGTGCGTTTTCGAGAACAGAACTTCCATCAAATACGAAGATACCGTTACCACTGATGTCCAAAATGGATATTCTAACTAGCGGTAGCAAAAACTCTCCATCGAAATTCGATAAAGTGTTATTGGCCAAATTCAAGAAATTCAAGCTTTTTAAGCCGGAAAATGAACCCAACATGAACGTATTCAACTTGTTATTGGACAAGTCTAAGGTATTGAGAGATTTTAAATTTTTGAACACCCCTAAAGGTAAATGACAGATCAAATTGTTCCGCAAATCCAACTGCTCCAACGTGTCCAGTCCCAGAAACGAGTCTATATTGAAAATGTGGATCTTATTGTAGGACAAATCCAGCATTAACACGTTCGAAGCACCATTGAAGATGCCGTTGATCAATTCCTCAATTTCATTATGACTAAGGTCCACTTCGTTCGAAGCCAAACCGTTCAGGAAATTCTGATTCAATTTCTTCAACTTGTTGTGTTCTAAATGCAACTCATATAGTTGGGATAGTCCATAGAAAGCGTCTGTCGAAACTGTATTGATTCTATTGTTTTGCAAATAAATATATTGGCTGCTGGTGAATGGTGAGAAAGCTTTTGGGCCAACACGCTCGATACCACTGTCAGAAGCATTAAACGAAATTAGATCGTTTCTGTACGGAAATGTTTGATCAGAGAATTCTATTATATCACAGTTCACACACTCTAAATGGAATTTCCCGTAATACTGGTTGGGAAAGAGGTTAGTGATGTCCTTGCAGTAATAAGTTCTCAAGGTATTGTCGTAGTCGCAGCCTTCTAGAAGCTTCTGTCCGTAACACGTTGAGAGACAAGATAGAACGACATATAAGATAGAGCTCTTCATTTTCACTGGAACAAAAGAAATATCACAAGAATATATTAGTAAAGGTCTCTCTAGATCGATTGGTGACACCATGGCGAAATACCTCTAGACAGCTATTTAGCCTTCTCTGACTCATCAGTGGAAGGGGTAGAGCTGTAGTGCCACCGATCGATACCTCTGCTGATGTATACATCATCTACTCGCGGGTAGATTGCGTTAATTGTTCTATTCCTCTCTAGCATATAAAAATAAAGTTATTTAAGAAAATTGTAGACATATGATGTGAACTTAGCATTACAAAAGCATGTTCATATGTACAGGATGTTTCATTCATATTACATTTTCTTAAATCTGACACCCTATATTATGTTATTTCAAATTTTAGATTATGCTCATCTTCCCCCGGGTGTGCCGGATTCTTACCGACTGAAGCCCCTCCCCCGTGAGGTTGATCCTTACCAGGGGGAAGCCCACTGCACGGCGATCATTAGAGTCCTATAGTGCGCTCACATATTGCTATCTCCTCATCAGTCCGGTGTATTCTATGAAATTCAGTAGCCTGATATGAGGGATACTTCTGATTTCCTTGGGTGTAGTTTTATTGTCACCGAGGTATGTCCGACGACCAACCGCGTTAGCCGTGCACTGACACAGCATCTGCATAGGTGTCTCTTCTCCCAAGCCACAACCTCTACATGTGGGCTGATCTACCAGACCCATCGTACAGATATGTTTTTCACTCGTTTGCTGCTGCAGATCTCCCATTAGTCTCTTTTGGAGTGCGACATACGGCGCAATTCCCTTCAGTAGGCACGGTGCTCTGTCTCGAGCCATTTTTGGATTACAGATTTTGCTGTGGCATGAGAAATGCCACAGGTTGGCCCTGGTCCAATCAGTGGTTTTTCCGCCCCCGCTTTAGCGAGTGCTATGACAGTTTCAGTTCCTTCTCGTCCGGTTTCCTCAGACTCCCATATGAGTGTCACTCTATTGGGATTCTTTACTAGTGCCATTAGTTCTTTCACACAATCGAGTAGTACAATCGTGAAAGGTATGGAAGTGCTGTGAACCTTGATCCTGTCGGATCTCATCCCGAATGGCCCAGGTGATTCAAGCAATCCAAGAATGCTTCTGCCGTTTTGGTCGGTCTTTCTTTGGCCAATAAGATCGGATCGATACGCTCCTCTTATGGCTTCTGCCTGAGCGGGGAGGTGCAGTGGCTCCAACCCCAACAGCCTCTACATCGCATCCGTTGTTCCCCCTAATACTTGCAATATATTGTTTCATATAATTAGGCATTAAGCATGAGTGTTATTCATTTGTAAAGCTTTATGACAAACCAAACTACCATTTTTAAAATAATGCAACAGATTTTCAAAAAAGTTTTCATTGAATCACCCTTTATTGGAAAAGTGAAAAAAACAATATTATATACCTTCATTTTCATTAAAAGCTCCATAGCTTAAAATTATTAATCTTTGAGATATTTCCAATTTAATAAGAAAACAAGATATTTAGAAATTATTACAACCAATTAGCCGTGAAAAAATGATAGTTCACTTCTATGATTGTTTTATGCCTCATTATTTTTGTATAACAATTTACCTTACTGCAATTTTCCCAAAGTTATCTAGATAAAAAAATAATTTCTAAATATTGAATTGGAAATATCTCAGAAATTGATGATTTTATGTATAAGGAGTGCTTGATAAAACTGAAAGCACATAAAGTGTCTTTTCATTTTTTAACATAAAAAATTGGGAAAATCTGTTGTTCGACTTTTGACTCGCCTTATATTCAGCTGTTGCAATATTTAAAAAATGGCATTTCGTCATGAAAATTTCAGATAGTTATGCCTGCAAAAAATTTATATCTGGTTGTTTCGTTTGGAGTACACAGGGCGATTTTCATATACAATTGGACATAACTTCCTTAAATATCTCATATAATTATATGAATCCCTATATTGGAAGTATGAAAGAGATGAGCCTAATCTAAAATATATATAGGATGTTCCATTTAAGGAAATAATAGGTTCACTCTGGTAATAAGGAATAGTCTGTACATACAGTGTGAAACATTTAGATTGGAAACACCCCTGTAAAATTGTTATTTATCAACCGTTTTCAACCAATTTATTGTCAAGTAATTAAAGATCTACTAAGGTACAAAATTTGAACTAATTTTTTCAATAAAAGAATCACTAATACAAAGAACATTGGGTGAAATTGCTTTATAACTTAAAATTTTACAGGGGTGTTTCCATTCTAAATGGGTCAGACTGTATGAAATTTTTTTTAAAAGTGAAGCTGCTCATAATACACACCTGCGTATGGGTAGAATATACACCGTCGCAGGACTAATGAATATTTATCAGATATAATTGTTAGAGTAATAATTTGATGTATAAAGTACACCTGTTTTGCAATAAATAATAATGAATAAAAAGTAAAACGAGCGTCCTATATAAAATCCACTTCATGTTGAAATAAAAACTAGTTGTATAGATGGACTTTGTAAATTTCTGAATCCCACTTTTGATTTCAAATAGCACTTACCTCCTAAGATTTCCTTAGTTCCTTTGAAACACAACACATAAAATAATAATAATAAAGTAATAAAGCGATTGACAATAACAAACATCAAATAGAACTACAGCATTAATTATACAGATATCGACTTAATTAGGTCGAAATCTAAATTCTTTCTCGTTTGTCGTATGTTTTGAAATCGTGCTATTCCGTATACTCTAATTACGCTACATGAACTATTGCACTCCTCCATGACAGTCAATTATTTAATTTGAAACAAGTCTGGCACTTTTAATAGTATTCGTCTGTTTTTGTACACTATAATTACAGCCAGGACCGGATCCAAGGGGCAGCACTGGGGCAAGTGCAACCTCCCCCACCCCTAGCATTATTCAGCGTGTGAGGATATGTCACTTGAAGTTTTAATAATATAAAATAAAATGATGAATAAAAGATAGAACATATTTACTGGAAAAGTTTTTCATAATGCATTACAAGTAAGTATACCATGTATATTTTTAGGGCAAATACCAGTTTCGTCCAGGTGCATTATATGATAGAGAAATCCCACCAAACTCTTTGACTGACCATATAGAATTCGTCCGCTTCTTTCCGACAGTATATACTTTCATTCACGTTACCTTCTCTAAAAATTACCTAGCATTCAAAAATAAACTACCATGTAAACTAATAACCTACAATTGCCGTTTGGACAAAACATTCTTTTTCGTGTTCAGTTCATGTTATTGCATCCAAAAATAAACTAATAAATAACTTAGAATGACGGCTCGTGAGTTATGAAAGAGGGTGAGCACAAGAAAAAATCGCTAATTTGGCTTCAAATAGTGTCACATAATTCCTTTACAATAACAGCTCTGTTATCTCCAGCTGACGTGTTTGCTAATTCGAATAATTTGCTGTTGGAATAGTTCAATTGCCTTTTGCAGTTGAGCACTGTCAATCCCGCACTTTGAGTCTGATTAAATAATATTTCAACATGTGGCATGATGGAATGAAATATTTTCAACCAGTATAGAGACATTCCGGACAATTTAAATGTTTCAATAAACCACTTGCTTCACTAATAGTAACTGAATCCATCCCATCTTCGTCAACAATTTTGTCTAAACATTCTTTGAAAGAATCCTGGTGTTCAAATAATTTGTTCACAGTTCGACTTTTGAAAATCCAGCGTGTAGGAACAGCGCGTGGTAATCTACGAGATTATTCGAGATAAAAAGCCTGAACATGACTGCAAATTTGTAAAGACAATTTTTACTTTATTATTGCACTGTGCCGCTCGTTCAATAATTAAATTAATTTTTACAAATGCTATTTGGACATAATATCGACCTAGAATTGTCGCTTGGAGATAATATTATGTACTCTTATTTTGATTGCATCGCTTAGTATTTCCCAAATTATGGTCGAATCCATCATTTCTTTACCTCTTTGCACGCTATTTATTATTCATTTGAACAATTAATTTCTGATTTGTAAATTTCAATAACTATTACACAAGGAAAGTTGAGCCTGCAGATGAGAAAAGTAAATTCGTTGTTTTCAAATATGAAATAAAAATATCTTTAGAGTTCTTTATCGTTTTAAAACCTACTATTCTAAATACATAATGAGTAACAATGTTTTGTATAAAACGATCTGACAGTTTATTTAAATTTTGTCAATTGAAATGATACCTGAAATAGTTCATTTGCAGTTTCCTTTTCTAGACAAGCAAGCAGTTTTATCACGGTTCGGAAAAAACCCAGCAATCTATTCTTTGTAATTCAAAATTGGATAGGAGTTTAACAGTGCTCCACTTTTTGGGAATAAGCTTATTCGTATTAAATTTTTGTTTTCGTTTGATATTCCGCTATTCATCGCTTACTACTTGCTCCTTCCATGTTCCATGACTCAGTGTACAATCACGGAATATTATCTTTGTGGGTTTAGTGTTATGACTAAGCTATTTATGATTAAATGTTTAAAGATGATATCAATTTGAAAATGAGTGCAACATAAATATTATTCATTATTTGTGATTAGAGACGAATATCGATGTGGAAGAACTTTTTGAAAGAACGAAATCTTGTGATTTACTAGAGTTACGGTGAGTATATCTTTGTCATGTAATAAGAACTGTTCGAGAGATCGAGTATAGTATATACCTTGGCGTTTTCAAAAGTTTTTGATTAGAGAGAGAAAATCCGGGCGTGAGGGGTCAAACCCACGGTGGAGTAATGTTAATTCATATTTGGGGAACCATTAGTATTTAGTTTGTAGATGTGACGTTCAATCAAAAAAATCTTGCTGAACTGGAGGAATTCCATAATACATCATTCCGAATGGATCTGTAACTGAGAGACTGTGGGATGAATTTTGGAAAACAGAGTTCCTGTTATATCCACAAGTGGTAAACATTTCTTATGACGAACACACTATAACACTTACCAGAGATTAGTTGAGAGATCAGCAAGGTAATATAAAGAGCTTGTTTAGTCCGAGCTTCAATGACGCAAAAAACTATAAATGCTCTAACTATCCTGAGTATCACTATAAATAAGAAATAATCACCACTAAAAATACTGCTAAACACTCTTTATAGTTTATTATACATTTTATATCACTTTGTAATAAGTATTGTCAATATTCTTAGCTGGCATCGTCGGAAGTCCGCTCGCACTAAATTCTCGATTCTGTCGGTTATTACTAAATATTGAACATTATCAATATATAAAACACTACCTAATCAACATTTCTCACATTTCAGATATTATATTAACGATGAAAATGATACTGATGATTTTTCTTGCCTGTGTGTTGGTCTACAGTTGCGAAACAAAATATGTCGATCTGACGTGGGGTGTGCCAGGAGGAACTGCTTTGAATTATTGGATAAGAAAAATGACTTGCCCTCCAGAATTAACTTACGTTGCAGGTCGTTGCAGGGAATTATTTTAATCCAACTATACTTTCGTGACTATGTGGAAACCATCATCCACACCATTGACATAAAAAATTATAAGTTTGCATAATATTAAAGAGTTCTTCACCAATTAATTGTCGGAGTTATGAACAATCGATTGTGTATAATGTAAAAACCGTCTCAGAAATATGTTTCTGTTGTGCATTTGTAAAAATGTTGATATATTAATGATTCGCAAACTGCGAGATTGGCAGAGAAGAGGAAGATCCCTCTGAAATTTATAACTCATTCATATTTCATCAGAGCATGTTAGCTTGGGCAAAGTGCTGCCAACTTTCCGGAACAAATATCGGTAGATTTGGATGAAATATATCGATAGATGCAAGAACATTTTGTATTTTTGGTTGGGATTCTGTTTCTTTTGATGTATTTATTTCCCCACCACATTTTATTAATACATTTATCACAAATTATGTCCTTGTAAATTCATCGCGATAATTAAAAAAACATATACCGTAATTTGAATCAGTTTTGGTAGTAGTTGACAAATAGTTGCGATTTATTTTAAAACCATTAAGAGAATTTCCATAAATATGGTGGTTGATGTGAAGCTAGTGATATAAGGAATTCAATAATGGGACGCACTAGCACTTTTTCATATTTTTTTATTTTGTTAGTGATGCAAAATTACCTATAGGAACGGACACCAGATACCGGGATATCAAAAATTATCTTGGTCAAGGGTGGTTGTGGAATCTAAAACGTGTGTCCTACTTTACGTTTGAAATAATTATGTCACTGTCACACTGACATCATCAATAACCTACAAATTTCATACCTATTTATTTCAGTTGTAAAACAATAATGAACTACAAATTATGAAATAACGGTTTTAGTAACAAGAAAAACTAAATTACAGTAATTGTTGGAAATGTCCCCCGTTTTGTTCGATGCAAATAATTTGTAGTTCATTATTGCTTTACAACTGATATAAATAGATATGAAATTTGTAGGTTATTGATGATGTCAGTGTGACAGTGACATAATTATTTCAAACGAAAAGTAAGACACACGTTTTAGATTCCACAACCACCCTTGACCAAGATAATTTTTGATATCCCGGTACAAACCATTGTAATTGAAAAATAAATAGCCGATATGCAAAGTTAACCCTTTAAAAAGGTTCACTACATCTCTCGTAAAAAATTTAGAACAATTGAACCTATGCGAAATTTCTGAAACAATGTAATCCGTTTAAATTTGAATCAAGAAATTTTTTAAATGATTTTTCATATATTAATAATACATAGTTAATTTATTTATTTTTTAAATTTATTTAATTAATAAAATAATAATTCTTTTTATGAAATTTGGTATGTAGGTTCCTAAAGGGTCTAGGATAGTAGGTGCTGCTAATCAGAACGCCTCACTCAAAAATTTGAGTAATCCAATGAAATCTGTACGTGATACTCAAATACAATGAAACGTTAAAACGTAATGGTAAAAAACGTGCAACTAGAAAAAAGACAACTTGACACTGAAAGACAAAGTAACATGTACATGTACATATGGCGCCAATATTGTAATATACCGAATACCCCTTCTCTAAGAACGAAAACATCACATCATTCACCCAACCAGTTGAATAATATATTCGCATCAGTTCATAAGCATAGCGGAATTTCATCTCTTATTCTCAATCCTGTTTCCCAAAAACGAAAAACTTTACATTTTCGATAATCTGTAAATGTATTATTACAATTAAGACAAATGATGAGAAACAATTTTATACTTGTAATAAAAGCATGATTTTTTGATACGGTTTTTTTTTTCAATTTATCGTCGGCTTGCACGAAGACCTTGTTTCCAAATGTACTGCAAAAAATTTACGTTTTCAATGGCTGTTTTGAAGTGGGACGTCATCGGTCTTGTGCAACATGAAACCATTGATATTTTTGGCTAAATTATGTTTCTGTAAGTTTTATCTCAAGAGGCAAGTTTCGACACCCTAGCCGATTCCATTAAGAAAAAACTCAGATCGTTCCACACTTGTACAATGTATACATACGAAATTATAGAAATTGATAGATTTAATAAACATTTAATCGACCCTGTATGTTTTACCGTTTGAGAAATCCCCATAGTGTACATCTTAAAAGTGACCATCTGCATAGGAAACGTGCTGCAGATTTATATGAATCTCTATTCAGATCAATAGTTTTGTTTTGATAATGAAGCAGCACTTAAGTATTTTTTTCTGAGTTTATGAATGCTATCTCAAATATGTATCGTACCTATCTTAATAACAAAACGTGAAAACCAATATTATTGATACTCTATGAATATAAGATAACTTCGGATAGTATTATATACATAAAGGGGTATTCTAAATATATCATGCATTTGAGTCCTACAAAAAAATTTGAGAAATAGTGCTACTGGTTCTGCCAGTTTCAGTAGAAGTTCCAACTTAATTTGAGGTTGTCCCCTCTTGTGAAAAGGATAATCGAATTGATTTCAGAATAATCATTTATGGATGTCGAAATTGGTTCTATCAGTGTCAGAATCTATTATAGGTACCAATCTATCCAAGCCAGTGCGAAGCCCATAATATGAGGGAGGAGTGTATATAAACATTATTCTGACAGCCGTCTACGTAAAAACCCAAGTAACATTGATTGCCGAATTGACAATTGGCTGAAAAAGTCGTACACTCAATCTATGACATGTGTATCAGACTCCCTTTTGAGTACCTGCTTTTGTATCGAGTTTTCGGAACAGGCAAATAAGGCGATTGTCTCATCGTCTAAAGTTTTCAAACCATTGGGTCGTCTGGAGCGGAAAACCAGATTTATGCTTACTATCAAATTTTCTCTCAGATAGATCACTCCATGTGGTGGTTAATGGAGTATCCTCCGATACAATGGCTATCAACGCTGGTGTTCCACAGGGACCTGTCTTGGCACCAACTTTGTTTCTGCTCCATATCAACGATCTGCTGGAAGTGACGACCTGTCACGTCCACAGCTTTGCAGATCATGGTACACTTCATACTGCTTTCTCATCTAAAGTCCCTATACCGTCCATTGAAGCCAGAGCAGAGAGACAGAGACAGGTTGACGCAATTTCCTCAAACACTGAGGAAGATTGTGTATGTCCAGTACAATTGTTTAAACAAATTATGGGAAGACGGGGAAACCATATCACATGTGAAATTTATTGTTTAACTCCAAATCCTTTCTGGCTGGATGGTATAAGAATTCTCCTATTGGGATAAATGAAATATCTAAATGGACCAAATCCTCGGCGAAAAATATTGGACTTGATGTCAAGCGGGTGAAAATTACGAACCATTCTAATCGAGCTGCCGCCGTAACTGAATTGTCCAGGAGTGGTATAGGTGAACAAAAACTTGTGAAAATTACGGGACATAGCAACCCATCGTCATTAAAACCGTACCTTCAGTTAGATCATAAAAAAATCATTGGTTCCATTCGTACTATCGTCCAGGAAACAGTTACTACCACCGCTCAAAATACTAGCATGCAGCAAACTATTAACAAAAGACAAGAAAGTCCTGAAAATCAAGCTATTTTTATTAATTGTGTTTTTAACAATTGTACTTTTCCGTTAAATTAAATAAACTAATTTACATCTTATTTTTAAATTTATTGATTCACATATTCATTAAATTGTCTTACCGAATTACACTCTAGCTTTTTTTTTTGCCGAAGTAAACTTGACATTTATAATTCGAATTTTGTTGCCATTAGGCAATTCAACTCAAAAAACTGCCAGACAAAATTACTCCTCCTGCGGACTCGTAATTTTTTCAGGGGCAGTTTTTTTCGTTAAATTGCCAGGCAATAAAATTCTCATTAATACATGTCAAGTTTACTTCGACAAAAAAAAGCTCTCGTGTAATTATAAGTGAATAATATTGTTTTCATCCCAGGTCGAGAACTTCTCCTGAATTTCAAGCATGCATTTAGTAATTTGATAAGATTCAATCAATAACAATGTCGTAATGATGTGTTATCGTAAGTGTTTTGGAAATAAGTGTAGATGCTTATATGAATAGAGACACGATTGATTCGATTGTATTGTTTTATTTTATGCTCCTTACGGTGATGAGCTTCTAATGAACATGTTTCACATATTTTTGGGTGAGTAAGATATGTTTATATCGACGTTCGTTTCAGAGTAAACGGAAATATTATTATATTTGTTCCAGAATACTATAATCTAGTTACTTTTAGAATTATTGTTTATTATAGTTTGTAAAAAATAGTTGTGGAATGTCGTTTTGCAAATTGAAGTTCATCGCTACTTTGTAAATTCTTTATATGAAATTTCGTTTTGCCAATTGAAGTTCATCGTAACTTTGCAAACCTTCATATTACATCTCGTTCGAAGATATTTATTTGAATTTGAAGTGTAAGTTTCGTCGATTTGATGTAGATTTTTAAACATTCTGTTTCAGTTACAACTTTTGCTGCCTTATTGGTGGCATGCGAGAGTCAAGTTGTGAATTTGATGAGCAAGGATTTCAAAATGGCGGTCTCGCCATCCGAAAATGGACTTCTCTTCGAAGTTTCGAGAGGTAAGAAATAGATTTATTCCAACATATGAAGTTTACTTATTTCAGAGTTCGGTATTTCTTACATATAAATTCATTCAAGTTGAATCTATCTATACAGGTGGAGTATTGTAATCGCATCGGACTTTATCTCATTTATTAGAAGAGGTAGCTTATTAAAATTGAAAATACGCAGGTATTTTGGAGGGCTGAAGTATTTAAAAACATTATTTGTCGGGAATTGCTCATGCTTATGGAATTATTTCCTAAACATTATAAAGCAATTCGGAATTATTTGTGCAAAACAAACGCTCATTGTTTTAACTAGTTGTGTAAATAGCTATTTGACAACTTGTTTCAATAAGTGAGAACGAAATGGTGTAGGCATATCATGAAAGTGGCAAATTTTTTCCACCATCAAATTGGCCGATTGATTCTTATTAAAGAATATAAGATACCATTCGACTAATATTGATATTTCGCTCATAGCAACCAGACGGTAACAAGATTCCTTAGCCATTACTTTGGGCATAGCTGGTTACGGCGCTTAGGAACATGGAATTGGCCGGCTTGATCCCCAGATTCAATTTTTTTAGATTTTCTTAATTTTTATTTGTTTACATGTTCATTATTAAATCGAATGAAAAAGAAAAAGCAAGATACGCACTTCCATTATTTTCAGAAATCATATATCTTATTTTCAGATGGGATGGTCCAACTATCTGGGCATATGGGACGTGGACTAAACGTCACCACTAAGCAGATCTGCAATGGAAAACTATGTACGTTTTCTGGAGAAGATGGTGGGCCCAAGCTCACAATCAATGCCATCCGTGACAATCAGTTCCGAGTAGAATGGAAAAATGTCAAAGAACAAGTTGAAGATTGTTTTATCTTGAAAGGAGAAAACAATACACATTGGTTTGGGGGTCCCGAAAGATATCATGCAGAGTGGCCCGTAGAAAATGTGGTGTATAAAAACCTTGCGTTCGTCACTTCGAAAGAAGAAAATCAGGCAGTCATCGAACCATATTGGCTCTCCGATAGGGGAATGTTCATCAATGCTTTTCCATCGACTCCTCTATTCATAGACCAAAATATTGAAGACGACCATTTATGCTTGAAAGCTGGTGCTGAGTACCCCTACATGAACAGGACGGATGTAAATATTCATATACGTATACTCTCTATTAAGCGGGCACTTCACAAACAGATTTTATTTTAACTTTCGGAAGTTGGAGAATCAAGGTCAAAGTTCCGAAAGTTAAAATGATTTTACACTACGACTTTATTTTAAGAAAATCTACTATAACACACTTTCACTCAAAAAGGTGAAAGTTCAAAAAATTTCATGAGTACACTGAAAATAATTTTATGGGATCTTAGAACACAGATATACATTTCAGGGTCCTGATTAGCTATAACTCGGGTAATCGTTATCCAAGATAAAAACTAACACTGGAATCGATTTCCACATCCATAAATATAACGCAGCTTAACTGAAATCGGTGAAATCAACCAAATTGACATTTTTTCCATACCTACCTACCCCTTGCGAAATTTGGCAAAAATATAAATTTCAAAAAATTTCAGGAAATCGCCGGAAATGATTCTACGGGATCTTAGAATACTACTGATATACATTTCATGTACATTATCCTTTTGAAACATGATTTCAATATGGTCGGAATCTACGAGATGAAGATTTCAGGGTTCTGACTCGCTATAACTCGGGTAATAGTTATCTAAGGTTAAAACTAACAATGGAATCGATTTCCCCATCCATAAATATAACGCAGCTTGACTGAAATCGGTGAAATCAACCAAATTGACAATTTTTCCATACCTACCTACCCCTTGCGAAATTTGGCAAAAATATAAATTTCAAAAAATTTCAGGAAATCGCCGGAAATGATTCTACGGGATCTTAGAATATTACTGATATACATTTCATGTACATTATCCCTTTGAAACATGATTTCAATATGTTCGGAATCTACGAGATGAAGATTTAACGGTTCTGACTCTATAACTCGGGTAATCGTTGTCTAAGGTTAAACTTAACACTGGAATCGATTTCTCCATCCATGAAAATATACTATAACGCAGCCTAACTGAAATTGGTGAGATCGACCAAATTAACAATTTTTCCATACCTACCCCTTACAAAATTTGGCAAAAAGATAGATCTCAAAAAATTTCAGGTAATCGCTGGGAATGATTCTACGGGATCTTAGAATATTACTGATATACATTTCATGTACATTATCCCTTTGAAACATGATTTCAATATGGTCGGAATCTACGAGATGAAGATTTCAGCGTTCTGACTCGCTATAACTCGGGTAATAGTTATCTAAGGTTAAAACTAAGACTGGAATCGATTTCCCCATCCATAAAAATATACTATAACGCAGCTTAACTGAAATCGGTGAAATCAACCAAATTGACAATTTGTCCATACCTACCCCTTGCGAAAATTGGCAAAAATATAAAGGTCGAAAAATTTCAGGAAATCGCCGGAAATTCTACGGGATCTTAGAATATTACTGATATACATTTCATGTACATTATCCCTTTGAAACATGATTTCAATATGTTCGGAATCTACGAGATGAAGATTTAACGGTTCTGACTCTATAACTCGGGTAATCGTTGTCTAAGGTTAAACTTAACACTGGAATCGATTTCTCCATCCATGAAAATATACTATAACGCAGCCTAACTGAAATTGGTGAGATCGACCAAATTAACAATTTTTCCATACCTACCCCTTACAAAATTTGGCAAAAAGATAGATCTCAAAAAATTTCAGGTAATCGCTGGGAATGATTCTACGGGATCTTAGAATATTACTGATATACATTTCATGTACATTATCCCTTTGAAACATGATTTCAATATGGTCGGAATCTACGAGATGAAGATTTTAGGGTTCTGACTCGCTATATCTCGGGTAATAGTTATCTAAGGTTAAAACTAACACTGGAATCGATTTCCCCATCCACAAAAATATACTATAACGCAGCTTAACTGAAATCGGTGAAATTGACCAAATTAACAATTCTTCCATACCTACCCTTTGCGAAATTTGGCAAAAAGATAGATCTCAAAAAATTTCAGGTAATCGCTGGGAATGATTCTACGGGATCTTAGAATATTACTGATATACATTTCATGTACATTATCCCTTTGAAACATGATTTCAATATGGTCGGAATCTACGAGATGAAGATTTCAGCGTTCTGACTCGCTATAACTCGGGTAATAGTTATCTAAGGTTAAAACTAACACTGGAATCGATTTCCCCATCCATAAAAATATACTATAACCCAGCTTAACTGAAATCGGTGAAATCAACCAAATTGACAATTTGTCCATACCTACCCCTTGCGAAAATTGGCAAAAATATAAAGGTCGAAAAATTTCAGGAAATCGCCGGAAATGATTCTACGGGATCTTAGAATATTACTGATATACATTTCATGTACATTATCCTTTTGAAACATGATTTCAATATGGTCGGAATCTACGAGATGAAGATTGCAGGGTTCTGACTCGCTATAACTCGGGTAATAGTTATCTAAGGTTAAAACTAACAGTGGAATCGATTTCCCCATCCACAAAAATATACTATAACGCAGCTTAACTGAAATCGGTGAAATTGACCAAATTAACAATTCTTCCATACCTACCCTTTGCGAAATTTGGCAAAAAGATAGATCTAAAAAAATTTCAGGTAATCGCTGGGAATGATTCTACGGGATCTTAGAATATTACTGATATACATTTCATGTACATTATCCCTTTGAAACATGATTTCAATATGGTCGGAATCTACGAGATGAAGATTTCAGCGTTCTGACTCGCTATAACTCGGGTAATAGTTATCTAAGGTTAAAACTAACACTGGAATCGATTTCCCCATCCATAAAAATATACTATAACCCAGCTTAACTGAAATCGGTGAAATCAACCAAATTGACAATTTGTCCATACCTACCCCTTGCGAAAATTGGCAAAAATATAAAGGTCGAAAAATTTCAGGAAATCGCCGGAAATGATTCTACGGGATCTTAGAATACTACTGATATACATTTCATGTACATTATCCTTTTGAAACATGATTTCAATATGGTCCGAATCTACGAGATGAAGATTTCAGGGTTCTGACTCGCTATAACTCGGGTAATAGTTATCTAAGGTTAAAACTAACAATGGAATCGATTTCCCCATCCATAAATATAACGCAGCTTGACTGAAATCGGTGAAATCAACCAAATTGACAATTTTTCCATACCTACCTACCCCTTGCGAAATTTGGCAAAAATATAAATTTCAAAAAATTTCAGGAAATCGCCGGAAATGATTCTACGGGATCTTAGAATATTACTGATATACATTTCATGTACATTATCCCTTTGAAACATGATTTCAATATGTTCGGAATCTACGAGATGAAGATTTAACGGTTCTGACTCTATAACTCGGGTAATCGTTGTCTAAGGTTAAACTTAACACTGGAATCGATTTCTCCATCCATGAAAATATACTATAACGCAGCCTAACTGAAATTGGTGAGATCGACCAAATTAACAATTTTTCCATACCTACCCCTTACAAAATTTGGCAAAAAGATAGATCTCAAAAAATTTCAGGTAATCGCTGGGAATGATTCTACGGGATCTTAGAATATTACTGATATACATTTCATGTACATTATCCCTTTGAAACATGATTTCAATATGGTCGGAATCTACGAGATGAAGATTTTAGGGTTCTGACTCGCTATATCTCGGGTAATAGTTATCTAAGGTTAAAACTAAGACTGGAATCGATTTCCCCATCCATAAAAATATACTATAACGCAGCTTAACTGAAATCGGTGAAATCAACCAAATTGACAATTTGTCCATACCTACCCCTTGCGAAAATTGGCAAAAATATAAAGGTCGAAAAATTTCAGGAAATCGCCGGAAATTCTACGGGATCTTAGAATATTACTGATATACATTTCATGTACATTATCCCTTTGAAACATGATTTCAATATGTTCGGAATCTACGAGATGAAGATTTAACGGTTCTGACTCTATAACTCGGGTAATCGTTGTCTAAGGTTAAACTTAACACTGGAATCGATTTCTCCATCCATGAAAATATACTATAACGCAGCCTAACTGAAATTGGTGAGATCGACCAAATTAACAATTTTTCCATACCTACCCCTTACAAAATTTGGCAAAAAGATAGATCTCAAAAAATTTCAGGTAATCGCTGGGAATGATTCTACGGGATCTTAGAATATTACTGATATACATTTCATGTACATTATCCCTTTGAAACATGATTTCAATATGGTCGGAATCTACGAGATGAAGATTTCAGCGTTCTGACTCGCTATAACTCGGGTAATAGTTATCTAAGGTTAAAACTAAGACTGGAATCGATTTCCCCATCCATAAAAATATACTATAACGCAGCTTAACTGAAATCGGTGAAATCAACCAAATTGACAATTTGTCCATACCTACCCCTTGCGAAAATTGGCAAAAATATAAAGGTCGAAAAATTTCAGGAAATCGCCGGAAATTCTACGGGATCTTAGAATATTACTGATATACATTTCATGTACATTATCCCTTTGAAACATGATTTCAATATGGTCGGAATCTACGAGATGAAGATTTTAGGGTTCTGACTCGCTATATCTCGGGTAATAGTTATCTAAGGTTAAAACTAACAGTGGAATCGATTTCCCCATCCACAAAAATATACTATAACGCAGCTTAACTGAAATCGGTGAAATTGACCAAATTAACAATTCTTCCATACCTACCCTTTGCGAAATTTGGCAAAAAGATAGATCTCAAAAAATTTCAGGTAATCGCTGGGAATGATTCTACGGGATCTTAGAATATTACTGATATACATTTCATGTACATTATCCCTTTGAAACATGATTTCAATATGGTCGGAATCTACGAGATGAAGATTTCAGCGTTCTGACTCGCTATAACTCGGGTAATAGTTATCTAAGGTTAAAACTAACACTGGAATCGATTTCCCCATCCATAAAAATATACTATAACCCAGCTTAACTGAAATCGGTGAAATCAACCAAATTGACAATTTGTCCATACCTACCCCTTGCGAAAATTGGCAAAAATATAAAGGTCGAAAAATTTCAGGAAATCGCCGGAAATGATTCTACGGGATCTTAGAATATTACTGATATACATTTCATGTACATTATCCCTTTGAAACATGATTTCAATATGGTCGGAATCTACGAGATGAAGATTTTAGGGTTCTGACTCGCTATATCTCGGGTAATAGTTATCTAAGGTTAAAACTAACACTGGAATCGATTTCCCCATCCACAAAAATATACTATAACGCAGCTTAACCGAAATCGGTGGAATTGACCAAATTGACAATTTTTCCATACCTACCCCTTGCGAAATTTGGTAAAAATATAAATTTCAAAAAATTTCAGGAAATCGCCGGAAATGATTCTACGGGATCTTAGAATATTACTGGTATACATTTCATGTACATTATCCCTTTGGAACATGATTTCAATATAGTCGGAACCTACGAGATGAATATTTCAGGGTTCTGACTCGCTATAACTCGGGTAATAGTTATCTAAGGTTAAAACTAACACAGGACTCGATTTCCCCATTCATAAAAATATACTAAAACGCAGCTTAACTGAAATCGGTGAAATCAACCAAATTGACAATTTGTCCATACCTACACCCCTTGCGAAATTTGGCAAAAATATAAATTTCAAAAAATTTCAGGAAATCGCCGGAAATGATTCTACGGGATCTTAGAATATTACTGATATACATTTCATGTACATTATCCCGTTGGAACATGATTTCAATATAGTCGGAACCTACGAGATGAATATTTCAGGGTTCTGACTCTCTATAACTCGGGTAATCGATGTCTAAGGTTAAACCTAACACTGGAATCGATTCCCCCATCTATAACGCAGCCTAACTTAAATTGGTGAGATCGACCAAATTAACAATTTTTCCATATCTAACCCCTTGCGAAATTTGGCAAAAAGATAGATCTCGAAAAATTTCAGGTAATCGCTGGGGATGATTCTACGGGATCTTAGAATATTACTGATATACGTTTCATGAACATTATCCCTTTGAAACATGAATTCAATGGAGTCGAAATCTGCGAGATAAAGAGTTCAGAGTCCTGACTTGCTACAATTCAGGTAATCGTTATCTAAGATTAAAACAAACACCGGAATCGATTTCTCCATGTGACGCAGCTCAACTGAAATCGGTGTGATCGACCAAATTGACAATTTTTGGCAAATTGGTAAAAATGTAAATCTTAGAATACTACTGATATACATTTCATGGACATTATCCCTTTGAAACATGATGAGCCGACGCCTTAAATATTTCTACGAGTACCTACATATTTCAATGATTTATTCTTTTTCTATCTACAATCTCTCCCCATCCTATACTTACCTTTTTATCACCGCCAATGCACTTCTTTTCAATCTAGCCCGGGTAGATTCAGCAAGTATCATATATCTAATAAGACTATTTGGTTAATGTTCTATTCCTTCCTATAAAGTTAATTGTCTGAATGAAATAGATACAGATATCTCAATTATCGCGGAGTTCTCGGTGTAATAATACACATGTCTGCCAAAGAGTTTACTATTCGTTAAAAAGATGAAGTTCCTGGCGCGAAATTGTTTAAAGTTTAAATTCAAAGAATGTACAAGGAACGATGAATAAATAAATGTTATTTTGTCATCTGTTTTTTGACAATGTAGATACATTTTTTTACTCTCACCGTATGTAAATACTTAATTTTATAGTATGTTTGTTAATCATAAAGCAATGTTTTGAAACGATAATTAAACAAATTTTCATTTATAATTTTAAAATGCAACAGTTATACTCAATATTAGTAATGTATTGATTGAAGAATATAAACATGAGTAATATTGACTTCCAGGCGGACCTAACTTACGATATTGGTGGATCTGGTGATCCAAGAATTACACATACAGATGTCGTGCAAAACTCTTTAGGGACTCCCTCAGGTAATGCATATTATTTTATAATCCTAGATCGGGTTGATTTGAATTGAGTCTGGCATCTATTAATTGCCTTTCCATGTAGGTAGATCAATCCCGGGTGTTTTCAAGGGATTGATTTTACGTTTTCGGCATAGAAAAACTTAAAAATTAACAACACTTTCACGAGTCATTTTCCTAGCCAGTTTTTTTCTTATTTTAGACAATATAAATTAAGAAATTCAGTAGGTATTATAAAACGTGTTTGTTTTCTTTATGAGTGTTTGAAATAATTACGGTAAATATGCAAAAACGTTAATAACCACTTGTGCAATTTTCCACCTTTTTGTTCATAACATAAAATGTAAGCAGAATGTCAGCCTGGCCGTTATTATACTATTCGCGACGTAGTATTTTCCATCGAATTTTAAGAAACTTTGGAAATTCATTTCATTTCTCTGTAAATATGTGACGAAACTTGTATACACGATAGCTCTGAAACGAAATGTTCTATCACATTCAAATTTGTACAACGAATCGTTTGCTGTTGGTGCGAACCCTATTGGTTCTCAGGCAAATCATGTGATAAACACACCCTTTTTTGAAGGGTTGAAAATTCAAAAAAATCGTAACTGTCGAAGTTTACAATGAATACTCAATCCTAACGACGAACAATATTGAGTAAACTGAATAATTCAAATAAGTTCTCTTTATTCACCCTTACACAAAAGAAAAAAATCAGTCATTTCACTGCATATTTTCTCATGAGTAACACTTCATGACTCTGAATCGTGGTCCATAATTTGATTCCGTTGATGATCAATTAGTCCAATTTCAGGTCATCCCAACGAGAAGATGATTCGCGAGCCAATATGGACGACATGGGGTAAATATAAGGCTGCAGTTAGTGATAAAATTGTTCTGGAATTCCTTCAAGACATTATCGATCATAACTTTACCAAAGGACAAATCGAACTTGACGACAAGTGGGAGGTAAGTGAAGTGGCAATGACAAATTTATTCTTATCATTCTTTCTGTAATATTAATTTGAATATATGTGCACAGGATTGTTATGGATCCCTTACTTTTGACGCTACCCGATTTGGAAATATCAATGAAACGGTTAAGAAAATACATGATGCTGGGTTCCGGATAACACTGTGGGTACATCCTTTCGTTAATCTCGAATGTCCAACTTCCCAAATAGGTTTAGATAAAGGTGAGTTTATAGTAAATGTCATTTTGCTCTGTTTAGGTGGAACTACAAAGCCTACTTTTCGATAGTGTACACAAGAATACAGACAAACCATCAGCATCTAATGGTGGAACATCGTTTTGCAGAGCTTTGCCGAAAAAATTCAATTTCTTTGGAATCATCGTTACTTGGATTAATCCTTCTATGAAATCTATTCCTTCACGAAATTTGGCATCAAATTTATTCTACAGAACGTATAGTTGAGTCATTCTGGGGGGGAAAAAGGGAGATGTAGGGAAAAACTATTTATACTGGTTTTGGAGTACATGGAATGTCTTGGTAACACTGAATTGAATATAATACTCAGTAGTTGAGAAATTTTGTTTACCGGAACCTTTTTTCAATCAAATTAGTGAACAAATGGCCGTTTTTGGAGTTGTTGTAATGATTTTAGTCTTTTTCCAACTAAATTGGAAGAAAAACTGGGATTCATATTTGTTTCGGTATTACATATACCCTTGAACCAGTATACATTTTTTCTCAACGTTTCGCCAGAACCACTACTACAAATGCGAAGCATTCACTGCCCTACATGTCTCCATTCTCAGCATATCTAATATACTGAGTTTTCATATCTTTTATTACATACTACTCCCTATTTTTATTAATTGATGTCTACAATTAGCATCCATTGTTGGTCTTGGCGGTGAATTCCATTCCACTTGGAAGGGATTAGATAAGATATACCTTATGTGTATTGAAAAATGTATGTTATAAAATATCGGAATATTACCTCCTCGTATTGTTATCATTATCAGTTAATTTTAGAGAATTATCCTTAGAAAATATTCTTCATGGACTACTTTCAGCCCAAGTAACCACATTAGCAATGATTTTTCCAGTTGGCGACTCTTCGTTAACTTTGGAGAAATTTTAGGTTACAACTGTATTCACGTCAATAAAAATCTTTCTATTCTTATATTACATGATTTCTTCCCTATTTTCATAGGTTATTTCTATGAAAGTTACACTGGCAACTCCGTAACCAGTTGGTGGAACAGTAACGAGTCGTATCACGTCGATTTCACTAAGCCTGAAGCTGTAGCTTGGTTTAGAGGAAATCTACAGAGAATCTTAAAAGAACATGGTATTGATAATTTCAAATTCGACGCTGGAGAAACCGATTGGTTACCGAAGGTAAATGTAACTCCCTTCTTTATTTAAAAAAAAATGCAGTTCATTGAAAAAGCGCTGCAAACTGAAGGGCATATTAATCTCGATCTTTTTGTCTTTTGTAGTCCGTAATCTCGGAGGCAGAACTTGATTTGCAGCCAAATGTGTTTACAAAAGACTACTTGACCGTTGCTGCTAGCTTCGGTGATCTAATTGAGGTTAGATGCGGTTGGAGGTGAGTAAACATTTTCAAACGTTTATGATAATAGTATTCGTTGATCTCTAGCTTGAATATGTTTCGTGAAAACATTTTTGACACACAAAAAATACTTGTAATGCGAAATATAACCATTTATGAAGAGTAGTCAGGAGTAAGTATGCTAAAGGTGAATATCTTTCATTTTAGGTTAGTTTATTTTAGTAATTAACTTGAATCGGATACCATACTATCTAATTATTATTGGCGAAACTTAGTGCTCCCTTGAAGCTAAATTCATCTTGAAATCACGTTAACTTCGAAAAATGTGTAATGTTAACTGATTAATGTGACATCCTTATAATAGAGCGGCTCTGGCATTTGTTTTGGCTTTGTTAGTGTAACGTCACAGATATCACGTGACCGGTATTTGAATCAAAGTTGCGTCTTGGTGGCGTTTTAAAATTAGAAATTTTTAATCGTGGATTCCTACAACAATTTAAAAATAATGTGCATAAAATGCAATGACAAATCAACTTAGATATTTTTCCGATAATAGACAAATACATTGGACATGGACTGTATTTAACTTGCTATTTTATTGTTTACTGCATAGATTGTGACCGTGCATATGTTGCTTGATAACAGTATTTGTTCATATGCCATTAGTAAGAAGATAATGTAATCAGTATTCTGTTAATAATAAATAATTTTAGGGCGACTTCCTCCTAATCGATAAAAGCTCAGACTGGATTAGCGAAATATTTCATTATGCATAACTATTATGTCAATGAAGGCGATTTCAATATTATCTAAACGAAAGCAATCTTTCAAATTTGTGAAATGATTTTCGATTAGTTGAGGTACTTTTGTAATACATACAGCATAAGCTCGGTGTGATTGCAATCCCTTCTGAATGATAGATTACTAAAATTTACAAATCCAAAGTAAACATTTGTTCATCCCGAAATGCTTCTGGTAACTCTTTGAGAATGATCCGTCGACCGAATTGATGTCATACACTTTATGTGAAATATTCAGTCTACACTATATTTATGTTTGCCAAAAATAACTATAATTTGCTATCTTTAGGACCCAAAATTTGCCAGTCTTCGTGAGGATGCTCGATAAAGACTCCAAATGGACTAAAGACAACGGCCTGCAGGCTTTAATTATTTCCCTTCTACAAATGAACATGATAGGATATACAATGTGAGTATTTTATATGGATCTGCTAAAAGAGATTATAGTTGCATGTAAAGGTCAAAGCTCAAATACATTTTACAGTCTGGCCATCATAGATGACATTGTCGAAAGGCCGTAGGAACTTTTTCGTTAATCCCTGATTGAGGTCTTTACTGTACGGCGGACGATTTTGAGAATGAAAGGTACATGATTTGATGGAGGAATTGTGAAGTTCCATTTCATTGCACAAGATTTACAAATCTGGAAACTTATTCAACTTTCATTATTGAAAGACTTGCGTCTATAATTTTTGATGTGTTGAATCTTATTTCAAATTAATTTCTATCTATCAAGATATCATGACTAGAAGAGTTCAATTGAATTAAATATATATTTTTTTAGGGTTCTACCCGATCTGATTGGAGGTAATGGCTATGGCGCACCACCCACGGCCGAATTGTTGGTAAGATGGACTCAGGCCACTGTTTTTATGCCGACCATGCAGTTCAGCTTCCTCCCTTGGGACTTTCCCAGCGACGAGGTGAGTGGTAGTCTACATTTCGACTGGAATAAAATTCTGAACGATTATATTATTTCCAGTTTGACACAACAGAACTCGTAAGAAAAGCTGTAGACTTGCACGCGCAGTATGCTGATGAAATTCTGAAGGCGATGGATGCCAGTATTGCCGATGGTACCCCTGTCAATCCACCAGTTTGGTGGGTGGATTCTCAGAACAAAGCAGCTATGGGGGTGAATGACGGTTAGTGTAAATTAGCGTATTCTGTCGGTGACAATCAAGTTTGTTCGGAAATCGTTTTTCTTTATTTGAGATATACTAAATTCTTTCAGAATTTTTGCTTGGTGAGAGTATTTTGGCAGCTCCAGTTGTTGTTGAGGGTGCCGTCAGCAGAGACGTGTTCTTGCCTAGTGGATCATGGAAAGATGGTAACACTGGAACTATTTACCATGGTAACCAAACTTTGAAATACTATCCTGCTCCCATCGACGTTCTTCCATATTTCATCAAACAATAAAGAATTATTTTACATTATGAATGTACAGTTTTCACTTGAAATAAACAAGTTTTTTACGTTCCAGAGAGTTTTATTTACTTGTCCAATTATTCCAACACGTATTTTTTTGAAGTGTCTTATGGAAAAAAGCTATTGACAGTCATGGGAGCATTATTCCCACAGAAATACGTAACAAGATCTGCCTGCCTATAAGGACTCGAAACTGTCATTTTCATACTGCATGTAGATTTTCTTGTCCCCAAAACTAGCTTGTTTGTTGACGTATCCGTTGTGGGTAAACTGCGCCTCTAAACATGATTTTGTTATTTGACGCCCGTCTATATGCTGTTGCATAAAAACACAGTTAATGGAGCGTTTTCTTTTACAATGGACGACTGCCTTCAGGTCTTGGATAAACTGTACTGTGTGAGCCTGATGATGTAAAACTTAAATCATAACTCGTTGGATCTTGACTGCCCTATTGTTGAAAGAAATGGGTCCCCTATGAGGAAATCTTGGTTCCAAAAAGTGGTACTCACTCTCGCGAATGATCGTAGAATGAACCCTCATCAAATTGTGTGAATAATTCAAGGAAGGAGAGACCGAAGGTGCAGTCGTCCAGAAATGAAAGGAGAAAAGAGATATCCTCACTTTACCATTAAACCCATCGATGAGTTACTAACCATCAGGGCTGACCATGGTAGAAAATTGCTCATGGCCTCAGTTCTGATGTATGAGTGTAGAGGTGGTAATCCAGCGAGAGCTTCAAGGGCTTTCGTTGGAGTTGACCTCATACCGCTCAATATGCCTACGCATACAAGCCGCTACAATCGGTCCAGGGGGTGCTGGGATATACTAGACCTTATCCCCGACCACCACACTACCGCAGCATAGGTAATCTTAGGCCTGATCACAGTTCTTTGCATAAATTTTTCTCTAAAACCAAAAGCCTGGATACTAATTTTAATTTAAGGTGGCGTAGGTGTGTCTAACGGGCCGGGTGGATGATAGTTGATGAGTGGTTATCATACGAGTAGTAAAAAAGCGTATCCTTAGATGATATTGGTTTCTAAACATTATTTGCCTCTTGATATTTTTCTCTTGAATCAACTGTTAGGCTGTAAAATGCTTTTTTATATTTAAACCGGCCATTTTGTAGCCACCATTTCGAACTCTGTAAATTTGAAGTCATTTGGTTAAGAGCATTGTGAGATATAAAACAGGGTTGTTATTAACCCCTGTAGCAATGAGAGGTGGTGCAACCGACAAAATCTAAAGGTTAGCGGTTTCATGAAAATTCATCCTGCTGCAAAAAGATGAGGTTGATGCGTTTATTTCCTCTGCAAATTGTGTCTGCTATGATTATCGTAAAGATGCTGTATTTACAATAGATTAACATTAGGATAGGGGTCACTCAACGGATGACCTTGGGGCTTAGATAATTTGGTATAAAAAACTATCCATCCACGAGGATAAGTTCTGTTTCTAAATTTTGTTCACGTGGATTGTATGAATTCTATAAAATTCGATGTACAAAACGTAAACATTCAATACGCGGTTATCTATAGGTTATCCGGAGTGTTGTTCTGTCGAAAGTCAGGGAATAGTACAGTAAAAACTCGCTTTAAGCGTATAATGTCAATTTGAAAAAATCGAATTAGTCAAATTAGTGACGTGGCGATACTTTAAACTCTACCAAAGCCAATTCCACCATTGCTGTCGGGCGTAATTCACTCTTAGTGCAATCCCAGACATAGTACATTATATTTCGTCATGAGTTTATTATATCAGCTCATTGTTTATATTTTGTTGATGATTCTTACTATTACCGGAACAAGCGATGCTTTACCACATACCAGGCAGAAACCAGTACGGTCTAATCAAGCTACCTCCAAGCCAACTATAATAGTGCAACAATGGAAACCAGTCGATACCAAGAATAAAACTGCAGACACCAAACATATCATAAACATCCGGCCCAATTGTAATTCGAATTTGGTCTACGTTGCAGAAATGTCGGAGTGTAGGGAAATATATTGAATATTTCCAGAATCGGTGTATAGGTATATTAATAATATTTTGGACATATTCCCTAGTTGATTACATAAATTCTGACACCAACATCGAAATACGTTCCATCAATTCTTCAAGATAGTTCTGTAGAATGGACATTATATTGATTTTTGCACATTTGATGTTAAAGACTTAAGCAACATCTGTCGCAATTCTATCAAAAAGCAGTTATAACAATTTCGATTGTTTACCTAGAAGCAGTGTCGGAAAATATTTTTGTATCTAATGAATGTATAAAATCAAGGTGTTTGTGCTAATACCAAAATTAGATTCGATCTCAAAAATTAAACCTTCTGAAGTTGGAGATGGGTATGGATATCTACTGAATAAGATAGCTGTGAGATTACATGTTTATTAAATATATATTACCGAAACAAAAGATGTTCAACGATGTAACTTGTGATATGTATGAAATGTTGTTGAATAAAATCAGTTGCTTCAAAATGTATTAACGTTAATTAGGAGCTTGGAGAAAAGTATGCACGTAAGATTATATTTCTTTGATCTAAAGGATACAAATTTATATATGCACGAAACTTTGTTGAATAAAATAACATTTTTGGATCAAACTTCCAAATGAGCGGTGATACTGCCTTATATTTTAACTACCCATTGCCTGCGTGCTTCTCTATTAACCTAACGTAAAAGTTTATTTTAATTGACCAACATAATCAATGTAATAGCTATCGCTATATGAGGGTTACGTGAAGTCTTATTATGGTGTTATCTATGGTCGGTAATGGACAGTCTAAGCTGTGATGAGCCATCACTGTATGAGCAAACTTCACACTTTGTTATTCCCTTGAAGATATATTATCCATGCTGTTTAATTCTTGATGATTATTGCAATTTCAAATGGCGTAATTTTGCTTCTATTTACGATAAATTGATTTTAGGCTATTATTATCATTATATCAGTCACTCAACTCTACACATAATTAGCTAAAAAAGTGTCAGTTTTCATTTATAAAACGTGTTTTTCTGTAGACCATTTTATGTGGACACAGACACGTGTAGTTCTGGACATTGGAGATCGCCTAGCAGTAGAATGTGAGTGGAGTTCATAATATCTTAGTATCTATCGAGCGAACATTTTTCCAACCACTTTATTTGCTGGAATCATGTTTCAATAAGACTATTACCTCTCCCTTCCTAGGACAGTATACACTTCACTATGCTCGGCTGTTTCTGCGCTATCACCTCTACTGGACGTGAAGGAGGAGCCTATTAGTGGTCATGGCATTTCGATTAATGAGATCTGTTATAGTCTTCGCTAAATATTTCCGTGCCATGGTTTCTATGAGCAACAATCATTTGTATGGTTCACAAAAGATGCTGTTTTTCCATAACTGTGTGACAAATCAGAAATCATGCCAATAATTTCAATATGGCCAATATTTTTATAAGTTATCAGTAACTTATTGATTTATTTTTTGTTACGTTTCTTGTTACGCCCTTCAGGCCTGGTACAACATGTGGCTGGCGTCTGATTTAACTACTTGTATCTATTTTCTCCGTAAACATTCTTCGTCGTTACATCAGAAGAATCAGAAGTAGATTTACTAGTTGTTGAGTTATCCCTGTAATCTATGCTGCATTCGTCATTTGAATCGTTGCTTACAGAATGCCCATTTTCATTTTGTATATTATATTCATCATCAGAATCATGCTCCCTCTCGATAATAGGTGCATCACTAATATCGCCATCATCTTCATTAAAATATTTGACTCTTACTTCTTCCATCTGTGTATAATCATTTCAAATTGAAAGCTACGTAGTCGGTATCGTCGGGTCTAGATTACCACGTTGTAGCAAATAAATGCACTTGGAACTTGGAAAGCAGGTGTCTATTGTTATCTTTGGTACTTGAGATTGAGAAGTCACGGAATCCGCTCCCCTCATGCGCAATTATACCTAATATATACTAAATATTAGGGAGGACATGTTTAATTTGATCCGACAATACCAGTTAAGGGTTAAAACTATTTCAACCATGAGGAGAAGTTGTGTTCCTGAATTTGGTTTTCGTAGATTTTATTAGATTCATGTTATAAAACATATTTCAAGAATTTTGCAATACATCAATATGCGGTTATCTCTAGGTTATCTGAAGCGTTGTTTTGAAGACAGTCTTGGAAATAGTGGGTATAAAGCCTCGGTTTGAAGCGAAAGATTGCATCATGTCAATTCCGAGAAATCGATATATGTTTCTCATATTTTCAACGTCAGTCAAATCAAAAAAGTGGCCAATTTCACGATTATTGTTGAGTATAATTCTAGAAATTTCGTAAGAATACTTGTTGTACCTATGCTTCTAATCATTATAAGAAACAATCATTCCTAAAAATACTGTTAAAATACCAAGGACCTTTCAACTACCAAGTAGTCATCATCAGAGTAAGTCAAATTTGAAAAAAATGAGCCGGTTTGAATAATATCTGGGGTTAATAACGCAAAGAAAGGATGGTACGTGGTGCGTGTTGGTTGCCCACCATTACGGTTATCCGATAGGGACCGGCGTGGCGTACCATGAATTTGACTTTCGCCAAGCTGCCTCGGTGGGCGGGCCTATTATTTTGATCATTCAAATGTGTGACCAAGAATATTTTTTGGTCCATTCTGGGCTGATACCTAATTTCTGGAGAATAGATGCGATTATAATAAATTGGGTGGGTTTGGGGCGGTTTGGGGGAGTTAAACATGAAAGAAAATGTTGGCACTCACACAAACTTTTATTGTACATAAAAACTACAAGTTGATGGAGGTGCTAACATCTTTTTTTTCAATTTTGGCCAATTTTTGGCAAAAAGACCTAATTCTTGAAAATTGACGCATAGAACATGTTGGCGTATGGTTTTCGAGTAATGAGCATTGATAACAAGAATTTTCCGCCTGGTGAGAAAGTGTTATATCACGTTCCAATTTTGGTCATAACTAAAGCTGCCAGTGCTGTCAACTGCATGGAGAAAAAATGTTGGCATTCATTGAATATTGATCCTCCTTCTTCGACTAGTATCAAACACCAAAGTGTTATAAAACGTTCCAAAATTGAATATTTTCTGGGGCGGCTAACTCAAAAAGGGGCGGGGTGAGAGGTCCAACTCACATAAGATAAAATACTCAAATTAATAATTGCTAAAACATAACACATGCCAACATGCTATATCTCAATCCCAGAAGATGTATCTATCTTCTAGACTATCAGCATTTATTAAGATATCATTTAAAAAAAATCACTTTTATCAACAAGAACAAAAACTTTTCTGGGAGTGAATTATTGTTAGGATTTAGAAGATGTGAATGGATGCCCATGCCCCATAATATTAATTTGTAATTATTCGGTGAGAGATATTTAGACAAGAATATAGAACTGTTTACGTTTTGTGGCTCTTATGTTTATTGCAATGTTAAGTTGCTTGTATTTATGATAGACCAACTTGCTTGTATTAGAAGACCTCAACGGATGACCTTGTGGTTCAGATAATTTGTTATAAAAAATATTTCAATCATGGAGAGATATTATGTTTCTAAAATTTGTTTTCGTGGATTGTATGAATTTTACTAGATTCAATGTTAAACATAAGTCAATATTGCAATACATCGATAAACATGCAATACACGGTTATCGCTAGGTTATCCGGAGTATTGTTTTGACGAAAGTTTTTGAATCTTGGAAATAGTAGAATAAAGCCCCGATTTAGGCGAAAGGTTAAATGATGTCAATGCTGAGCTATTGAAATTTATTCATCGTATTTTCAACATCAGTCGAATAAGTGAAGTAGCGGTACTTCAAACACTACCAAAGCGATCCTAGATATAATTCGCTATATTAAGTCATGAGGCTATTCTGTCCACTCACTCTAACCATCCTTTCAATTATTTTTATGGTTGTCGTAACATGTGACGCTTTACGAGAGACCAGAAGGAGACCAGTACAGCCAACTCAAGCTACCACCAAGCCAACTATAATAGTTCAACAATGGAAACCAGTCGATACCAAAAATAAAACTGTTGACACTAAACGTGTCATACAAGTCCGGTCCAATTGTAATACAGGCTGGACCTACATTCGAGAATTGGGGCAGTGTGTGGAGATGTATTAAATGTTTCCAAAATAGTGTGTATATTAGATACTGTTTTTTTTTAAATAAATGTCCTTCAATTAGATAAACTATGATTAGAACTAATAAACTATAATAGAGTTCACACTATACATTATAACATAATAATAAAAAAAACGTGTGGCACTCGGGGACTGCCGCGGTGAAGCTATTGCATAGCATTTTTTCTCAACTTATGCAATTATAATTATTTATTTATTTTTAAATTATGCAGTATTTTTTTTTCTTTGATATTAATTCAAGTTTTTTCTTTGATATTAATTCAAGTTACACTTTTTGAGCGTGGTGACCGATAAGAAAACAATTTTTTTTCTTTTATTGAATAAATGAGAAGTTAATATCGTTTAAAATATTTTAATTATCTTACAATACATGTAGGTTATTCATGAATTTGTTATCATTGGAACTATAGGTTTATGGTAACTGAAATAAGAGACATAAGTTTGAGACTTGATATCCTCTAAATATCTGGAAAATACCGCGTCAATGGTGGCCCCATATTTTGTTGTGGATTCTTGTGGATCATTATTCATTTTCAAATTCAATTTTTCCGAAAGAAAATTTGTCAACCGCTCTGATTTTTTATCAGCGAAGTTGATGTTGAAATCGCCAGCCAAGATAAGTAAAAATTTATTACCATTTGTACCAAGTATTTTCGACCCTTCTTCAGTGTACTCCAGTAAAGTGCGATGAATAAAATGCTCTAACTCGTCCAATTTTGGATTCGGAGAAATGTAAATTGCTACCATGACTATTCTCCTATTAAGAAGCTTATTAATAGTTGGTTTTTAATAGACTTATTGTTACAATATTTAAAAATGATGAGTTAATGTTGGTTAAATCTGAGATAGTGCTGAAATCGTTATCTTTATTGGGTTCAGAGTATATAATGGCACAGAATGTATCAGATGCTTCAACAATTTCTTTGGAATCACTTAAATTCATAGAACCAGGAATTCTAGTCGTGCCTTTTATTCATTGTTTCAAAAACTTTTTGTATCACGAGTGATGGAGTCACCGATTTTCTCTAAATAGAGATTATAAGGTTCCTCTATTCGAACCTTGGTTAAAGATCGCAGTTGCTTAAAATCTCCAAGATTATGACTAGACTCATGTTTTAAATACCTAGTTCTAGCATTATTTTCATGTTTCATTAGATCGATAGTAGACCTATCAAACTAGGGTGAATAGTCACGTTTTTATTCTGAAATAAAGGTACAATTACATCAAATACACAGTATGACATACTATAAAATTCAGAGCAAGCCTCATCAATGTTAATCATTTAGAATGGTCCAGTCAATTTTGAGTAACATTTTATATATTAGTCCAGTCGCTCTGTCGTGAAAAATGGCCAAAAACGTTTTTTTTTGGGGAGTGGTGTTTTAGAGTGGTTTCTTATGTTTTTTGAATCGCCGATCACGAATCTGAGGGTCAAATGTGTATTGGATCAATGCGCTTCAAGTTATGAGCATTTTTTATGGCCAAAAAAGTCATTTTTTGCGTATTTTTGGTTTAACATGAAAAGTATGACATATATGAAAAAAATACCTGTATGAAAATTATAGGTATTATTAAAACACGTCGAATGAGCTCAACTAGAAGTTTCTGAAATATTTTGGGCTCACTGTGGACCCATTTTAGCTCTTTTTTGAAAAAAACTAACAAAAACTCCTCTGACTTTATTTTTCAACTTGATGAATTGTAAATGGCAAGAAATTGTGCATTTTTGTATCTATTTTTATGTACTTTTCGATTTTTTTAAATATCTTATGAGGGGGCGCTACAATCGGCCATTTACAAAAAATCTTAAAATGGCGATAACTAATTGAATTTTCAATTTATTGACTCGAAACAAAAAGCATTCGAAAAATTTTGATTCTTTTCACCTTGTTCCCCAAGCTTGTATATTTTTTTCAAATGCGGCAATTTGACGCTAGGTCAAAGTTTTTTAACCTCAAAAAAATTGATAAATTTTAAGGTTAAATTCTATGAAATGAATCGAAATTTTTACAGCTAGAAGACATTTCTATGACCCAACTTTTGAGCCCAACCCGAACTCGATTGGTCAAGATTCGGCTGAGATATTGAAGTAGACGTGTTGAGGTTCACCCTGAGCCCAAATTTTGGGTTTTTGTAAAAAACTTGAATTTTCCAAAAGAAAACTAATAAAACTATTTAATGCTGAAAATGCGTATTCCTACTTATTTTTTTGACTCTAAAATAACACTCCCCAAAAAAAACCGTCAAAAATTACAGAGCGACTGGACTATATTTGTGGGAAATTAGCTTTTCTAAAGTTATATGTGTTGTTTACACTTATACCTTTGAAGTTTGGTTATGTGGTCTACATAATAACATCTCAGTCAAGATAATTATCAAGTAATATTAATAATAAATAAATATGAATATCCTTGTGCTTGTAGTGCTAATGGGACTTTCAGAAGAAAGCATCTATCTCCCGATGCTAAACAAATAACTAGAAATATATATCAATCTTTGCTAAAAAGAGATTTTAATTCAAGTGACTTTTTAGCAGAAACGTCTATTTAATAACAATTTCTTCATCTTCGGTAAATGATATACTACTAAAGCCTATTATTCTTAGAAAAAAGCAACATAACTATGGCAATTTTAGAAGTACTGACGATATTGATGTGGATTTATTAAGAAGGATTATTTATAAAATGTATGACGAACAATCTGTACCCACATTGTAATTACAGATTGTTCTCCAGCAATGGCTTGATATACAAATGAATTCTTCCTAGTAAATTTGAACCGCAATGGAAACACACAATTGAAAGTTATAGAATTCCAAAAGATAGGCGTAAAGTGAATAATAGAGTTCCACAAGAAGCTAAAGCAGGTCCCGATTAATTAGTTAATTCGGTCATCAATTATGATATTGTCAACGAAATAATAATTATTATCGGACGTACTAACAAACGAAGTTGAACAAAAATAACAATAACTCATGGTTATCATGAAATAAAAATGTTATAGAGATAAACATCTCCTTGAACCGTAAACGCAGTATACAGGTTTGACACAGATACCCTGTTTATTTGAACAAAATTAGCTCTTTACGCTTGACCTCTTATATCTCTTTCTGATAATAAAATGTGCAAAAATATGTAAAAGGTTCAGCATAAAAAATCTCTTTTACTTATGTCAGTAGATCTCTTCCAAGATGCCGAAGAAAAGCATACCTCTGAACGCCATGACTCTGTTCATTTTCATATATTCGTGTATGTTGTTAGTTTCTGGTATAGAATCTGGGATCTTACATAGGGTCCATAACGACTTGAAAACGGTGCGTCACGATATCAAATGTGATATTCATCAGGTAAGTAACTTGCTCGATGAACACGGACACCCGCTCGATCCGTGCAACCAAAATGGAGTTCATATCACGGTTGTTAAACACGTTGAAGAGAATTTGAACAACGGAGGAAGTAATTCCGGAGGATCAGGGGAAAGTTATACAGGCGTCAGTAATTCAGAAAGAAGTTTTACAGAAGGAAGTAATTCAGGAAAGAGTTATACAGAAGAAATTAACTTAAGGAGAGGTTACACGGGAGGAAGTGATGCTGGAAGAAAATATCCAGGAGGAAGTAATTCAGGGGGAAGTCATACAGGCAGCAGTAATTCAGAAAGAAGTTATACAGGAGAAAGTAATTCTGGCAGAAATGATAGAGAAGAAATTTATTTAAGGAGAGGTTACACAGAAGGAAGTGATGCTGGAGAAAAATATTCAGGAGGAAGTAATTCAGGGGGAAGTTATACAGGTAGCAGTTATTCAGGAAGAAGTCATACAGAAGAAATTGATTCAAGGAGAGGTCATACAGAAGGAAGTGATGCTGGAGGAAGATATTCAGGAGGAAGTAACTCAGGGGGGAGTTATACAGGCAGCAGTAATTCAGGAAGAAGTCATACCGAGGGAAGTTATTCAGGAAGAAGTAATACAGAAGAAATTAATTTAAGGCGAGGTTATACAGAAGGACGTGATGCTGGAGGAAGTAATTCAGGGGGAAGTTATACAGGCAGCAGTAATTCAGGAAGAAGTCATACAGAAGAAATTGATTCAAGGAAAGGTCATACACAAAGAAGTGATGCTGGAGGAAGATATTCAGGAGAAAGTAACTCAGGGGGGAGTTATACAGGCAGCAGTCATTCAGGAAGAAGTCACACAGAAGGAAGTAATTTAGGAAGAAGTCATACAGAAGAAATTGATTCAAAGAGAGGTTATACAGAAGGAAGTCATGCTGGTGGAAGACATTCAGGAGGAAGTAATTCAGGGGGAAGTTATACAGGAGTAAGTGATTCAGGAATAAGTTATACAGAAGAAATTCATTCAAGAAGAGGTCATACAGAAAGAAGTGATGATGAAGGAAGATATTCAGGAGGAAGTAGGTCAGGGGGAAGCTATACAGGCAGCAGTAATTCAGGAATAAGTCATACAGAAGGGAGTTATTCAGGAAGAAGTCATACAGAAGAAATTAATTTAAGGAGAGGTTATACAGAGGGACGTGATGCTGGAGGAAGTAATTCAGGGGGAAGTTATACAGGCGGCAGTAGTTCAGGAAGAAGTCAAACAGAAGGAAGTAATTCAGGAAGAAGTCATACAGAAGCAATTGATTCAAGGAGAGGTCATACAGAAGGAAGTGATGCTGGAGGAAGATATTCAGGAGGAAGTAATTCAGAGGGAAGTTATGCAGGTGGTAGTAGTTCAGGAAGAAGTCATACAGAAGGAGGTAATTCAAGAAGAAGTCATACAGAAGTGATTGATTCGAGGAGAGGTCATAGAGAAGGGAGTGATGCTGAAGGAAAGTATTCAGGAAGAAGTCATTCAGGAGAAAGTTATTTAGAAGTAAGTTATGGAAAAGGACATGATGCGGGAGGCTTTATAGCAGAAGACGTTAGAAACATTCACGACAAAATTAGATGCGATGTTCACAAAGTAGGCAGTTTCGTGGATGATCACGGACACCATCATGATCCTTGCCACATGGATGAAGATCGTATTATAGTAGTTAAACACGTTGAGGGAAATTCGAACTACGGAAGAGAAAATCCAGAAGGGTTCGTACCAGAAGAAAAAGGTTAGTCTAATTTTGATATTCAAAAGTCGTGTAATAAGCTGAACAAAGTAGTTCTGCGACGTAATAATGGGGGTCATTTACCATTGAATATTTTGGAAAAAAAATCATATTTCATTGCAATAAGCTTTACATTATGATTAAGTTTTGGCAAGACTTCCAGAATAAACTTCCTTGTTTGGCAGAGGCGTACCGAGTATAATTCGCGGCTTGGGGCAGTTTTCAAATTTGAACCCAGACCCTCCAGTAAATAGCCGGAAACTAAAAACACCCCACATTTGTAAAAACAAATAGTAACAAACGGGTATATAAAGAGAAGTTCTACATTATCAGTGTTGATGAATTGTTATATTCTTTTTGTTTAACATAATATCGCAATATTAACAAAACAAATAAAATATGCCCGCATCAGATAAGAGTCAGCTTACTGGGATGCGAAGATTTATTAGGGGGCGGAATGCCTTGAAAACTGAAAGATTTAGCAAAAAATGTGAATTAATTGTGTCCCTTTTTCCTATAATTATCTACATTTTCTGATCTCAATGAGTAAGCTATAAATGGATGATTTAAAACGTGTTGCCAGTAACATCATTTTCAACAAAATATGAACTCATTTTAGAATGATTTTGCTTTTGATCTTTTGCCGAATTTTGCGGTAATTTATTTATTACATATGATGTTGAATATGAAAATAATTAAATAGTGCTCGGAAATAGTACTAGATTTAATTATTATGCAAATTCGTATTCATATGGAGAGTTTCAAAAGTTGTAGACTGTAGGGTACAATAAGTAGAACGTAAAATTGAAAGAAAAACAAGTCGGCCCCTGCGGGGTCTTCATGCTGTTATTGGTTGCTCTTCCACAGCTATGCTACTGACTATAAATAGTGTAAGAAAAGAGTTTATTGTAAAAAGGGTAGGAAAAATTGTCCGCGTTTGCACTAAATATCCATTTTCAGGTTGTTTGAATACATCTACACTGTTTTTGAGATGATGCCTCTCTGTGCGTGTGTGATGCATATCACTAACACGAATACGATAGTCACGAGCCCTGGAATGAGCGCTCATTCACGGGTACAGCCCCAAAATAGGGAATTTGGGGTAACTCGTTGATAACGTAAAAAGTGGAGTGAGTTTATTTTTGGGGTATAAAACTAAAGGTTTTTAATGGGGTAATCCCTCATGTGGAGGTCCAAAATGTGGCAAAAAATGAACTATTTGAAAAACTTCTGTATGTTAATTTTTCGTGTATAATTCGAATAATTGGCAGCTCAGTTGGCAGGCATGGAAACCAAATCTAGTCACAACTATCAAATTAAACCTCTTTTACAAAACTTTATAATTCTTTGCCAAATATGTCCCTTAAAAGTCCCAAAGGGTTGGTGCTTTATAAAAAAGCCTCTCGGGCTATGGGTTGTTGAATAGGCTTTTTAATCAATATTTGGTCTTAATAGGCGAGTTTGAAAAAATAACAACAAATTTTGCCATTTTTTTTCTTTTAAAATCCATTCATGGTCTTCATACATCCCAAGGAAAACTTGCCTCCTAGTTTTACGAAGTCAGCAAGTCAGAATTACGTATATTTAGGGCACGGTACTCCTATGCAAAAGGTCCTCTTGGCATCCGTCTTCAGTTTTTCAAATATAATCTATGGTACTTTTTGTTATAGTACCATTCTGGTTATAAATATATGTTACAATTCTGAAAATTTTACTTTCAGAAGTGTCCGAAATTGATAGTTAAACTTTAAAAAATGACCACTTGGATAAGTAATAAAAAAAGGGTGGTACCTACTGGTTTCAACTCATAGTTTTGATCTAAAACTTCCCAGTACATGTATTTTTATTGTTTCAGTACTCCAAACGCATACACATTCTACCCATCTCAACAAACCTGACGTGGAAATTCGAATTAAGAATGGCAACCCCATCGTGAGTGAACACCAAAACGGCGGTCAATATCACGGAATCCACACAGATGCAGCCTTCAGCAAATCAGAAGCAACATCAACTCATGACCTTTCATCATTACCATATCCAAATCAAGCTCATAGTAGAGCAGAATCATCACAATTGAAACCATATCCAGCAGGCAGTACGGTAGAAACGGGTTCTACGTATGGGTCATCATCACAATTGGAATCAAATCAAGCTCGCAGCACGATAGAAACTGATTCCACGCATGGATCATCATCCCAATTAAAACCATATCCAGCTCGCAGTACGATAGAAACTAGTTCTACATACGGGGCATCATCCCAATTGAAACCATATCCAGCTCGCAGTACGATAGAAACTGGTTCAACGCATGGATCATCATCCCAGTTGAAACCATATCCAGCTCAAAGTACAATAGAACTTGGATCTACGTATGGATCATCATCCCAATTGAAACCATATCCAGCTCAAAGTACAATAGAACCTGGTTCTACGTATGGGTCATCATCACAAGTGAAAACTTATAGAAATCACAACACGCTAGAAACTGGGATGAGATCATCACACCAAGTGTCATATCCAACTTTGAGCGTGCAAGTAACACCGAAACCACTGAAAGAATCCTATGGTGGTTATAGTACAGTAGAAAGTACAACAGAGCAAGAACGAAGCAAAAGAGTCCCCATAGTACCTGATGGAAGAAGGATGATAGTAGCTAAATCGAATTGTAGACCTGGCTTTCGTGTTGACAGATCCGGTCGTTGTAGGGAGGACTATTCTTGATTTTTAGAAGATAATGAATATATTGATAATTTTATTCTCTTAATTGAAATGCTCTAAGCTTGAGATGTTCATAAATTAATTTCCAAATAAAAATTTTTGCTATCTGGGACATGACCTATCCAAGTCTCAAGACAAATGGCGTGTGACGTATCTCGTCAAAAGATCATTTAATGTCAAGGAAAGCACAGATACCTATTCCGCATATCCTAGTCTCTGCACTCCAGTTCCCCTGTGAGCTTATAGTGGTGGAAGGGTCACTGCCGTCTTTCTGATAAAATCATCCACTGGCCAATTCTAGATTATAAAGGCCCAGATTGTTACACGTGTTACAAAAATAGGGACAATGTCTATATTTATTATCTTGTACGTTTCGTTTACTAGAAAAATTTAAAGAGTGACTAGACTATTGATGTCTGTGCTGCCACACTGTATATGGTGGAACTTCGCATCACACCCAGATAGAAGAGGAAGTGTGCTATTCTCACAGTATTGGAATAGCATTTGCACCTCTTCTGTAGGAGGGTTGTCCTCAACTCGAGAGTTGAGTGGGGGTCATCAAATCGGTTTCCTTTCCATCTATCTTCGGTTGAATCTGGATCGGATCCATCTCTTTCATTATGAAATCTGATAGACGAAGGTAGTTAGCTGTTTATCCTAATTAGTATACTCCTTCCAGGTATACCATATCATCTTTACTGTCCCTTGATCTGTTCTTTGTACTGTAAGGGTTTACGAATGAGGAGTCAAAGCCAGCCTTAGCACGGTGGATATCTACCTAAACTACTTTCATACCTCACATAGCGAAGATTTTTAGATCTGCAGCATTTGAGAGGACCCTCTTTCACTACGAGGTCATCGTTTTCCTCCTTTATTGATGTATGTTGACTAGAAAGTGGGCTTCCGTCGACTGCTTCCTGGTATTCCGGTAGATGGCAATCTTCTACTGCTTCTTGGCTAACAACTAGGAGTATTTCCACTTGATTGTTCGCCAGACACATTGCGGTGTTGTTTTTCCGGTGTTGTGTGTTTGTTTTTCTCACTCATGTCTATGGTTCATCCCGCAGAGCCTCGCTCGATGCTATAAGGCTACTCCCCGAGGTCCTCTTGAAGGCACAGTACCTCTGTGTCATTCATTGGATGAGGGTTGAGTGGTCTATAGGAGGGAGTCCTCCTACCTCTAGATTCCTAGAGGGCACGCGCTCTGTGATGGATCAGTCCCATGTTGAGATATAAAGAGATATATTGAGGTATAAAGAATAAGGTGGTATAATATTTAGACATCATAGATAATAGTGTAATGGGTCTATAATTATTAGGGAGGGTATTTTTTCCTTTTTTTTTTGGAATTGGTTGGACTCTAGCTGTCTTCCAGCGGGAAGGAAATACACCAACTTTTCAAATTGTTGAAATTTAAAGTATGTGATCAGATTTTCCAGCTAGTGGAATATATTGATCTCCGGGTGAGAGATTTTCCTGAGATAATGAAATGAGTCTAGTAGTGATGGGTTTTTTCCGTCTCTGTACCTTGTATATTCTTTCACAAGTTGAGATAAGTTTCAATACAAGATAACTTGAAGAAATAAAATATTTTTCTCCGTGAGGGTAGAATTTGGTCATTTCAAATTAGTAAAATTGAAATCCCCCTTGATGATAATAATATTAGAAACTTTATCTAAAATATTGAAAATGCAGTTGAATAAAGAAATATTACACATGAAGCGATAAATCGATAGATTTTTACTTTCGAGGCTAGCTCGTGTTTCAGTTTGCCACGACGTAAAGATGTACAGTTATTATTATTATTGTTATTATTGAGTTATTATGAAGATAAATGGTATGAAGCTGAACCTTGAATAGAGGACACATGCACTGGTTGATAGTTTGACCTTTTTATCTCTCATTGTGATAACAAAACCGGTTTCGTAACATGAAACGAACGTTTGGATTAACTCGTAAATAACAGAAATCCTAATTAGGTGAGTTGATTTCTTGCAAGATGTCGAAGATATTCGAAGCCTTGAACGCAATCAATTTATTCATATTCGTGTATGTATGTCTGATTTTAGTTACAGCAGTGAAATCTGGGAAGATATTCCATAAGATCCGGGATGACTTGAGACATATTCGTGACGAAATCAAATGTGATCTACATCAGGTGGGAAATTTGATTCATGCACATGGACATCATCACGATCCGTGCCAGAAGAATGACGGTAACACTCATTTTACGGAACACGTTGATGATAATTTCGTACCAGAACGAGGTTAGTTCAATTTTGAAATTCTTGTTCGTAGGTTAATATAAATTGGAATAAAATCACGGGGTAATCTTTCTGATGATGACGTTTTATTAAAGACTCTTCGTCAGATTTCGACTCGACCCTTGATTGTCCAGTGAATTTTTCTGTTGTAATATCTGATAATTTCAAATACAAACATAGACTTTCGAATTCTATTCTGTCTAAACTATATTGCTTACCTGAGATTCATAAACCAGGTAATTCCATGAGACTAATCATTTCAAAAATTAACTATTTCACGTATATCATAGCAGAATGGTTAGTTGAAGAATTTAGCAACTTCCAAGCCGCACGAACTTGTGTGGAAAATTCTTTGGAACTAATTGCAAAATTCATAGATTTCAAACGTGAAGGTGAGTGCTACTCTCGTTTTATTTAATGATGTTTCACTGTTGAACTAAAATACCCTGAGTCGAAAAACATCCTGAAGTGATGGCTTTCAAATATTAATATCGCCGATACAAATTGCACAGAATACGTGATCTTCAATCAAAATTGAGGACTTACAAAATTGAGTCCTGTTCCAAATGCTATTTGAGCCAAACTAGAAGGAATATTGTAACTCACTCTGGATAAAGAACATTTTGCCCATATAAAGAAAAATAATGGAGAAAAATCAGCGTTAGCCGAACATATTTCAGATACAGGTCACACCATACCTCAAGAAAAAGTGCTCAGATAACGGGAATTTTTAAATTTCGCGGGTTTGGAGATTCCGATCGTGAAATTTTCTTATATTATGTTGGTATACATGCCCCTGAAGTATGATGAAATTTGCAACTATATTCATTGTATACTTTGTCTGTGGCAGCCGCTAAGGTTAGACGTGTTTTTATGAGCTCGGCGATTTTCGTTCGTTAAAAGAAATGGATCGGAGAATTTGTATCGAATTTTGCGTAAAAAATTAAATGAAGTGTAACAAAGTGTTTGAAATGTTAACAAAGGTCTATTTTGAGTCTGCTATGAGTAAAACAAGAGTTTACGAGTGATATAAGCGAAATGATTATAACGCCGTTTGCGTAAAGCGATCCGAAGAAAACGCCCTGATTTGTGGAGATACAATTCATGGCTTTTGAACCATGATAAATTTTTGGCCAAAAACAATTCTGTAGCGATGCCCCCAGCCTCCATATTTTTCAGATACGGCTCCGTGTGACTTAACCTATTTCCAAAAATTAAAAGAACCTTAAAAGGCCATAGTTTTACAAGCATAGATGACAATAAAATCGCCTAGATGAAAGAGCTGTAAGCTATCCCAAAGATCGAGTTTGAGAAGCGTTTCGACGATTGGAAAAAGCGCTGGCACAAATGAATAATATCTAATGGGGACTATTTTGAAGGCGACAACATTAATGTAGACGAATAAATGAACATTTTTTTTCAAAAAACTAGAATTATCGTTATTTTCTGAACACACCTCGTATATTACTTTTGAAACACAGCACAGGCCAATATCTAGGTAATTTAGAAAAGACGGTAATGTGTAATTGAAAAAGCGATTTATTGAATTCAAATTTATTTCCAGTTGAGGGTATCTCTTGTTTTTATTATTAACCTCGAATAGTATTTAAATTCTAACAGTATTTTCAGTGGATAAGGGTTGTTTCTGATTTACAGTGCTATAGCGTATCTACAATGTGAACTCTTTTATAGGTAATCATGGCCTTATCAGATTTGTCGTGTCCCTCTGATCGACGCTGTTTAATATTGTTATCCTTTGCTGCTTAGTCTAGTCTACAGTTTTCTAAAACGAGCATGTAGGTAATATTTTCCTAGTTATTGCTAGTTTCACTGCTTTATCAGTGTTTGAAGATTCATTAATTATCAATGAAGTGAGAGGAGCTAGACAGGGGCAGGTTCGTATAAAGGTGGGAGATTTGTCTCTTTTCTGTAGATATGTTCATGGTCGGTGTTCATCAGAAATCTCGTCTGTTATTCCAGCACGAGATTCCAGATAGGCGGACTAGACGAGCTCAAACCAGTTTGTCAAACTTCTTCCTACTAGACTTCATTTTTCTATCGTATAGCGAAGATGCGGAACTCTTTACCTATAAACTCCAAACCTCCAAGACAAATAAGAATGCCTATATCCTCTCCCAACCAGTGGCGGCTCGTGAACTTTTTAAGAGAGGAGGCTGGACATAAAAACGTTTTTGTAAAAATATACTCTATTCAGCCAATTAATTTAACATTTGCGCAGCGACCGTACCAGCTACTTCAGTGACAAAATTAATTGTTGCCCAGCAAGAACCAACGTGGAGGTATAGAGTTTCTCTTGGCAAAACATTTTTTTTGTTCGTTTTTTGTTTTTTATTTTATTTGGATTTTTAATATTTTTTCTTTTTTTTGGAATTTTTCATATTTAGTTTTTTTTTATTAATTTTATTAACTTTTTTTATATCCTAAAGTCTTTAGTTTGCGAAAAATGATCAATGATATTATCATAAAATGTATCATTATGTTTTAAGTGTTTTACTAAATCTTTTTCCGTAGATATTAAACTAACATTGTATAAACGATTTTGGCCCACTGTATTTCGCATGTAAGTTTTAATTCGTTTGAGAGTAGAAACTGATCTCTCCACCAATGCCGACATGACAGGAATGGTGACTGTCAAACAAAGTAGTTTATAAAACTGAGGTAAAACTTGTTGCAAATCATTGTCTATCTTCCATGTCATATCGGCGTGATTGTCGTACTGGCCTAAAATATCTTTATCCGAGTATACAACGTATAATTCATTGTGCAGTGCTAATTTATCAAAAAATTTATATTTTAGAAATAAGTTATCTAAAAGTGTATTGGGAAACTCTTTTGAAAAAGATTAGAAAAATCTTCTATTCGTCAAGTCGAAAAACTTCAATTCATGTAAATCGGAAAATCGAATCTCAATTTGACCTCTAATAGTATCTAAAATTTCATGAAAAAGTTGTTTTTATAATGTATTTTCTTGTCTACCAAATTATATGTTTTCCTCCTTTTCGAGGGAGGAGCCTCATCAGTTGAAAAATTTTCAAATAAAATATTAAAATGAAATTCTGTATTACGGAAAGTTGAAATTTTATCAATGAGATGTTTCAAAGATCTCTCGAATAAATTATATCAGTGAATTTATGTTGTAAAATTTGAAAAATAAGAACAGTTTGTTCAAATATTAATTCAAAAATATCAAGAAGAAACAAAAATTCTTCATTTTCTAAATAAGATTATTAACCCACAGCAGCATTTAATGAAACCTGATCTGTTGAAAAGTCATCACTGTTTTATATAAAATCAAATGTTTCAATTAATTTGTCTTTATTTTTATGGATGGTAAGCACTGCACGTGATGTAAAATTCCATAGAGTTGGAGCATTACAGGGAATTCTGTTTTCCACTATGTTATTTAAAACTTCAGTTCGTTTGGTGGATTTGCTAAAAAAAATTGAAAATGACGAAAAGAAGTTCTAACTTCCTTAATGGAACTACATGCATTATTTAAAACCAAATTCATGTTGTGAGCGTAACAATGGGTGAAAATAGCCTGAGGCGAAACTGATTTTATATTTGTTTGAAGACCGTTTAAATGTCTCGCCATTACGCAGATCCCGTTAACCATAAATATATTTTATAATTGTCAGTATTAAACGATCGATTTTGAGACTTACCTGACATCACTAATCCTTTCAAATCCGGTGAAGGCCGTTTATTAAAAAAAAAAACTTGTTTTTACTTCGCGTGGCGTCACAAAACAAATACCGATGCAACACGCATGTGTCGTAGTCCATACCACCGAGCGTACTGATCTGAAAGGCCGGCGGCCAAAGAGAGAACTCTTTGCCGCCGGCAGGCTAGCCTACTGAGGGTGTTGCCATTTTAGATATCTTCTACGGTATTTAGCAATTGGACTGGTCGGAAAAACGGCAACTGTGTTGAGCAAAAGGTTTTTACTGTTTAAGGTTTGAAATATACTCTATAGAGTCTAGCCTCAGGGCACTGTTGCCAGATTAAAAATAACTACTGAGAACGGGGAATTGATTGTAAAATTAAAAAAATTATTAGAGAAACAGGAAATAAAATGAATAATGATCAACAAGATGAATTGGTGAGGAGGCTGAGCCTCCTTAGCCTCCTTCGAGGAGCCGCCACTGCTCCCAACATGTATCGCTGGTTCACATTATGTTCTTCGAACTATAGGTTTCCCTCTCGTGTAGTTAAAGTATAAAAAAAATACCATTTAGCTTTTATCTAGGATGCCATATTTAATATTGTATGAATAATAATATATCTTAATCATTGTTTTAGTAATCCCAGTAACTGAGCCAAATGTCGATATCTATCAGCCACTCATAGACGTTCGATTCAAGGATGACAATGTTACAAATCAAAATTTTAGTGAAGATGACAAAATCAAGCGTGATACAGCTTCTATATCGTTAGAAACATCAACTGTAAATGGAGTTGCGTCATCGTCACCCATAGTACTAGAATCCAGAAGGATGATAGTAGCGAAATCGAATTGCAAACCTGGCTTTCGTGTTGACAGATATGGCCGTTGTAGGGAAGATTACTCTTGATTATGAAGATAGCTACAATAGGATTTATGATATTTGTATTACCGTAATAAAAACACTTAGTAAGCCCCCCCCCCACCTATATCCCTTATCATCTTCGCAGATAAGGCAATGAGTCACAGAGTCGGAACTTTTCGACTGGGGTCTTTATTAAGATTCCACTGTTATAGTCTTTGATTTTCATCCACTTAAAATACTATAAAAATTTTGAGGATCTGTCGACTACCAAGTATTGTGGATAAGGGTGATTCTACATTGAAAGTAACGGTTGAGTTTTATTGTTGTCTATGTAATTTTTTGTGTAATGTAAGTGGCTAATATTGTTGTTGTTAATCAAATACTAGGTAGATTCATAATTATATATGATGCAGTACTGTATAAATGGTGAATTTTCTCTTGAACATTATATAATTATATAGGTCATATAATATGCATAGGTCATGGTGTTTCGGCAGACAACATTTTTCGTGATGGCGTCTGATCGAGCAAAGTGGCCACATTGACTTATGTTCTTGAACTGTACAACATTATATTTTAATTTGTCTAGTTTTTTGTTTTAGAGTACTTCCTTATTATAATCGTACTCGCGACAATGAAAGGTTACCTTCCTTTTATTAGCCACAAATCCGTAAAATATCAAAAATACATGTGAAGTACCAAATTAAATGAAATTTTCGCCCATACGTGTCCTACGAAATAATGTTTTTCCCTCGAATTTCAATATTTCTTCCAATAAATATGTATCTATTAAGGTATTAGAATTATTTGCTGCATGAACTGTCCTATCTCTGGATCTACCTATGCTAGCAGAATGGCCATTTTGCTGATTTGAGGTTGAATCCACTCCTACCTTTCAAAACAATTATTTTACAATAACTGAAAATAATATGAGGTTCTAGATTATTCACAGTTACTGCAGGTATATTTTTTATGATTTTCCCTTAGGGTGGCTACTTTTGCCTTCCCCCACCACATGCAGGATTTTCACCAAACATCAGAACGATGAAGATTAGATAAAGTATGGAATTAAATAGTTGTCAACATTTTATTGTACAATCAAATCCTTTATATAATTGAATTTCGTATTAAGGCTTATGAATACATTTCTCTACATCTCCCGGCCCAGTCTCTTCGTTGGCCTGGGCCGCAGTTGGATTTAGCCATCAAAATTCGTTTTTCATCATAACTCAGTTCTGTTGTAGAATACACTGGATATTCTTCATTTTCAGGAAAGTAAAAGCCACCATCTGAAAAAATATGCAATTAAATAACAACAAGAAAAATATTACTATTCAGGAAGGGTTGTATCAACAACTCTTCCATAATGTATTAAGAATATTTCGGATAGAAAGGAGAGGAAAACTCAACCCCTTTCAACATTCATTTCTAAGGGAAAGAGGTATGTTACATGAGAAACGGGTCGGGGGCTGCCTGCAGGTGACTTTTCTCCTGTCGCGCACTCTGTACACATTTGATTATCAGAATAGGAAGGAATATTCTAAATCGGTATAAAGACCATTCATTGATTTTCCTTGCCCTTGTACAAATGCAGGAAACTCCAAAAGCGGCGAACTTGTCGCTTATTAGTTTAAGTTCAAATTTTTTATTGAAAATACTAAGTTATCAGGTTATCCGAAGGTTTGTTTTTGTAATCGATTGATTTTCCTTGCCCTTGTAAGACATACAGGAAACTTCAAAGCGGCTAAGTTGTCGCAGGTTAGTTTAAGTTCAAATTTTTTTTGAGAATACTAGGTTAGTAGGTTATTTGAAAGTTTGTTTTTGTAATCGATTGATTTTCCTTGCCCTTGTAACACATGTAGGAAACTTCAAGCGGCTAAGTTGTCGCAGTATGTTATTTGTTATTTATTACCTACCATTGCATACTGGCCATTTATTAATTGTTAATTAATGTTCATTGACAGATTATCAGCTAAGCAATATTGACATTTTATTAATTTTTATTGCCCATTATATTCAGAATAGTAGTAGAAATAGAAATACTGTCAAAGAGTTACTTTACTGCTTCAAAGTTTCATTTTAACGTATCAAATTTTATAAATTACTACTGATTCTTTCACAATATTTTGCTGACTGTTTGCAATATTATAATGTACATAATGGATTCAATACTGTTCAGTTTATTACGACCCCATTTAAAACGTAGAACGGATAAATACCTAGGTAATTTAGAAAGGATGGAGATGAATTCAGATTTCTCTCTAGCTGAGGGTAATTCTTTATTTGGTTTAGACCGAATAGTTTACAAACAGTCTTTTACTCTGATGAAGGATACTTGGTAGTTGATGCTACTGGTCCTCAGTATTTTAGAAGAATTTTTAGTCGATACAGATATTTATCTCTTACTTATTAGTATTACAGTGCATCCATAGTTGTGAATTCTTTTATAGTTCATTAACTATGGAAAGAATAGAATGATCATCATACTAACCTAAATCTGCATACACTTTTGGATTGAAGTTTCGGTCAGCATCTGAATTGGATCCAGATTTTCCAGGACACAAGAACGGATTGTTCGAATAACGACAGTCATTGCATTGCACTATTTGATGTGTTAACACCATAATCGTCACACATACCAAGCAATAATAATAGTTGTTGACCATTATGTTGAATGTTGGCAAAAGCTCTCTTCTTAACCTTGACTGTCCAAATGAAGTAAGCTAACGATAGTTTCAATCTATCACTAATTCAAATTAATAGGCTCATGCAAATATTTTAATTACCAAAATAGTGACGTGAGAATTTGGCTAATTAAAAAATTATCGATGTGTATCTACGTTCACATTTTATTGAAGGAAGCCGTGCAATTAGTCGAGTTGATTAGAATTCGATTAACAGCAAGAATTATCAATTTTTTAAGCGGAAGTTTGGTAACAAATGTAATAAGCTTACATGTCTGTACAGTACTATGAACTTTACTAAATACTCAGGACTCAGGAGCGGTGTATAAGATACAGGATGTCTGGGAATAAAGTTAGTATACTTCAGGGAGTTATTCCTCTTATAATTATATAAAAAGTTCATATAAGCAAGGGTAAAAGTCTTCCTACAGGAGCTACAACCCTCTTAAGGGTGAACTCGATTCGAAAATTATTTGCTTTAAACTAAGGGTTATTAAAATATTGATTTAAGTTTTTTCCGGGAACGTGATAATTTCTCAATATGAAATCCAGAGTACGCTATTTTTGAGCAGTATTGACCAATTTGAATTTTCATCTTAGGCGTGGCTAACAGAGATGGGCATTCTTTTTTTCGTCATATCTTTTAATGAGTAAAATTTTTCAATACTTTGATTCAGTAATGTGGTCCCCTGGACAAATTTATATAGGAAAGGTACTTCTTTTGATCCGCTGTAGAGCTTACCGTACACGGTGAGAAGAGATCTGAAAGATTCGATACAAAAACGCGTAATTAGAAGCAACTCTATCTAGAATTCTCTCTCCAACTCTCCGAGTCTTGGTGGAACGAAGTCTCCCATAGTCATGGATCCTCTTTATTCTATTCTATTTCTATGATGAAATGCAAGGGCTCTCTTTATATAACCTTCTTGCTTTTCCTGTATTGATCATCATTAGAGGGCATTGGTTTGATCCCATGAATGCACTTAGATCGCTGGATTGGACCCATTGTGCTCCTCATGATCAGTAATTCTATTCTAGCTGATTTGTGGCTCGCTAAAAACACAGAATATATCTTAAGCTGGCTTAAGTTCCACTGGAAGTATTTCTGCTTGGTCGAAGTAAAGTTGCCTGAGGGATGTTTAGGCTGGACATACCAGCAGGATGTGAAAGACTTTGGCCTGCTCCTTGCTTTGTGAGTCCCACCACAAGTCAGACTATTGATTGTTCAGCTGGCCTCCAACGCAGTTTGATAAAGCGGCCCAGAATGTCGGCAATTTCATTAGCTTCAACTCCACTGTGTCCTGGAACCCAGATGAGTCGAACTTTGTATGCCCTGGCTAGTTCAGCCAGTGCTTCTCTGCATTATTTTCACCAGCCTAGATGGTACTCTAGGTTATCCAAGTCGCAAGTCAAAATTGCGTAAACCTCCGGTTGAAAAACAGTACAGTACGAGTCTAAGGCCACTGATATTGTGATCCTTGGCCTTTTCGGGTACACTTCTGCTTCTGATGCATGACTCCGGTGTGTGGGTAGTAGCGTACGCGGATGATCTACTGCTTATCGTAGAAGCCCAGGGAGCCGAGGAGGCGAGGTACAAGGTAGAAAGGGCATTAAGCAGAGTGGTACAATGGTTGAGGAGTGTTAATTTGAAGGTAGCAGTGGAGAAGTCCGAGTGGATAGCAATCAGAGGAGCCAGAAGGATGAGTCATGAGACGATACAACTGGGAGCACTAAAACTTAACCAGGTCAAGGTGATGAAGTATCTAGGAGTGATTCTCAAAGAAGGATGGAATTTCGGGGCGCATATTCAACATATCTGCAATAAGGGACTACAAAAAATGGAGGCCATCGCTAGAATAACACCGAACGTTGGAGGCCCAGGTTTCTGGAAAAGAAGGATGTTAACAGGAGTGCTACACAGTGTGATAATGTATGCAGCGCCGGTGTGGAGAGGAGCCTTAAAACAGCAGATAAACACAAACAGACTCGTGTCGTTACAAAGAAGGGGACTATTGAGAATCATTTCAGGATATAGAACGGTGTCGTACGTAGCGGCTCAGGTGATAAGTGGTTTTCCACCAATTGACCTGATGGTCAGCGAGGTTTGTTTTTTGTATGCAATAGGAGGACGGCTACCAGGGAACAGAAGAATGGCGCGGAAAAGAACAATGGGCAAATGGCAGCGAAGATGGGAGCAGCAGGACGATAAAGGTGCATGGACCAGGAGACTAATTAGATGTGTAACATCGTGGGTCGAATGCAAACATAAGAGACTAGATTACTTTTTCGTCCAGTTCTTAACTGGACATGGATCATATGGAACTTATACATTACGAATAGGTAAAACAGAAAACGACATGTGTCACGTGTGCGAGGTGAGAGACAGTCCGGAACATACCTTCTCGGAATGCAGGCGATGGGAAAGAGAAAGGAGGGTACTCACGGAAGGAGTGGGACTACTACTGGATATAGAGGATATAGTACCATATATGATACAATCGGCTCCGAACTGGAACAGAGTGTATGATTTTGTTCGGGAAATAATGAAGGTTAAGGAAACGGAGGATAGAGACAGACAAGGATAAATGTGAGGCCTATATGAAGCCGTTCTCATGCCAGATGACCCCGGAAGTTATGGATACCTTCTGTCTGGTTCCCGGGATCACTGGATATTTCCAAAGACCCGAGCGTACAGGGGGTGTTTTTAATCGGTCGGCAAAACATCATCCAGCCAACCCGACATAACCTGACACACCGGGTGCAGGAATCTGAGTACAGATTTTCACCCCCTATCGAAAAAAAAAAAAAAAAAGGTACACTTCTGCTGCCGAAGCTGAACCAATCTTGGATCATACTAGCCCACCTGGTGGCAACAGGGCGACAGTTTCATTGTTCCCATCTCTCCCATCAAGGATTTTGGAAGGAGTGAGATAGATTCTGGAGTCATGCTATCTTTCCTCTATTCTAGTATAGGGCACTTAGAGGGGGCCTCACTCTGAATCACTGAATGTCCACGAGAGTAGTACGTTTCAGTCTATCTGCCTAGTTCCCTTAACCTATACGCCGTTCTCATGGCTCCAGCTTTTATGAATAAGTATAGCACTCGTGCACCAACACACGCAATTCTTGAGTAATAACTTTTTTAGGTCTCACAGGTTGAGCTACATCAAGTAGCGTGAGCGAGGTGCCACTTCGATCCATGGTTCAACGAATTATTTGTTCGGCGGAACGATTATGTCGATTGTGGTCGCAGTAAGTTTCGCGAACATAACCAAGATGATTTATCGCATCAGGCTTTTCCCTCGTGGGTGAAAGATATATTGTGTTAGAACTCCTTTCTTTTAAGTTGAACTACGGATAATGCGCACATTTGTGAGGAATTTATGGATGTTATATCATTATTTACAGTGAACAATTATAATATAGTCATTTAATAATTGTTACACTTCATTTAATTATAGAAATAACATGGATGGACAATCTTTTATTTCAAGAAAAGTCTTCATTGCACTTAAGACCTACTCTCAGTCTTCCACGACGACATGGAGTTTGGAAGAAGCCTCTATTCAATATCGTAATGGTTGCGGCCTTGATTTCGGCAGTGGCACTAGAGTTCCAGGATGAGCTTTCTATTGCAGTGGTTGTGGAAGCGGTTACTGAAGAAGAATCACCTACAAAAAATTGAGTTGTTCAATAACATTCCCTTCTATAAGTTAACTATTCATAGAATAATTTGTGTTTTCATGAGGACGTAATTCGTGTAGGTAGTTTTCAGTATTTATCTTTTCCGTATTTTTGCGAACCGTCTTCAGCCTATTTGAATCTCGAATTTCAGCCTATCTGTTATCTACAAATGGAATTTCGAGCAATAGGTCAAGTTACCGTTCAATAATCTTAATCAGGTGCAAATATCTTCGTATAAGCACTAATGACGCTGCATATTGTGTGGTGATTTACGCTATCTTCAGACGGTATTCAAAAACGATTACGAATACTCTTCATTTTATATGAAATAGGGTTAAACGAATCTGATAAAATCATAATATCTGAATGAGTCTTCTTCGGAAACATATCAATAGAAATCTTATCTGTTCTCGTAAAAGTTGAATTCGAAAGGCCATAGAATTGTTTCTGTCAGTTTCTAATACCGTGAACTTTATTTTCGGGTGGATTGAATTTACAAACAGAAGGAAGTTATCTATTTGTCTCTTTGAACCTTCAAAACATGTTTAAACATTATCTTCATATTTATGCCAGAAAATTATATGCTGCTTATATGTTACAACCCAGCAGAAGTAAATTGAAAAATTCATTCGTCTCACAAATTTCAAATTAAATTCTGGTTGTGAAAATTGATATCAGCTAGAGTTGAATAATTTTAACAACAGGAAAACTTAATCGTAAATATTACCGGAAATCTACTAATTAATTCACAATTTTCATGAAAAAACATATTTTGAGATTAATTAATTCATGTGCAAATATAATTGCTCCTCATTGTAGTCCAATTTTTGAAATTAAAACACCTTCACACATCTTCATATGGCTTAGTAAACAGAAATATTCAAGATTACAGTTATTTTCGAATTTGAATTTGATGAACAACATTATCAACTGCCCAATTTCCTCCCCTTTTGAGTACGTGCCTGCCTGTTATGGTTCCTTCCTCCAAATTCTTTATTCCGATCCTGGGACTTTCTGAACGTAGTCGAATATTTAGAAAACTTTTATTTTTCTGTTCATTGGTTAACTAAGAAATTATTTATCAACTGATTATATTAGCAACTAATTGAAAAATGGACATCAAATTCATGTTTAACAGGTCCTAATTATCTGAAAATGACTCTAATGTCGAATATTTAGGATACTTTAATTTTTTTATTCACTGATTAACTAAGAAATTGCTTATTAACTAATTATATTAGCAAATAATTGATAAATGGACATCAAATTCGTGTTAAGCAGGTCCTAATTATCCGAAAATGACTCTAATGTCGAATATTTAGAAGAATTTTATTTTTTTGTTAATCAGTTGAAAAATAAATTGTTTATTAACAAAGAATCAATCAACACATTGTTATGAACAATGAATAAACACTGTTTATAGGTCAAATAAATGAAAAATACACTTTACCTGCTTAAAATCAATGAAAAATAGCGTTTAAAACTTTTTTTGCCACTATTTATTGTTTATTAACAAAATAAACAATTTATCAAGGAATAAAAGTGGTAAGCTTTGATCTAGGTGTCAAGACGAATTGAATGAGCCCTCACAGATCGAAATCAGTTCGTGAGAAAAAATTTTCGTTATCAAATCCCCCGTTTACTGCTCTATTGGGATGACATATCAATTCTAAATTTGAACCGTCCTTAAATGGTAGATGAGAAATATAAATACGTATTTCAGCAATTAGGGTACCATTTTTATTAAATAACTAGAAATATTCAGTGGTGATATGCTAGTATGATGGGTACAGTTATTATATGGGAGTATATTCGCGTATTTTTATTGGTTAGAATTCGCTCATTTTCTATTAGAACCGCCTAGTATATTGCGGGTTCGTCGAGGAAAGCTTGCTCAAAAGTACATCACTTCCGCAGTTGAGAAAATTTGGTAACAGCTCAGCATGTGAAAACAAGACTCACCTTCATCGTTTCTAGAATCAATCATCTTCTTAAACTCTTCAGGTGAAAGGAATATATCATTATATTCGATTTGTGTCAACGGTTTCGAATGAACTTTTAGAAAAATAATGAAAGAATAACAGAAGATAAACTTAACTAAATTGTCAATCATAATTTATTCATAATATATTGCTATTAGGTGTAAGTGAATTATTGATTAAAATCGAAATGTTCTGTCTCCCTACAAATGTCTCCAATTTTTATATATCCCTTCCTACAAGGCACAACTCCCATGAAAAAACGATTATTTATCTCTATAGTAGTAGTAGTTTCTGTACTTTCTTTGGGTCCTGAAAATAAAAGCATCATTAAAGATAAATCAAAATCCTGCATGAGCTTAGATGGAAGATCTAATGCCATTTCAAGAATACCTGATAAGCAACCAGTACCAACTAATAGACGCAATAAATAACAAATAACAAAAAATAAATACACTACAAAAGAGACATCAACTTTTAACCTGTACTATAGCATACTAGAAATTACAAAGTAGGCTATGCCTATGACTGCACTCAGATACTTACATTAAACTTTAAAAAGAGCAACAATACTGAACACAACATACAGCATAGTCTACATCAATATATTTTATCTACCGCTTAGCGGTTAATTATTTGGATTTCCCGGTTGCTTCGCTTATCCGACCTCACAACACAGCCTACACACTACACCATATTAAGTCCATAGCCGTCTCCAAGGATAATACAGAGAAGGATTTACTATAAGTAGATTTTCAGATTAGGTTTACAGTCGGGTCGACTCGGTAATGACCAACCTTATACGTATTCTTTTAATTAATTTTCAGGATATAGCGTAAGCGTAGTCGAAATAAAGCCGTATTTTCATTTTAAATGATTTATGAAACAGACTAGACTAGATATTTTCGCTCATTTATTATATTTACAAATATAAAATATTTAGAAACATTTTTTTTGATAAATTCTTGACAAAAACTGTCCATTTTAATATTTTAGCTGATAAGATATTGTTACTGTGTCTTTAGGTATATAAAAAACAAATAATCAAAACGATGTACTCATTTCCATTGTAAATAATTTTATCACTATGGATTATTTTGAAGCTTATAATAGTTATATATGTATTATTACTGATAAGTAATAATATGATTTATGTACTATTGAAATCAACAAGAATTAAAATCACTTCAAACTCACAGAAAAACTTTGCCACCGATAAACAGTATACAAGTAGATCTATATCTCCAGTTTGATGTATGCGTGAGTTCATCTTCGGTTATTTACATTGCTCTTATGCACAAATCATTGAGCCATCTCTACTAGAGGCCATCACCTTGAACAAGTGACGACCGAGTATCATGAGCAACTCGAGCTCAAACATAATTCACACATAACAGAAAATTCTTTATGTCAGTCAGTCGGTGAATAAAACAGTGACCTAATTGAATTAATTTGCGCTACAAACAACTAACAAAAGTATAGGTCAAGAGGTTGTGAGCGAAGTTTGATGGAGTGATAATTCAAAACAGTATATAGCGAACTGTTGTTCTTCAGTTGATAGAAATTTGTAGACGTCAGACGCCCAAGTTGATTTTCTGATATAGGAAATGAAACGGAGGTGTTATTTTTGTTATTTTTTTCAAAATCGGTAGATGTACAGCTATATGGATGGGTCTGGCAACTCTAGGCCTATACCCCCTCTCTTCTAAGTTACCTTCTATTCTTCGTACTGACTTAATAATAACGCGGCTTTTACTCATTCCCGAGACTACGAGGCAATAAAGAAGCCGAATTTCATAAAATATACGTTAATTTGGTACTGATTTCACCCAAATTTCTGTAAAATCGGTCAACAATAACAACAACAAAACAATTATCAAAGTAAACTTAAATTTTAAACAGTTTATATCAAATAGCGATGGTGGTCTTGCGGTAATGATAAAGGATCTTACTCCGTAGGCTCGGGTTTGATCCCCAGAGGCGAAAAATTTATTTTGTGTAACGTTTTCTTGAAAACATTATTAATTTGAATATTGCTTAGTTGCGAAGAGTATTTATAGAATGTATAACAATTATAAACAAATCAGTGGTCAAATCGAAAAGTAACTTTGCTTAAAAGAATCCAAATTTTATTTATAAATATAATATAATACTGGGTTCCCCATAATAGACTACCCATTTTATATTATTAATAAATTCCCTACGAGATAACTAAATAGGTTGTTCTCTGAGGAATTATCTTCTGTAGTCATTGGGATTCAAGTAAATTATTAATCAAGTAGGCGCCTGTCACAAATAAATTTTAAATAAATAATATCGTGGAACGCCATTTTTCTACGAGAAGTTTGTTAGTTTCCATCAATAATTATCAAATTTTTTTGCTTTGAGACATTATTTCAACGTCCGTTTGAACTTTCATGGATTACTCAGTCCAGCAACGTGTGTTTTGTGTAGAAACTTACATAAGAAGCAAATCGATAGAAGAAATTAGGCGTGCATTCCGGCGTCAGTTTAATAACAACAATAGGGGTCACGCGCCAAATCGTAAAACTGTTAAGTTATGGGTTCGTCATTGGCGTGAAAATGGTTCTGTACAAAATTTGAAGAAGCCTGGACGTCGAAGAACCGTTCGTACACCAGAAAATATTGAACGAGTTAGAATTGCGTTTACGAGAAGTCCTAAAAGGTCTGCTAATCGACAAACCATTATCAAAGGAATATCGAAGGGAAGCTTAGATCGAATTCTTCAAAGGAATTCAAAATTCCATCCCCATAAATACCAAATGGCACAGCACCTCAGCAATCAAAATAAAGAAGCAATATTAGTATTTTGCCAAGAATTTTTGGATTTACATCAAGGAGCAATTCACAGTCTCCTAATGACCGACGAAGCAAATTTTTATTTGAACGGCATGGTTCAGTTCCTCGATTGTACCTGGACGACTCGCAAACACTTAGGCTCTTAAATATCCCACAGCAAAAAATCGGGTGCCGTTAAGTCGGGGGATCTCAAAGGCCAAGGCAAATCTCCGAATCGAGAAATGAGTCGGCCATTAAACATTTCTCGCAGGACCCTCATTGAGTTTCTGGCGGTATGAGCTGTTGCCCCATCTTGTTGGAATAGTAAGGCATCGTTTAGTGATCCTCGTCTATTTAATTCTGGAATGAGAAATGTCTCTAGCGTATTAATGTAGCGCTCGGATGTTACTGTTACAGCGCGGTTATTTTCATCCTCAAACAATAAGGGCCAATAATACCAAAAGATCCTACTCCACACCACACAACAACTTTTGAATTATGGAGGTTCTGTGGGAAGATTTCAAGAGGATTTTCATTTGACCCTTAATTCAAATATTAAAATGGATAGTCTATTATGGGCAACCCAGTATAATATTTTATAAATACTATTTACATTTTTATAAATCAGCCTGATCGTTAGTTTTTCAGTAAGCAAATATCCTAATAAGTTGAACGGTTCGAAGCAAATATAACATCCCAGTGTTATCATGATTGACGTACTAATTTCGCTTAGCGATTAGCGATAAACATTTTAACTTTTACATCATAACAATTTCGTACAATGAACTACATTTATGGTAAGAATAGAACTGCGATTATCACTCACTTTGTCTTTTGTCCTTCAGCATATTCTCGTATTCATCAGGAAACACTATGTCAGAATCCTTACTCACATATTCTGCCGCAATCAAGGCAACTATTAAATTGACGATGTAGAATTTTCCGATATAGAACATGTTTATAAGTTTGTTGAGTTGTTATAACAAATATCAATACATATGGATAGCTGATGTCTGATAAATAATTGTTTACAACTGCTTCACTACGGGATCTGTCTAAATCTCCGGCAGTGATTTCTCGTGAAATAAAAGTAGCACATGGAGAACAGTATTTCTTTCGTAGCAGATAATATTCAGATTCATATTTCGTTACACAATCTCTTCAGTGAAATTTCTTAACGATTCATATGTATCTGACATGGCAAGTTCCAATTAATAAGCGACAAGGAAATGTTTACCATTTCTTCTTATTGACTCTTTATGCTATCAGATATATTTACGTGAATCACCATATTGACAAATCTAGAGCTAGTATTTTTGTTGTAAAATACCAGTGAATGATGTAGCGCCTAGCGGTATATGACGCTGCCAAAATCAGTGTTCCACTTCGAAATCTTTGTCACGCCACGTTCGGATGTTTCGTGCCTGTAACCGGTAATGTCTGGTATTCTATGCATATACGGGTCGGTTCGGATAGCAACATAGAAATCCACTTGACATTTAAGCAGCACAGCTGGGCGGGACGGAATAAATCGGATCGGATGATTGCTTTTAGGCCGGCTTTTGCCGGTGGTGCGATGAAAGGATGCGAACTACGAGGGCAAGTCCCTGAAAAGTGAAACAAGAAATGATTTATTTGGTCAAAACTTATTTCATGTCTCAACATAACCTCTTCGTTGCAGCCAAATCTCTTTCTCCAAGTTTGGAAATGGATAAAAATCGCAGGGTGCCAAATCTGAAGAACATGGTAGATAATGAACCAATTAGATTATATCCAGAAGAGGCTATTCGTCAGATTGATGAAGTCACATTTGGAGTTCATTGAGCTCTCTCGAATATCGTAGAAAGGTGGGAGATGTTTCTGATTTCTGTAGATATTTCCATCATCGGTGTTCATAAGAAATCCCGTCTGTAGTTTCACCACGAGAGATTCCTGATAGGTGGACTAGTCGACCTGAAACTAGTCACACCTCAAGTGAAGCTGGGAACCAGCCGATCTTCTTCCTACGACACTTCATTTTTTTTATCGAACAGCGAAGCTGTTGAAATCTTCACCTATTGATGTCTTTCCCAATGCCTATAATCTCCAAGTCTACAAGAAAAATTCGAATGCCTATCTCCTCTCCCAACATTCCATCGTTTTCCAAAAAAAACAAAAATAAGAAACATTGTAGAGTACAATCTATGACAAGGAATTTATCTATAATTTATTGAAACTTCTTCTAACTAAAGAATATTTCAGGAAAATTTCATTTCTTACCCTGCAGATATATTTGAACATCAAACATGAGATCATCAAGAATTGTCTGCATTTTTTTTTCTATTTTCTAATTCACTTAATGGAAAATAAATGTGCCGGAATATGTATCCAGGTTTCTGAAAAATATTAACGTTTTTGGGTATATTCTCAAGGACAATTGTACCACTCCTCGGTATGTACTGTTTTATGGTAGGTGAGGTTTACATTTATTAAAAAGACCTATATTTTTCATGGTTTCAATGGTGTATTTCTTTTATGGTGATGTGAAATGAATAAATTCATAATTTCCAATTGATTAGTCAATAACTATTGAAGGTATAGAGACACTATAGAAGAGAGCTATTCGTCAAGTTATGATGTCACACTTACGAGTTAATTGACCTCTCTAGAACATCGTAGAAAGGTGATAGATCTCTCCCTTTTCTATAGATATTTCTATGGTCATAGTTCATCAGAAATCTCGTCTGTTGTTGCAGATAGCCAGACTAGACGAGCTCAAACTAGTCATCTCTTCATTGTCAAGCTCGAAACCTGCCGAACTTCATTTTTTTATCGAACAGCGAAGTTGTGGAACTCTTCACCCAGTGAGGACTTTTCTTATGTCTATAACCACTGAACCTTCAAGAAAATACGAATGCCTATCTCGTCTCTCAACATTCCACCGCTGGCTCACACGATGTTCTTCAGACATCATAGGTTTCCCTCTCGTGTAGTCAAAGTATAGAAAAATACAAAAAAATGTAATCAGTTCCGGGTAGCTTCTTCATACATATTCCTTGCCTAAAGTCACGCCTCTGTGCCGAATTGGGTAATAATTTATAAAGACATTGTGGAATTATTAACAAAAAAAAATGAAACGTGTGGCACTCGGGGACTGCCGCGGTTAACCTATTGCATAGCACTACGCCACTGGAAAAAGTTGGGCAAAAAAACCTCCACTACCCTTCAAAATCTTCACGAATTATGAGTAAAAAAATTTTTTGATCGCATAGAACATAGCTTGCTATGAGTAGAAAATGTTCGCAAAAGATGTTTTCTGTACGATAAACAGTTCCGGAGATATTTGCAAAAAACGAAATTTTTGTTTCAATTTCAACACCCTGTATCTCAAAAACTAAGCGTCTGCATATATGTTAATAGGAACTTTTTTCCTCAAAATCAAATTTTCTATCGACTGTTGAACATATAGTGTAGTACCAAAAGACGCCATGTAGGGGAAACATAAAAGGCGTCACGTAAGAGTATCATCTTGATCTCTATGAAGAGTATTCTGTGACAAGCATAGATAACTCTACTACCGGTAGTAGAGTTATCTATGGTGACAGTTACTTGCAAACACAATTTTATACAACGAGGTCTATACACCTCGTTGATTTTATACGAAAGTTTTAACGTTCAGATCTCGATAACGCTTCCGGCTCCGGGATTTTCACGTGGCCTATCGAAATTAGAAGGTTCGAATTGTATAAAAACACAATTGCATGAACGCCAGACGTCTTATGTAACTAGGTTCGTAGCATTTTGACATATGCCTCCAGGAGCTCGCTGCACGTAAGTTAGAGTTTATACATTTTACCTCTATTTTGTTAATTTGGGGCCGTTTCAAACCCCGTGCGGCCGGCGCCAGTTGTAATAAAGTATTTTGGGCTATGGGCCGCTAGCTTTTATCCGCTTTCGGTATATTTAAGTAGCTAGAAAATTCCCTTTCGTACGTGGTACGTCAGTTGCTAGTAGGTGACAGCTGAGAATACCTAAAACTGTTTTAATTAAATTTTCCTATTTAATCGACATTTTGGGGCCCAAGACTATGCTATTTAGTTGGCCCCGTTCATAAACTAACGACATGGAGCGAAAAGTCTTCGTTAAGACGTTCTATGTACCGTAAAATTGCACTTTTTCTAACTCGCGAGCTACGCGCTTCTCACGTGAACGTCAGTCGATTTATCGGAAATTAACCAATTCAAAACAGTTTTCGACCCAGTTTGGGGGGACGCACCGGAAGTCGGTCCCGCTACCTGCGGAAGGGACTACCTGTAACGGATTAAATTCGAAGTGTGGTCCCACCAGCGAAAATGCGATTTCGGAATTGGGTCCCATGTACCTACTATTTGTTTAATTTGACTGCTCTTACTAATTAAATGTCGAAATGCATGTTCGTACGTGATTTGTGATTTATCGGGTAAAAGAAAAAAAGCTAGTGGAATATACACATTTTCGTGTAAGCCATGAAAACAAAAGACTTGAGTAAATGGCTTTGGGCAACTATAAAACGTACCATCAACGAAAACCATTTAAACAGAACATAAAAACTTCAAATTAGAAACCGTTGAGAAGCAAACTATTTTATTTTCTTGGTCATTAATTAATAGAAAATTTTCATTTGCGTTAGTCTTTATGTCGATGCTATTAAGTGTATTGTAAATACCATCAAATGTTTTTGTCACTTTTGGAAAAGTTTTCAACCTATTGTGGCTAATTTTTTTTCTTACTAACAGTAAGTCCCTACTTGTTACTGGAATGTCCCCTTTCTGTAATTCTGTATGAATTAGCTTAGATGGTCGACTTGAAATGTCGTCTATCGCCTTTCTTTTCAAGTTATTATTCATTTTTTGTCTCTCTAACTGATTTGGTAAGTCTACTTCATGTGTATGATTAATTACAGAACCTACGATAATATCAGATTCATTTAATTTGATGTAGCTTTTACATTTTGTTTTGTTAATGCAAATGTATCGCTTGACATTATGAGATAATGATTTTTGAAAACAAAATTTAAACCCATATATTATTAATAAACGCTTACCCTTTATACTCGTCATAGAGGTGAAATTAATATTTTCCATGTCAAACAAACAAACAAAATCACAATAACGGACACAAATAAACACGTCTTACACTCTGCACTTCAGAAGAACAATTGCTAAAAATAATCCTTAATACCCACATGAAATCTACCTGCTTCGACAGCGGACCGAATTACGAAATCACCCTTTCGGATTTGGACAAGGTCCCTGTGAGCAGGTAGTCCCTTCCACAGGTAGCGGGACCGAATTCCGAAACACCGGTTTGGGGCTATCACGACCTTTTAAAAGGTTCAAAGTTAACATTTCGAAACATTTCGACAATTTTAAGCTCGGTCGAGCTACATGGTAGGCGGAATGGTGGGTGTCAGGATATTTCGTTACAGTATTTGTTTTTTGTTTTTTTAGATTTCCGTTACGGAAATCTAAATCTTTGTTTTTTTTTCTTGATTCGGTCGCCGCGCTCAAAGCCCGCGATAAAAGCTATATGCAATAGCTTAAAAAAAATTATCAATTAGAATATTTTTCAGCAACATTTTATAGCGGGATCTTTGGTCTGTTCTCATATTTAGGTAAAGCAATAATTTGCTGTGACCCTATATCCCAATAGTCATGACTCTTCCTGTATATCAGTTCATCCTAATCATCTAAAAAGGTTACGACACTGTGCGAGATAATCTAGTAAAATTATAACATTGTATTAGTTAAGCTGAAGTAGTTTATGCGTCACGATGAGTCTATCACATTGTCTTATATTGAACTTTGTTTTTTCCATTTTAATGTTCTGTGATGTTCATGGACAGGCTAATATCCAGCAAGATGATACTGTCCCTATAAGTACTCAACTCCAAAGATCTCAATATCCTTACTTTTATCCATACTTTCAACAAAGGGTTAATCCGGACTACCAAGCAGTGTACCCATACGCGTATGGTGATAATTCCTATGGATATAGTCCATATAATAACTACTATGGGGGATATATGCAGCAAGTACCATACTATTATCCCAGCTCTAATTCGTATCCCTATGGCAATGTAGATCCTTACGCCAATATACCCACCGAAATTATCGACGTCGACCAGAACAACAAAGTCATCGATTCCAAAAAACCGCAATATCAATGGACGCAACCGAAAAGCGTATCTGAGAATACGCAATACGTGAACGGAAAACAAACGAATGGGCCTATTGTGATACCGTCCCGATCTTCGAACGTCGTCTTCTCGGATACAAAACCGATCGATATCAAAATTACAAGAACCATCAAACCGAACGGTGAAGTTGTCACTCAGGATGTGGAGAATTTGGGAAAGGACAATAAGTATACTTTTCTGAACGGAGAACTTGTAACTGAAGCTCCCATTTCAACAACTGAACCACCCTCAACAACCACAGAAAAAGAATCTGAAGAAGTGAAAAGCGTTAAGTCGTGGTTTGCATGAATAGTATTTGTGTCATAGTGGAGTCAATCTACGGAAAAATAGGACGAGGTTCGTAAAAATTTGATAGAGGTTAGCGATCTAGAAAAAATTATAAAAATAATAAGGTTCTGAAATTTCTATTACCAATATTGGATGGAACCATGTCTAACCTTCAAAAAACTGTTTTTTTGCCCATTTTTTAGTTCAGTTTTAGAGTTTTATTTTGTTTTGACCCCTTAAACTGCCGGCTACGATTCGAAATTGGTACTCTTCTATTGTTGATATTTGAGGAACCTTCAGACCAAATTTCGTGACATTCCGTTTCCCCCCGCTCCTGAAATATATAGATTTATACGTTTTTTGGAGCAAAAATTCAAATTGGGCTATTTTGACCAAATTGCAACCAAATAGGATGAAGTTTGATGAAAAAGTAGGTAGTAGCAGTCACAATAAGTGGTTCAAATATGGGCTGAAAATATTGAACAGTTTTGCTCAAAATTCAGATATGGCCAATTTGGCTTAAATTTTAAAATGACTCCCCCTTTCTTAAAAAAAAGTCGAAGCTCACTCTACTTAGGCTCAAATTGAACGTTATTTTATGTACTTTAACGTGATATATGTCCGTATAAACTTTCTCTTATGATTCATTCATTCTTAAGCCATTTACAGTATATGTTATCATAAACCATTTATGTGATCCACATCAACATCACATTTTTTTTATTATGAAATACGTTATTATTTTAATGTTACTATATGTATATATTATGAATTTAATTTTTGCTCCAAGAAACGTATGAATATATATATTCCAGGAGGGGGGGGGGTAAACGGAATGTCACGAAATTTCGGCTGGAGGTTCTTCAAATATCAAAAATAAAAGGGTACTATTTCAAACCTTAGCCGGAAGTCTAAGCGATCAAAACAAATTAAAACTCTAAAACTGACCTAAAAAAAAGGAAAAAAAAACAGTATTTTGAAGATTAGACTTGGTTTCACCCAATATTGGTAATAGAAATTTTACGATCTTATTATTTTTATCATAAGACATCATTTTTTCCAGGTCGCTAACCTCTATCAAATTTTTACGAACATCGTCCTCTGTTTGCTTAGATTGACTCGACTATCAATAATATTTTGTCGTTAGTAGTCAAAATAATTCCTCACTGTTGATTTAGTTTATTTTAATGCGTTTTGCAATTTTTTAATTACAGATATAAACGATAATTAGAACGTACTCAATTGTATCATTTAATCAAGAAATGTTTTCCCCATATGTCACAAAGGTTATCACACTAGCCTTCTGCGATAATTATATATTAATTCAGAGGCTTAGCATCTTTTAATGAGTAATTTTGAGAAACTATATCGTTTCCGCCTCTACTGCGTCATATGGAATTATATCTATCCATATTCCAAAATTAAACCCAAAACAACATTTACCTACTTCATTACATATGGTAATAAAGACAAAACGAAGAAAATCTGTAAATTCAGACTTTATAAGCTGTGTTGTCAAGAATGCGATTCAAACAAAGAAAACGCTCATTCTTACTAGATTCTATGACTATGAAAGATGCTTTAAATTTTCAAAAACAGTATACTATAAATTAGTGTGGATACACTATATCAGCTACACCAAATAATTATAGAATAGCTCCATTCGATAGTCTTGTTCATAGATTATTAAACGTCTCTTTGAGCTAGAAAAAATTGCATCAACGAAGTTGAGAAACTTCAGTAGGTAAAAAGCGTATTCGTGAATCCGATTCACGATCTTATGGATTTGTTCATGTATTTCGTATGTCTGCTATGGATGGCAATCTTTTGCTACGTATAATTTATCAAAAATCATGGACAGGACTGGTAACATCCCAATGGGGCGATAAATTTCGTAAAGAGTATGATCATTCAACAAAATACTAGAATCTTTTGTTTTATTAATGTCTAAAGATTGCTATAGGAACAATTTTCTTCTATTTAATGGTTAAAAAAAATGTACTATCAACGTTTTTGAATTGTTCTTATATTCGTTTTTCAAAAGTTCTATCTCCCTATGGTATTAACTTCTTCACGAGGAACAGATGGGCAGATCTGTCGAGACAGCTCTCCACTCAGCTGTTGGTTTCTTAGAGCAGCAGCTCAAGTGGAAGAGAGTCTGTATTGGTGTCTTCTTGGACATAGAGCTAATAGGATGAATTATGAACATCCTTGTAGGTAGACACATTTCCATGACGTGGCAAGATTATACTCTGAAAGGGTTAATATCAAAAGGGTGTCCACAGGGACTGGTATTCTCCCCTTTTTTATGGAGTTTGGTCGTGAATGAGCTACTATTACGGTTAAACCATGCTAGTATTAATGCGGTAACTTATGCGGATGACATCGCCATACTCTTCAGAGGAGCCTATGAGGGTACCTTGCAGGAGCTTGTTCAACAAGCCTTAATAATTGCAGAAGGTAGAGAGAACAAACTTTCCATTCAGCCAGAGAAAACTACCATTATCATCTTCTTCAGAAGGTACAAGATTGAGCCTCTGAAGAAGATGGTAATCAGAAGCAAGCCAGTTTAATTTCTCAAGACGGTGAAGTATCTGGGAGTCACCCTGGACAAAAAACTGCTCTAGCAAAAGCAACTGGAGAGTAGGGGCCAAAATTGTATGATAACCTTTTGGTAGTGTAAGGGAGCTATCGATATGAAGTACGGTTTGGGGCCTAAGCAGTTAATGGGAATCTACTCAGCTATTATTATCATCTCAAGACTCAGTCATGCAGATTTCGTATAGTGGAAAAGAAATGAACTGGTTATAGCCCAGAAACTTCTGGATATGATGCAGGGACTTTTGTTCAGATGCATTATATCCACGAGGAAGAGTACACCGACTGCAGTATTGGGGGCCTCGCTGGACGTGTCACACCTCGCAATGATGGCAGTCTACAGGCTTAGATGCAATGGCTCCCTAAAGAAATGGAGCTAAGATCAATCTCGTCTATTTAAGGGACAGCCTTGAAGGCTTTGACTAGAATCGCTGCACAGAATCTTAGCCCTGTGATTCGCGGTGCAGCATTTCAGAGTCGTCATCCCGTCGAAGCAGGAATAAGAAAATGGCCGCACACCAAAACACGACATAATTTAGTATGCGGATGGATCTAAAAGAAACACAAGTGTCGGAACAAGCTTCAGCTATCCTAGATATATTGATGTGGTAATCCGGGCGAATGAGCAATCTCAACAAAGTCTTCCAAGCCGAGATGCTTACCATCTACAGATGTGGTAAGATAAATGAGACCATTTGAATCTGAAGCTTGTCAGGGATACTAAGGAGATCCTTAACAGGATAGCCGGTCAAAACAGACCCAACCTGACCTAGATCCCGGGTCACTCAGGTTGGAAACGGAATGAGAGAGCATAGAAACTGTCCAGAGGAGGGGCCAGATTGGACAGTTCTCAAGATCTCCTTGCTGGTATCCCCCACAACGGTCGTATCCAGATGTTGTGGAACCATTCGAGAGATGAACATGCCTCAGCATGGAGAAACAGTGGTGGCTGCCAAGCAGCGCTTTAGCTGATAGGCCTAAGCGCAAGCGAGATATTTTCGTTGAGTAGGCAACGCATCAGGATAATCTCCAAGATCTTCACAGGTCACGGAAATCTGATGAAATTTAAACATACTGTTATGATTTCATTTCCTAAACAATAAAATGATAAAATTAGAACTTACCGAACATTGAAAATCAGAAAAGATTAATAAAAAGATATTATATGGAATTAAAATACAATGTTAAAAGTTGAATAATAGTTAGTATAATATAATGAACAATGTAAAACATAATAAACAACAATGTAATTAGAATAAAAGTGTAAAACAAGAACATCAGTGAAAGTGAAAAAACGTACAGTGTTACGAAGGCAGAAATCATAATTAAAATGATTACAAAAACTATCATGAGATAGCACAAACTATTGAAAAATGTTGTAGATATAAGTTAGGATTAGTAAATTTGAATTATATAATGTTAAAGAAATGTTATTGATATATTATATTATGTATTAGTTTTTAATAATGATAACTGTCAAATTTATAATAATTATAGGAATAATCATATTAATAATAACCTAATCACAGGTTATCTTATACCAAAGTGTGTGGAAAAATGTAGGCAATATGAATTTAAAAAGAAGGAATCATCATCATTTAAAATAAGTTGAAAATCTCCAATAATTGAAAATTTAAAGAATACTAAATTCTGTTTGGTCGATGAAATTTAATAAACGTCAGAAGTAACAATGTAATAGTTCTGTCAGTTTTCAACAATCAACAAAGCATTCTTGATAGGTAAACTAAGCACCTCATTGGTTAATTTTGAAAATACTTAGCGTCGGTTTTGAAGGCCTATAAAAGGCTTCTGAAGACAAGCCATGTCAGTTAGCCATCAACATCAGAAGAGTCAAGATACTCAAGCTACTCAAAAGATTTCCATAACTTTAGTTTTTGGATAAACATCGGTGAACCCAAGTGTTCCAATAGCTTCGTAAGGTTGAAAGTAACCGAAGCAAATAAGTAATTTATACAAGTCAAGTAGTGTTCCCAGTCTTCGAACAAAGTTTTTAAAAGTTATTATAACCATAATTAACAAGTAGCATCGTATAATAGTTAGTCTTCGACAACGTTCCAAGACATCATTTAAGGTTTTATATCTTTTGAAAAAGAATAAGACAAGTTAACAATTATCAGCAGTTCCTGATTTCGATAAAAAATTCTCGGGAATTAGGTCACATTAACACTCTATTATAAATGTTCGTCTTTACGTACGTTTCGGTCTCACGACCATCATCAGAAGACTTATTTTGTCAAAAAGGGGTTAACTAAAACTAATTAGCACAAGCGTCCATATCGCACAATTTTCAATCAAAAAGCTCACGCCGTCGAAACGAACAGAACCACGAATAATCTAAAAATTGTATCGTTAATACGTCTTCTGATGATGGTCGTGAGACCGAAACGTACGTAATGACGGAAATAATAAGCATATGTGTTAGTGTGACCTATTTCCCGAGAATTTTTTATATAATTCATACTGGGCCAAGAATCTTATTATATTATTGTTCCTGATTTCTAAAGAAGTAACCACATTGCTTACCTGTGATTTGTCTATAGCAGAGAGATTGTGTACCTACGAGTAAAGTGAATTATCAAATTAATAAGAAAATCAAGCCAAGTGAACATTGCCTACATTTTTAAAAACATATTCTTGGATATAAACTAAACGTAAGTTTATTTGTTATTTCTCCATTGTATTATTATCTGTCTGTAAATCTGAAAGAAAGATTGTAGATTATAACTTTGTAAACAAAGATAAATAGTAAATAATTGTGAGGTTAGATCATAGATCTATTTGAACATAAAATTGTTAAAATTGATACCTGAGATAAAAATAGAGTCATAGAAATTTAAATATTAAAAGTTAGCATTCAATGAACCTTGTGTTTAATTCCATATACAATAAATTAAAAATAAAAGGTAAAAGTTCATTATTCAAATCATTAGATTATTCAAATCAAAACAAACATAAGATTTAAAATACAAATAAAAACCTAGCCGGAAGAATTAATAATAATTCATAATTAAATAATAAACTCATAAGAGATAAGTTAATAATACATTAGGGAAAAATGACACTCCCTTCTATATGAGATTCGAGGGAAACAAAGTGGAGTCGTCAACCCACTTTCTTTGTGAATGTCCTGCGCTCATTCGGACCAGGCTTACCTGACCATGTCCGGGGATCATCACAGGCGATGACATAAAGGATTCAAATACCCCTGTTAAACGTAGCGGGGAGAGTGTACAGGAGTCTTTGGCCAAGTGCACTGAATTTTTTATTAAGCACGCTAGCATCTCAACCAATACCAATGGTATTGTAATATGTTGGGAATATTTGTGCAATGCGCCCTCATAGATCCCCTTCTGGTGCTGGGCCATTCAGGATGACTCAAAGACTACATCAGTATCTCTAACCTTGTAGTTTTTAGAAAGTTCAGGATGTCACAGATGACTTCAAGTTGGTACGCTCCTAGGTGTCGCGCTCTTGGATTTTGCAAAATAGTGCTTTCTTCAACCTCCACTCTATCGAGTTTCTTACGGTGTTGTTTCAACCGGAAGTGCCCTGTTAGTATTCCCGATAGTATTCTGTTTTTATTGTTTCTTAGGCTGATGCAATCTCTTCTGGTTATAGTTTCCCAGAAGTATCTTTGCCTGCCTCAGATCTATCCAGTATTATGCTGGCGGTTATTTCGAAGAACGGCCAATCAATCTTTTTATAGGCTTGTTCCAGAGGGTTTTTATCTAGTCGCTTCCAATTTGATAGTTTTGGGGATAAGATTCCTTTTACTTATAAAAGCAAGTTTTGGTTTTGGTACTATTCCCTGAATTTAAGAACCTTGAACATTTTTGGATTTCAAATTGGTTCATACGAATTCGAGAATTAACAAAATTTCTCTCTTCTCACTGATATTACATAACGCCTTATTCGTTTTTGGGGCCCTAACAGTTTTTGAGTGATTAACCAAACAAGGACCGATGTTCTTCCCTTGAATAAATGGTATTTCCCACATTACGAATGAAATATTATCAAAAACTGTAAACAGAGATAAGTTTCTGATATATACAACATAACATATTGAAACTGAGTCATTATACAAGTTTGAAATATGAAGGTTGAATTCATACTTAACTTATTGGTGCTTCTATTGTTCAACGTTCATTACAGTCATCAATTTTGGAACTTGAGAATTCGACGACCTTCTGTAAACGTGAGTATTCCCAATACTTCGTTTTAATCTATTCAATC